>VZTJ01001640.1:2568971-2592494 GCA_013397795.1 Orthonyx spaldingii | reverse complement strand
TCACTAAACCCCCCCAAAAAAAAAAAAAAAAAAAAAAAAAAGCCACATTACTGCAAAGTGTTGTCAGAATCATAGAATCATAGAATTATTTGAGTTGGAAGAGACCTTAAAAATCACCTAGTTTCAACTCCCCTACCATGGGCAGGGACATTTTCCACCTGACCAGATTGCTCAAAGCCCTGTCCATCCTGGCCTTGAAGAGTCAAAGATGAAGAGCCATACAGGCACCAACAGGCAAGGCCCCAAATGGAGTAGCAGACTTATCTCACAGAGAAAAAAAGGCAAATGTCTCAGTGCTCATCTTGCTCAGCCTGCATATTCAGGATTTCATACAACAGGTATTCCTGGACCATACTAAGGAAAATATACCCTCAAATTAGGGTTGAACGTCTCCTGGACCTATTCATTGTGGTGAGAAGCTGTTGGGCAGGAGCATGCAGGCTCACTACATCCCTGGAAAATTTAGTGCGAAGAAGAAGAGCCAGAAAAGTAGGCCAGAAAGTTGGGCTGTTCCCCCCACTCAACATATGCTGCTTTCTAGAAGCAGTTTCCTCTGTATCCCACCTCCCACACACTCCCCAGCTGTGGCTGGAAGTTACTACAATGGGACATGTGGATGGACACTCGGAGAGGACTGGGAAGTGCCTGAGACACAAGACTTCAAAACTTGTAAGTAGCAATACTGAAAATGAGGAATTAAGGCTGGACTTTTGTTGCTTAGGGCTGTCTGGAAGTCAGAAAGGATGAGCTTGTAGGGAATGGCAAAGATAATTTAAGAAGGGGCTTAGACAACAAATGGTGCTAAGAGGAGGGATCAAAGAAGCCGACTGGGAGAGGAAGGAAATGGACAAGGACTGGATTCCCAGTGAAGGGTCAGTGATCACGAGGGTGGTGAAAGTCAGATATGAACTGTGGTGAAGCAGAAGACAGCCCTGGCTGGGGAAGAACTGTAAATGTGAGGAAAGAGTCCCAACAGAATGGTGTGTGCTCACCTGAATGAGTCCTGAAGGCTTCTCCAAACCTTCAGTTCTGCTGGGCTTCTTCCAGGCCCACATCCTCTGCTTCAAGCCCAACAAACACTATCACTTTAACTGCATTTATTTTGCTCTCTGACAGCTCTGGTTTCAGTACTAACAGTCTAAATTGTTTTAGTTTCCCTCAATCATCCTGTTCAACCCCCGCAACCAGCTAATTCCTTGTGTGAAGGAGAATTGGCTTTTTTTAAAGTTTTCTATTCTTTTTTTCCCAGAAGTGTCCATTAAATTTTCAGCTAAACTGGAAGGTAATTTTTTGCATGAGAGCTTTACATAGATAGGCTTAAAGCAGAACAAAAATAAATAAATAAATAACTCTACTAAATTACCTCACCCTCCCCCACCTTGTCTTAATGAAGTGCTGTTTTACATAAGTTATTTCAAGAGAAATGAAGTATTTTTGGGCAGGCAAGCGATCAACATTTATTTAGCTTTCCATGAGTGTTGCAACTCCCTCTGAATCATCTGGATCAGGCAAGGAGGCAAGGTTTCCCCAGGAAAAGACTGAGGGTACACAACCTTCTTGGGTGAAGGCTGTCTTGGGGTCTTCAGGCTGTGTTTGGGAATGTTTTTAGGGGCTGCACTGTGCACTTGTCTCTGGTAATTTCTCCAAGATTTGTGTGTGGAAGCAGTTCTATCTATCAGTCTTTGAGTGGCTGTGTGATGGCCTAGGCAGAAAAATCACCCTGATTTCCTGTGCTGGCCTCAAAAAAACCCCCATGCACCTTCCAGAAATCTGCAAGGGTAGACTTAATCTCCAGGAAACTACTTCTCCTCCCAGCTGAACTGCCCTTCAACAGTGCAGGCAGGCTGGGCCCCCAGAAGGTTCTGCTCCACAGCTCTCTCTGCCAGGTGAGCTGGTATTGAGAGGAGGGTGGGGCTACAGCTCAGAGGAAAGACATTTTGACGGCATTTGTGTTGTTACTATTATTTAAAACAGCTTATTTTAATTTCTATTAATGTCACGGGAAGTCTGCACGAGCAGAAAACAAATCCCCTAGTGATGTATGCTGAACTGATTTCTATTTTTTGGCAGACTTTTTTTAATACTATGCACCAATCCATGTTTGCTTAGTTTGGGGCTTCTTCTGCATCTTTTGAATCCTATTTGCCATTTTGCAACTGAATTGATGGTTCTCAACCTTCTCCAAACCACAGTCTCCCCTTCTCCAAACCAAAATTCACCATTTTCCCCTGCTGGGAACAAGCCAGGTTACCCGTTAAGGGAGAATCTGGTGAGAGCAAGGAGGTTGTGATCTCCACCTGCCCACCCCACCTCCACTGGCTCCAACTCAGAGGATGAGGAACTCTGATCCGAGTTTTAGCCAAGGTAGGGTCCCTGCTTGTCCCCTACCTGCCACACCATGTGCATTGAGCACGCTGCTACCCTGGGAGGGGATGACTGATAAAGCATTAGTCACACTTACACGAAGAGTTTTTAAATTAAGAATTTGCAGTGAGGTCCAGGGACCTGTTAAAGTGCTGAGGTATTTACCCTCCCCAGACCTTCCCTTCCTTCCTGCCCTGCTTTGGCCCTTCCTCTCTCCCCAGCCTTGAAATGAAACAGAAAATTATTTTTTTAAAACTGTGTCGATAATTTATGTTTAGTATAAAGGATGATTTAATGGCATCACCAAAGGTCATTTTTTTCATCTCCGTGTTACTGCCCCAGCCCCAGAGGCTGTGCATCCCCTCTTCCCCACAACTCCACTGCCTTCCCTTTCATCCACCTCACACATCCCCTGTCACCACCCCACCCCAGCGTTCCACGCACCGGACACCTGCTTCAGGTTCAGCCAGTGACCGACGCAGAACAGAGATTTCAAACCGAAACCTCCACTCCAGACCACCACAAACTGGAACCATTTCCACCTTGAAAACAGTCAGTTGCTGCAAACGGCAGGCAGACTCATTCCTTGAATTATGTAAGGTTTTTTTTAAAGCCTTTTATACCTATTTACGTGTGCGCGTGCGTGCACCGTGTGTGCACAGCGGTACCTGTGTGCACAGATGCACACGAATCTCTCTCTCAAGTATAAATATATTGTATGTTAGAGCTGTAAATACTCCTTGGTCATGTGTCTATGTCTTCTTCAAAGTATCATATCCTCAGTGTTATGTTAACAACTCCATTTATTGATTGATGAAACTGTGTGTAGACCTGTACCCTCCTGACATAGTTTATGTAGCTCTCTCTTCTCAAATAAAGTACAAAACTACCACCAGCAGGTCCTCCTCTCCTCTTTGTTCCATGCTGAACATTCGGCTTTAATTCATAGAAGTCTGACACTTAAAATTTATGCAGTTTTCAGCTATCCCACCAGTACAGAAACCTTCACATGATGTTTTAGGAATTTTATGTTGCTGCTCAGGCCAGCAAGTGTAACAGTTGTTAACAAAAGGTTATAATCTGTAGGTAAAATGTCCCAAACTGCAGTAAATGAAGATCTCCATACTGCTCTGATTCATCCTCCTCATCTACCTCCAGGTGCAGCCTACACAACCACGGCTCCCTTCATCCTGGTACAGACAACAGGAGTCCATTCTCCTCCTCCCCTCTCGGTGGGTCTCTGCACCATGACATCAACCAGCCCTCCCACAGTGCAGAAATTTCCCCTTGGCTTAAAAGCATCCAGTCTCTTCCCTGTCATGTTGTTGGCTTGTTGCTGCTTGGATTGCTCAGCACCCAAACTCAACTCCAATCCTGGGGCTGAGAACAAGACTCAGGATTATGGCAAAATCCACTGCTGTCACTTGCTTCCCCTTGATTCCAGGCTTCATGCTGAAATCACAGGAACCAGAGGATATTTACCATTGCAAGCTGAAAAAAATCCCTCTCTGCACAGATACACTTACTGTAAAAAACTATAAAGATGATTTGTGAAGTAACACTTAATTTACTGCAACTGACACCAGACTCCAGCTGCCAGAAATTTGACTGACAATTTCTATTTATTTATGTCCTGCTATACAATATCTGCCTTAATGTTGTAAATTTTTCTGATTGGAATTTCACAGTGTCTGCCTGGATATTTATTGATCATAAAATAATCTGCACAACCCGTTAAAGTCAAGGCAGGGAGAATGGATGCCAGAGAAATCACTCGACAGGATCTGGGTACCAGTGCCCAGGTAACAGAAGATGCTCAGATGCTATTTTTACAGCGTTATGCATCACTGAGAGCCAGTCATTTGAACTGCTTTTCTGCTGTTTCCCGAAAGCCTCTTCTGAAATGCTTCCAAGAGCCTGGTATTGAGTTCCTACCAGCAACTCCATATGGACCCTGCAACATGCCTCATTTGCAGCTCCTCACCGTTGAGAAATCCCACCTTTACAGTGAAATCTGGTGTTTTCACAACTGTTCTTTCAGACAGCCCACGAGGGAAATGTTTGGCTCTTCCTGCAGCAGTAAGACTGCTTTTTTTTTTTTTTTCAACTATTATTTTTGGCAGGCAAAGACAGAAGCATTCAATTTCTGCCCACAAGGGAAAATTTGTGAAACTTGGTCCCAACTGGGAGTTCCCTTACTGCCTGGTCAGGAGAGTCTCTTACTTCATTCACAGCTTCAACTGTGCAGCTTTCCAGCATCTCCAGTGGACGTTGCTTTCTGAGTTTGGGCTTTTTTTAAAATTTGTTTTGTTTTTTTTCCTAAGGGACACCTTTTCTTCCCTGTGGAAGTTAGAGGTGTGTGCTCTCCTCATGTGGGCAAACACAAAAACATACTTTGGTCATAGCCAAATCCACCTTTTCTCCCCAAAGTCTACACATCCCACCCCCAATCCAGCACACACCCACTTCCTCACCAACAGCCTCCCAGTGTGACACCCCTTCCTGCTCTGTACACACACACGTACCCCCTATCCCACCCACCATTCTTCTGCCTTCTCCTGCTCTTGTTCGGCAGGAATTTGCTCTCCTCCCTGGAAATGCTGCACTAGCTATTCCTGCTGCTTTCTGGGGTCCCAAACCAGGCCTCACCTCACCCCTCATCAAACACAGCTCCCTTGCCTTTCTCAGCATTAGAATAACAAGCCAGCAGCTGATGATTTGCCACAGTAGCTCTGGCCGGGCACTCTGATGCATAAAGTTCCCTTTTATTATTGATTTAAGGCATTTATATGATAAAGACCCTTTGACATCAATTAAACATGCAATAAAGAAAAAAAATCACATTGTTACAAACTTCCTGTCCACTCCCAGTACCTGTTGCAATTTGCCTTTGCCTATCCAAGATGAGGTGGTTTCAGGAACATGCAGCAGCTGGTGGAGCTGGGAGTAAAACCCCACCAAAATAAACAGCAGCTGAGGAGGCTGTCAGGCCACAGGCACTTCCCCAGACTGGACAGCATCCCTTGTGGGAAGTGGAAAATGGAAGGACTGGATCTACTCAGGGCTCCCTGTGACCTTTTCAAGCTCCATAAAATCCTCCACAGATTACCCTTTAGAGAGCAGGGAAGGCAAGCAGACCCCTGCGTGCCCTCTGGGTAGAGGGAAGGGAGAGGTCCTGGCCTTCCCCCAGGTTGCAGAGGGAGCCAGATGAAAGGTTAACAACAAGATGTAATCGCAGTGTATAAGCACAGGGCAGGAATGGGACAAATTGTTTCCTGTTGAATTGTGACTTCTGTTATTCCCAGAGAAAAGCAGCAGGTATTCAGGAGCTTCTCATTAGCCAGCATGATTTCCATTAGGCTTTCTATTAACGTTTTGTGGCCGTAATAAACACCTACATAATTAACACTCACAAAAAAGGAGCCCATTCCAGGCTTACAGGAGTTGCCAGAACAAGCTGGGAATAGCACAGGCAGGTCAGTTCCTGTCTGAAACATTCTGCTTGCAAAGGAATTGCTCTTTCCATCCACCTAGGACAACTCCCATGCAAAGAGTTGAGTTTTAATGCTTCTGTTCTCCTGCTTCAGTGTAGGAGAACATCTACATCTGCTTTGCAGCTGGGAAAAAAAAAAAAAAAAAGTGAGAGAACAGGGTAGAAATTGTCCCTGAAGAGATTCAGGATACTCCAGTATTCCCTAGTCTTTTGGCATAGCTCTGAGGAGCCTTTTCCTGCTAAAAACTGACAGGGAAAGAAATCCCTTAGGAACACGTGCATGATCCCAGACACCAGAAAAGCCCCAGGAGCTCATTCAAAGTCCCCATGGAAAGAAGATGGAACTTACTATAACCTGGGCTTGTTTATAACCATGAAGCACACCAGCACTTCATGTCCACTGAGAACTGATGAATTATGGGGAAAATAGACACAGAGGTAAAACATGATCTTCCCAATGCCATGCCATGGGCTTTCCATACCTTATCCGTCCTGCTAAGGACACGAACAACATTGCTGAGTATGTTATCCACAGTGAGAGCTCACAGGTAGCTCTGGCTTCTCCCCAGAAATTGCCAAGGGTGCCACTGCCAAGCCCGTGCCCAGGAGATTGAGGACATGTCATTTTGACAGGGTTGCCTGTGCCCCCCTCCTCATTTCGGACTCCTGCTGCTAAGAATTTGTGTGCCCTTTATCGTAGCTCTGAAATACAGAGAGACACTTTGGAATTCAATTAGTCAAACAGTTGCCACAGCAACAAAAAACATATAAACTTAAATGATTTATACTCACAGACACCACTTCAAATAGGAATAAATTTAATACAGCAGCTGGGAATGAAATGCATTGTACAATAAGAAAATTGCATTTTTTCTCTCCCCGATGATAGGCCTCAAGGTCTTAATGCAATATAGATGAAAAAAGATATTTGGGCAGAAGGAAGCGGAATACGTTGTGCTGTATTTACAATGCCTGCGTGGAGAGTACAACACATAATGAGCATGTACATCTAATCACAGAGCTGTGATGCTGTTTGCAGACAGACACAGATCAAAGATTGCAGCTACCAAGTTGACTGCTTGGTTTCATTTTCTTTCTTTGTCTCTCCTTCATCTCATAAAACCTTGCCTGTTGGCCTCCTCCCAGGCAAAAAACCAAATCTACTCTCATTCCAGCAGCTTCTCCATCCCCTACAGTGCCAGGTACCTACCTGGTAAAGTGAGATTGTGGTTTTTTCTAGAAGAAAAAAATTCCTTTGCTTCAAACATAGTCCTGGGACTCAGAGTAGAAATTATTTCCCAGAAATGTGCAGGAAATCTTCTCCTCTGCAAGAACATTGCAAAAGCTTGCAAGAAAATCTAGAATGGTCATTCAAGTGATGGTCACCTGGAGTATTTTTGCCCATAAAAGACTGAACGTGAAGTGAATGCCACACTTCCTACAATTCTCCTTCGACTCTGACATTCCCTGGGGAGAACTACAGGTGCACGGGATGTGAGATCACAGAGACCATAATGCATGTACAGGTCTCTGTCATCAGCAGTTTCAGTGCATCCTCAGTCCAGTGCACACAAATATATATTTTTCCAACCAGCAAAGATTTCATAAATGAAAGTGATGTAGGGGCTTAGAGGAGCCTTTTGGTTAGTGTCCAGTAAACAGGAATTGTCCAGAGGTTGTGCAGAAACTGCCTTCTTCCTTTCTAAAGGCACAGCAGCTGGTTTAACTCAGAACTGTGGAAAGTTATGTGCTTGTAGCTCATCTGCCTCTTTGTTGAGGTGCCAAAGCCAGCTGGCTTGGCAGTGCCTGGGCCAGAAACAGCCAAGCAGTGCCTAGACTGCAAAAGAAAGTGGAGACCCAACCACTGGCTCTTCATTTTCACCTAAGCAGAAGCTAGCCTGTCATGCAAGGAGGTGTTTTGGAAGTCATCACCTGCTTCCACAAGGCCTGATCAAAGTGGCCAACCATGACTATAAGTGGGAGCTGAGGCTGCCAACACCCTTGGAGGGCTCAGCACTACGAGCAATTGTAGGAGATCTCTCCTCTGACCTGTTCCACTAGACAGCATTCATGGTGGGAATTAGAGCTTTATTTCCTGTCCAGATCGTGCTCATAACACCTTCTCCTGCACTTCACAAGAACTCAAACAGGACCAGTCTCACGCACTTCGGGGCCCTTTGTGCAAAGGCAACCTCTTTGGCTCAGGCCATGTTTTGAGTAAACACTGCAGATCCAAGTGCAAGAGGGAAAAGCTGGGAAAGTACCTTTGAGACAAACCCAATACTTTTGTCCAAGTACAAACACACAAAACCACAGGCCGCAGCTCTAACAGAACTTACTGGCTTCTCAGTGTAAAAAATTACTGGGGTGAGTTTCCGTGGGTTGTTTTAGGCAGGAGGTCAAGAGTGCTGCTCATTATTAGAGTTGGCAGGTGGGGTAGAGAGTTCAGGATGCTTTGGGTGCAAATTGAGAACAACACCTGCAATTCTCTTTGGCAGTTTTGGAAAGGAATGCACACAGATGCACAACAACAACTAAACAAAGCTAATAATGAAATCATATTTATGTAGGCAGGAAGGAAGCTCAATTGCCAGGAGAGTACTAAAGTCTACAAGTGTAAATACATACCAAATAAGTCCGCTTGATGAGATGCCAAGTTTGTTCAGCAGGGTATGGCACTTCACTGCTGAAGTGTTCCTGCAGGAGGGAAACCAGGAAAATGTCAAAAAGGTCATTGGGTGAAATGTGTGGCTCCACCAGGAAACTGTGCAAACAAGCTCGTGTCAGTAGAGTCAGCGCTGTCCGGCGAAGCACCTGTTGGTGCTGTCACATTGAAGCACAAGCATTTCACTCCCCAGCTGATCTAGGACTCACTGCTCTCTCCACGTGGCAAAGCAGAAAGCACAACAATTTATGGGTCAGATGTATGGAGTCTCCCCCTCTTGAAGGTTCTGGACTTCAAGTACAAAATCGGAGAAAAAAGTATGGACATCCTAAGGGATATGGTGGGGCAAGTGTGTGAGGATTTGTAGGGCTTGTATGGCCAATATTTGACAATGAAGGATCCAAGCAATAAAAGAAATGAGCATCTTTACAACATCTCTGAGCCTCACTCTCAGACCAGACTATTCACATATTCTGAGTCAAGAGGGGAAAAAAACCTAAAAAACCAAGAAAAAATAGTACAAAGTATCTCTGGAGATGTTTAGAGTGGAAATCAGAGACATCACAATATTTAGATCCTGGATCAATCTTCCACAGACGTTGCAAAAGGCAAAATCCTAAACAGCTGAAAGATGGAGCTGAGCCAAAAGTATTCAACCTGTGACAGCAAAAGCCTCGACTTGGCTGGGAAGTCCCCTTCATCTGCCTTTCCCTAGGAAGGCAACATCTGTTCTTCTCTTTGCCTGCTCCATCGCTCTTTGGTACGATGGCACAGGGAACAGCAGGCTGGTGTGTCCATTCCCGCTCCATTCCTTCAGGATTAGGGGATGCAGCAGCTCAGGAACCAGCTCCCCAAGCCACAAACTACATTTATCATCATCTTTACACGCCTTTACACAGCTGGCTCTCCTGATGATAATGTGTTCTACAGTTTCCCTCGCTGGCGTGGCTTATGTTAATACTCCATTAACATTGCTAATCAGAGACAGACTTCTGGCAGCATCTCCAGGGGATGAGCAAATGTTGTCCTATGCCTTTCAGTTTAGGCGATCAGACTTTCAGATGAAATCCATTCCCAACATCTCTGATTTCAGCAATTAAATGGAGCTGCAGCATGTGGGAGCTGTTCAATGCTGGATGCATGTGGTTCCTATGGCTCCAAAATAAGACCTTTTAAACTGCCTTTTATGCCAGTCCTCAGATATGTGACATTTGGAACTTGTATTCACTTGGGAAATCAAAGACTGCTGGAAAGATGAGATGGATTCAAATCAAAGATAAAAGGTACAGAGGTCCTGAAGGTCTAGCAGTGCATGCTCCCAGTACAGCTTACCCCATCCAGAAATCTATACTTTAGTTTGATCTATTCCTTCTCACATTTCAGCAACACTTCCAAATCCACTTTAGCTTTACAAAAAGAGTCTACTTTTATTTGGATTAAGTAGAGTCAGGCACTGTGATACATTTGGTCTCTCAAAGTTCTAGTTGCATTGGTAAAAGGAAGGCAACTGCTCATTAATGCAATTTTCAAGTCACCTCAGATTTTCGGTGGACTGCCATTCTCTACAGGATTCAGAAAGAGTATAAAATTAACATTTGTCAAACAAAGCCTACCCTGTGGAAATAAATTTATTTCCAATGAAAATGTCATAAATGGGGCAGAATGAAACATAACTATTGAACGAAGATATAAAGCCTGTACCCTCCCCAACTCCTTCAGCCACAAGCAAGAGCTGAGCAGGAGGATGATGCAGTTGAACCAGTGAAACAGTGAGTCTGCTCAGCAAATTTATGCTCTCATTCAAACAGATGTATCTATCAAGGACAGGTTTCTTCTCTACTTTTCCCTTTCCTCTCCTCTTGTAGTCTCCCTAATAACACCTCATGCCTTGTTGCCTGAAATGGGAGACACTTCCATGGCAGGAAGCGATGCTTGCTGGTGCTTCCCAGTGAAACAGACATGAGGAAGAATAGCTCAGTTTTAACAAGAAGCTGCAGACCAGTTACATCTGACAACAAAGACAGTGCTTGCCTTTCCCCCAAAAAAACCCAATTCAATTTACAGAAATAAAAGGAGAACTCACAAACAAACAATGCACATCAGTACCTAAATGATTAAGTGGTCCATGACTCACAGCCATTTGGAAAGGCTTCTCCAAAGCCCTAGGGAGCTCACCAGAACCTATTTAGACACACAGCTCAGACACGCAGTAGGTGCAGGGTTTATTTCAAACACCTCAGGAGTGTGGCTTCTATGCCCACTCACTTTAAAGGTCTGAATTCCAAATTCAGTTAACAGTGCACCGCATTCACCGAAGATGGGGAAAACTGTGGGCATTCGTGCAAGGCCCATGGCACACGGATATGACCTTCAGTCACTGGTTGGAAGTGATTTCTAATGCATCAGCTCATTGCTATAATGATGTGCTTTGGAGCCATTAATTAACTCGCTGCTCTCTGAGGAAATTCTCATTTCCTCCATCATTCATATCTGCTTGGAAGAGCTGCAGACCTGTAAAAGCTACGTGTGAAAGCCTGAGATGTGTGTGGGATGTAGCCGAGCAGACCGTGGGCAGGTGCTATGAAAACTTCCTCATACAGTGAGTGCTTCAGTGCAGCTCCATCACATCCCACAGCACCAGAATGATGCTCCACAGCAGCTCTGCCTGTCCCCAGAATCACTGCTGGTGATGATACTGGGACATCCCAAACCCAAAGTTCCATGATCTTTGGCTCTCCAGCCTCACATTCTACCTTAGTGGAAAATGCCAATTAATGGAAGATGAATAAAAATGTAGTGAAAATATTTGCTAGTTTCTCCTTGGCATAAATTGTCGTCTCTTTCCTGATTATTCATTATTCAAATGTTTTCGCAAGGCTGATTATGGATTTTTACCTTCTTGGACTAGAGCTTGTTTGCAAGCAGTTGAATACACGTTCTCCATATTGTGTCAGAGCATGCATGAAGAGCCAGTCCACAGACACTGCAACCCTCCCCTGGCTGGATGAGACTTAGCTGCCTTGACTGAGGACTGAGACCCAAAAAGTAAAGATGCTCTGTGCCTCCTGTGCTGTTCTACAATATTAACTATTCTGCAGTTCACTTCTGTTTTGTTTCAGCAACTTCCCTCACTGAATCATCAGAGAGCAAAATTGCTTCCAAATAATAACCAGCTACAGGGAGGGTTGTTTGGCAAGGGAAAGAGCAGAGTTTGACTCTAGATTTACATAAATCTCAACTCACACATTTCAATTGCCAAGTATGGTGTTCAGACACCTCTTTCTTCAGAGGCAGCACCTTGGGAACCCACCTTCTCAACCTGATCTCTCCTTCCTCTCCTTACAGAGGAAACACTCTCCCTTATGTAACACATATACCACTTTTGAAAAGACTTTCAGCTCTGGAAGGCAATTTTTCCAGGTTAGGACAGTAATGAATGGATTTTAGGCCAAGTCAGGTCCCAAACACCCCATCTAATATTGTGGGGCTGCTGCAGGTTAGTACTTCTGAAACCCATAATAGACTGGTCCTGTCAAAGCATATAACATCTCTGGCTCTGACTAACATCACTGCACACTCCGGAGCAGCTCTGTCCAGCGGAGAGAATGTACATTTGTAAGATTTCCACAGCACTTGTCTCTCTCTTTCGCACACACAAACGAATCTTAAAGTACAGATTAATATTTAAACAACCAGGGCTACAAATATCTTCCAACCTTCCAGGGCAAGAAAGTTCTTGTATGGAAAAACAGAGTGGGGAAAATGCACAGAGGGCAAAAAAACCTCTTTTCACGTGGGAATTTACTTTCCATTTCTGCTCCCTTTGATATAACCAGGATTAACTGCATTTCATCCCTTTCTAAAGGACACGTTGGGTCTCCAGCTGTTTTTCCACTATCAATCCCTGGAGAACAAAGCTTAGGAAGTTAACTGAGTTTGGGAATCTCATCTTTACTTTTAATTAATTTGAAATGAAAGCATGCTAATGACAGCATCACAGCAAGATTGCCAAAACTTTTCCCATCTGCACGAGGAAGTGGTGAACACCAAAGAGCTTGGGACTCCACCAACCCTTTAACCATTGCTTGCTGTGACTACAGCCAAAAGCTTCAGGTGGAATAGGTTCTGAAGGGTTCAGTGGTTTTCATCTCCATGTACACCATGGGGACATCCTGACTACCTCCACTCCAAGCACAGAAGCCCAGTCCTGCTGGCTCTCAGAGTCTCTGTAAGAAGGACAACAGTCAGAAGTGCATCTGGCTGTGTTCAGCCTGTGAGGAGCAGAACTGCTGTTTCCCTGTTCAGTCACATTTGTAGCTTCTCCTCTTTGCTTTACATGAATTATAAAACTACAAATGTGCTTCAAGTCCTTCATGTGGAAAAAAAATGACAGAAAACAGCCTGGTGAACTTATTTTCCTATGATTATTCTCGCTCACGGGTGGCATTACCAGTGGCATCTTAGAAGGAAGGTTATTTGTAGATTTTTAAAGGCAGAGAGCGGGGTCAGGTTGAAACAATGAGTGTTAAGTTGCTCCTAATATTGACAAGGTGAGCTATGACAGGAATGAATGCTGGGCCAGGGACGCTGGAAATCCGTGTGTGGAACTGGAGACTGCTAAATCTGAGAACAGCTAACTCTAATTTTGGCAAAGAGCTCACAGGGATTGGGGAAACCATTCTGCAGAGACCACAACCCCAGCTGTCAGGAGTAATAAAAGCTCAGCTCAAATTGTGATGCAGACATGGTTGAGGGGAAGGACAAGCTGGAAAGTGGACTGGATTTGCTGATCTTACAAGAAGATTTGTTTATAGTCACTCCTGGTAAATGGAAAATAAAACAGGGAGCCAGACAGGTCTGTACTGGAAATTAAGCCAAATGAGAAGAGAGGGCAATGTGAGAGAAAGAATTTGTACCCATCAATATATGTTAAGGGTCTTCAGGAGAGATCTTAAGGACATGATAGAGGGCAAGGAATGAGTTTAAACAGAGCAGCTCCCATTGTCCCAGTTCACTGGGAACCATGCATCCATTGCTGCTCTGGTTGGTTTCTCTCATTCTGAGCCTACAGCTTTGCAGGAATTAGGCTCAGGACATCTGTCCTACCAGTGTCTCCTTGCTTCCCTGGAGAGCTTCTGCCTCCAGTCTCCTCCTCAACTCCCCCACTTTGTCGATCTTCTCAGTGCCAGTGTAAATGCAGAGCACTCCTTGCTGTCCTACAGAGGAAGGCTGCGAAAATGACAAGGTTCAGCATAGGAACATGGGTTAACAGAGGTAAAGATGACCACAGACAGGAAGAAGGAGAACAAGTTCATTAAACTAGCTCTGATACCCACCTGCTCTGGACCCTCTGTCTGTTATGTAGTGAAGGAGCAGATACTTGCAGATATAGGCACACACAGTTTGTAACCATAAACATTTTAAAAGACCATGCCCAGAGGAGGCTTTTGTTCAGTAAAGACCTAAGGCATTAACACCAGCCTGGCTGTGATCTGAATCTGTTTGTGCAGGTAACCCCCCTGCACTCTGAGGTTAACATTAGAGTGCCTTTACAGATGAGGAAAGCAATTACCTCATTTAAATTAAACAAAGATTCCTAAAGCTGCTGTTGTGCAATGCTTTCCTTTCTGTAACTGAGCGCCGGCATATTTACATGGGGGCTTTTGTGGTTGGGCATAAGTCATTTGCAAGATATTTTTACTGCTTGCAGGAAATCTATGAAAAAGGATGAGGCAGAATGTCTTGGAATGCAAAGTACCGAGCTGGATTTTAACCACTGCACAACAGCAAATGGGTTATGCTTGGCTTTTTTACTATTCAGCTGGTAGCAATAAAACAGCGCTTGGCTTACTCCTTTACAGAGCCAAGTTCTTTATCTTGAAAGAACAATAGTGAAAAAAGGCCTGTAGAGGAAGGAGGCAGCCTTCTGAAAAGTCCCCTTAAGACTTCCTCAGAGCTGAACATAGAAGGTTTAACTCCTACGCCTCCAGCCCCCGCCCAGCACAGCTCCCCCAGTTCCTCAGTGCACCCGGGGTGGGAAAAGCTACAGCTCAGCCTTGTCTCTGGTGAGGGAGATAAGCAGGAACACATGCCAGTCACAGCTACCCGTCTCGGGGGATGGGTAGACAACTTCAGCTGCTTCTCGAGGCGGTGCTCACCCATAGAGTGCAGCGGGAAAGCCCTTCCAGGTGATCAGGGTGCGCAGCTTCCCCTCCGCGTTCCGGGAGCTCTCACTGACGCCTGCACAAGTCCCCGACTGCCTCACTTGTAGCACAGGTATCTGCAAGGATGATGTTCACCCAGAGGCTCCTAATCGTAGCATCCACTTAAAGCAGAGAAGAGACAGGCCTCAATAGCGATGAGTAGAAAAGGCTCCTTAAGGAAGACTGATGGTCACAGACAGATCCTCTGGTGCTCCGCTCCGCCAGCTCCCAGATCCGTATCAGCACCACATACATTACGCGGTCGTCTCACTTCTTGGCCAGGGACACAGCCATGGTTCAGTGTTTTAATTAGCCCACTCCAGCCTGTCTTCTTGGTCATAAAGGCTCGCAGAGAGAAAGATAAACATTATGCAGAAATCACATTAATTTATAAAATATTCAATTAAAGGAAACAAACAGCATAAACTAAGATCGTCACAGCGAGATGACAGGGAAACCATCCTGCTGGGAGTCAGCTGCCTCTGGCCTTGGGTGGGCAAATATGTTGCTCCTCTGCACTTCTTGCACCAGAAGGGGCCAGGAAGAACAGGACCACCTGGGAGGTGAAGTTACAGAATATGTCCTGCAGCAAGTGGTGTTGACAGCACAGCCCAGGGCCCCTTCACCCCTTCAGGGATCAAAACATTTGCCTTTCTCTCATATTTTCTTCAAAGCAAGAAGAGGCACAGTCCATCCCAGGTTCATTAACGTGCAGCAAAATTCTGTTTCTTTAAAGTCGGGTCCCACCATTTGCTGTTCAGGTGTCTGTAAACTGCTGAAGAGTAAAGCTGGCTTTGAAGGGCTTCTCTTGCACTCACACTGAACTGTGACCCTTGAACCCTGCTGAGGAAGGACTATTTTCTAATAGGATGAAAATGAGAGTGAGGATACTGGGAACGAGAGCAGCAGCATGTTCTGCCCCCAGGGTTGGGCACACAGCTGCAGGAGCAGCAACTACATTCAAAGCTGGATCTCATAAAGGAAATGAGGAGTGGAGAAAATCACAACATTTAGGGATAGAAAGGTCCATTTGCTGTCTCTCCCAGCCCAACAGTGACAGATCCCTCCTCTGTGCTTTGTACTGTGTGTAATGACCCAAGCAACCAGGGCTCCTAGTTACTCTCTCAGGAACAACTCTACAGCTTCAGGAATCTCCATGACAGAAAAGCTTAAGGGGCACAGCCTGGGTTTACCTCAGCTTACAAAATGGAGTGGAAAGTAGGTTTGAGGCTAATTATTGCCTTTAGCCAGTGCTGCACATCTGGAGTATTTGGGCCAGGCTTGTATCAGACCTCCCACCATTAGTGCTCCAGCCAAGTCCTTCTTGCCAGGTTGCAGCCCAGCTGAGAGCTCAGCAGCCATGCCATGAGGACTGGCCTCCCTTCCTGCCAGCCTGTGAAAACAGAGTCCCTCTGCATGTGCCCCAGGCAGTGACAAAACGAGTGGAGGATGGTCTCTACTGCTGATCCTTGGCATTTCTCCTGCACTTTTCCCCAGCCTTTTTCATGCAGAGCCATTGTTGCTTCCAGAGAGGGGAAGGAGGCAGTGACCCTGTGAGTATTACAAACCACTAAATCTCTCTCTGGGGAGTGGAGAGACAGGACTGCTCTGGCCTCAGAAAGTTGCACATTGTGTCGCTATCTGAGATTCTCATTATCTCCAATGGAAGCTCTGACTTGTTTCTCAGTTCTCATTTCTCTTTGTACACAGTTGCTTCTCCTCTTCAAGGCAGCTTTTCCTGGGAGCTCTAGCCTCAAAGGTTCCTTTTTCTTCATGTGTGAATTACAGATGTCACAAACACCTCTGACATGGTGCATGATTCCTCATTCAAATGCAGACTAGCTGAGGGGGGAAAACAAGTCTTTAGATCTATAGCATCCCCTGGGGATATCAGCATAGGACACATGCGTGCCAGTGATAAGCCAAACTAGACACTGGATGTCACCAGCACTCCACTGGAAACACAGAGGAGGGAGCAGGTATCTGGCAGTAAAAACCTCCACTCTTAAAGCAAGCACTCTGGTTAGCTAAAGGAAAGGTTGGCTGGGCATGAATTAACAAGGATCATCTAACATGCTCTAGAACCAGAACAAATCCAGGAAAAGACATCCAGGTGAGGAGGTGAAGGAAAGGATGGAAGGGAAGTGCTACCCTAGCTTGGAAGGAAAAGCAAGACCAAGGATGATGTAGGTCTCCCAGAGAGCCACCAGCCCACAAACCTCAACACCTGCCAAGGAAATCATGTGGTGGGACGGAGGAGGTTGTTCCTTCTGTGGCAAATCCTGAATACCAACGTGCCTTAAGGGCTTCCCAGAAGGGCCCTGCATGTCAGCACAAATGAGCAATACCTGCCACCCAAATGGACATCTTCCAGGGAAGAATGACGTCCAATGCACACAAGCACCTGGAATTCCATGCTTGATGAATCCTTTCACTTCCTTTCACCTGACCAAACACTCTTCTACCCCAAGGCCCTGTGAGAGTCTAAGAGAAGAGCAACCTTGACAAGATCTCAGCCTGGTTGGTGTTCAAATCTCAGTGTGGGAGAAGAGGAGAAGAAGACTTTGGACAAAGCCCCAGCTCTCTCTCAACCAGACCTTTGCTCTGAGGGACACAGAGAGGAACAAAATGTGCTTGAGGAGGAGAGGGGTTGCTACACACGTAGCCTGTGTATTCCAGACCAGCTGTTCAATCCACAACAGCACATTCAAACTCTGTCTGATGCTTTCTGGAAGGGTCCCCACCTCACAAACACACGTTGCACAGCTGATCTGGTTGCTTCCTCTAGAAATGGCTGAGATTACAGCATGTGCAGCACCTTGAGTAGACATGACCCATGCTGGGCTGCCAGGCATGTGGAGCTCCTGGACAGATACATATCATGGATCTCCTCAAAGCTCTGTCAGTCTGCAGGCAGATTCCTCTCAGAGAGCTTAATGGCCCAAAATGCCGTGTAAAAACAGGGATTCACACCTCTCTGTGTACATTGACAACATTTCCCTCTGGATAGAAACAGCACAACTGGATGGAAAGTTGTTGTCAACTGCCTGTCATAGGCTCAGCCCTGCCAACAACCGGAGTGGAGTCCCTCATGAGTGGGCTGTGTTTTGGCAGAAAAAGGTGGGATTTTGATCCACACCTCCCTCCCAGCCCTGCAGCAAGGATTTGGGTGGAGGCTGTGAAATACAATGTAAAACTTGGGACGGTGATGGCTTTATTCCAGTTTGGGAGGTGAAGGCCCCCACCACACTTTTCATAACATTAAGGTCTCCTACCTAGCTGCATAATTATATTTCTGTGCCCAAGCTGCTTTGTTTATTCCTTTTTTTAAGATCTCCTCTGTTTAATACCTGGCTTTGCTGGAGCACTGAGGGAGACAGGCACTTGAACTGACTGCCACCCTGCTTTCTCTGTCCATAAATGAAAGCATGGGAGTGCTTACTGACCTTCTAAATACACAGACTTCAAATTAAATTATAACATTGCTGATAATCAGCAGACCAGGGATTAAACTGATTGGGGCCCTGCCAGACCAGATTTAGCTTTCATTAAGTTCTGCCCACAAATCAGACTTACCCATACCCTCGCTCTTGAAGTTATAATGGGCACAAATGCACAGAGGGAGAGAGCAAAAAGCAAAGTACTTTACTGTTTAGAATTCTAATCCTTTCAAGGTCTGGAAATACCTGGGGTCCAGCTACCACGTCGTCTATCCACATCTGCCGTCAGAAGTAAAAACCTGAAAGCAAGTCATTTACATGAGGGTTTAGGAGGGGTGCAGAGAAACGACAAGAGCAGGGATGTAATCACTAGCACAGGGAAAGTCTGAAAGGAGCTTGTCGATCCCTATGAAATAGAGCAAGAGGCTTATATAATTTTTTTTTCCTTGTGTGTGTAAATTTCCTAAACAGCTGACCTAAATGAGTTCTTACCACGATCAGATAGCCTGGGACAACAGAGTAATCCTTCTAATAGGATTACAGGCTGTGCTAAAGGAGACTTCAGGCCTCTCTGCTCTGCACTGTAATACACACACACACAAATGGACCTGGTACCTGTAAACCCAGTGTTTTCCCCTTTCATCCCCTCCATTACCCAGCCTTTCTCACCCCACTGCTTGTTTTCACCATAATTGCTGTAGTCACCAACATTGGCTCGAGAAAGGAGGAGGTCAGAAGTCAAAGAGCTGAAATCGTAACACTGGACAGATGCAAGTGTGGGGAAATTGGCAACCAAAAAGTCTATTTTCAGTAGAATTCCTGGGGTATTGCCTGATGCCAGTCAGCCTTCCCAGAGCTGTTCAGCAAGGCTGCATAAAAATCCCTGCCATTAAGATTTAGAGACAACACAAAAGCTGGTGCAGAAGCACAGAGCAATTCAGCAGGAGGTTCCACGGAGCTTTGCAGACCTCCTGGTATGCTGGATCTGTCCAAACCAAACACCTTAATGGATGTAAACACAGAGTTATGTGCAAACAAAGCAGGAAGATCTACGTCCCAGCTGTGGGTGGAAAGCTGCAGGGAAGTGTGAGGGAGTCTCTGTGCTGTGAGAACAAGAAAAGAAAGCAATGCACGCACACAAAAAGGAGTTATTTCCTAATAAAGAAGTAACTGGCTGTGAGCTGCCAGAGAAGGTTGCAGTCAGTAGTGTCTGGTACAGCCTTTAGTCACATGCAAAGGGATGGAGAATGTGCCTTGTAACTTCAGACTGCCCGAGTGAAACCAATGCTGGTGTGCTGATAACAGCTCTCACAAATACATTTTTCAAAGGTTGCTAAGAAGCACTTAGAGATGGTGCTGGAGAGAATTACAAAAACCAGCAGATACAGTGGGGAAAATGCCTTGCTGCAAGGGACTAAGAGGAGCTCAATTCGCTTTATCAAAAAGATAGTTATGGGGGATAACAACTTCCAGCAGGAAAGATCTCAAATATTAGAGAGGTATCTGCTCACACACAGAAAGGTGCAGTGAGAACCAATGGCAGCTGAAAGATGAAGGCAGATGAATCCAAATGGGAAATCAAACATACATTGGCAATAATGAGGAATAGGAGGGAATGACACATTCTCTCTTTCTCTCTCTCCCCCTCCCTGTTTTTTTAAATGCCTTTAAATTAAAACTTGGAGGACACTTGGAATTATCCCCGGAAGGCATCTTTCAGCCAAACACACTCCTGCAATCAATGCAGGAAAAAGGAAATAAAAGGCACTGCCCAGCAGTACTTTGGAGTGCAGCCTCGACCAGGTGGAGGTCTGTGGACCTGTCCCTGCTGCAGGATGATTCCATCCCCCCTGCCTTTCCCTGGGAGGCCTGGGAACAGCTGATCCACCAGTCAAAAACATCCCAACAAAACACCCTGCTGGAACAAATGTCTCCTCTTGTGTTCAGGTATGGACAGAGCAGCCCAGCCCTTTTCAAAGGTCCATCACTTTTGAACACATACAGAGAACACGCTCCTCTACACACACCAGCTCCTGAGGTGGTTCAAGCAGGTGTCCCAGGCCTGCTCCCGGTCCTGAAGTAGCACTGAGGTGACATCACTTCACAGTATTGAGGGCACACAGGAAGACCTGGGTCAGTTCACAGTACAGAGCTCCCGTTTTGGGCTCTTCCTGGCAGGACATGTGCCAGTCTCCCAAGAGCTTGTGCTCATCAGCCATGGCAACTGCACAGGACCCTCTGCCAGCTCCCAGGCAACACCACCTCACCCAGTGATGGTGCCTTGGGCTCCTCCACCTGTTACCAACCTGTCAGAACTGCTTTTTCAGAGAAGCTGATTTTTATTTTAGTTATTTATTTTTAAAGAGAAAATTGGTGACAAGCACCAAAACAGATACTGCATTTCTTTCAGCATCTTGGACTTCACTTGCCAGGAGCCAAAAAGAGATCTCACAGCAAGGCAAAGGGCTGGCAGATGAGAAGTTAATCCCCAAACCACCAGGAAAGGAAAAGAGGTTTGAAAGATTTAGAAGTGACTTGTTGCTTGACCTGGAAAGAGGATGCTGGAGCCCTGGGTCAGCAGCTCTCCTGGGCCTGTGATTGAGGAGGTGACATAATACAGATGACTGTGACTGAAAATTAATTGATGTTACATCCCTCATAAATCTGGACTACCTGGCCAGAGCATAATGCTCTCAGAGTGACTGAGAGCTGCTGAAATATTTATAAGAATGAGATATTACTTTGGCTTAGCTGGAGCAGAGGATTAACTTCATCACTCCCTCCTTTCTCCTCCCTTCTCCTAAAAATATGAAAGCTGCTTCAAAGGAAGGAAACAAAACTTTTCTGTATCCACTTTAACAAAGTGTTATTTTGAAATTAGAATGAATTTCACTTTCTGGGAGTATGTAATCCCTGTGGGACATATCTATATATCCCACACAGCCTCATCAGTGAGAAAAACTGAACTAAAACACAGGCTGGTACCCCTCATCTCCCTCACAGAACTGTACACCTGCCCTCCCCCAGCAGTAGGAACATTCTAATATAATTCCTTTTGAAGGGAAAGACTGCAGGAAGGCCTGGGATGCCTTTTCAGGAGCTGCAATAAACCATTAAATACAGTCATGTGGTTGGGGTTACTCTAAATACTGTCGCATACACCACAGTGAAAAGCTTGTCCCTGAAGCTGATCCATGCCTTGGGAAGGGGAAATGGAGCAAGAGGAGATTCATCACTGCCAAGAGAAGAGAGCACTGCTGGAGCCCTGTCCTTTCCACAGCCCATCTGCTGGGTGAACCAAGGGTCTAAAAGATGAAAAGAGCACAGAAATCCCTGCAGGGCTCCAGGCCTTTCTTGTACAGAGCTTCATGCTGGAGGGACAGCAGGGGAGAGGCCAGGGGAGCTGCAGTAAGAACCAACCCACTGAGGAGGAAATGAAGAGAGAAGAAAGCAGGTGAGGTGGTGAATGAGGAAAATCCTGGTGGGAGCAGGAGCCTTCCCACACCCACTTGGTGTGGCCCAGTGCCTTAACCGACATCTCCCTGAGCTGGTCCCCTCTTCTTGTACCTCTGCACAACAGACCTAAAGTCTCCATCCCCGCTGTGCCTCCCCACGCTGAGCAGCACCCACTCACTCACACAAGCCATGCTTCTCTCCGGTTTCAGCACTAGTTATGACAATATCTGTGCATGATATTATTTGTAGGATGTTTTATTATCATATTCATGTTGAAAATGGAGCTTCAACAGCTGTTCTTCTGTTACCCTGCTCTGCCCAGCACTGCCTTGCACTGTGCATGTGGGGAGCACCCTGCAGCCTGGCCAAAGGCCAGCAGCTCCCTTCTCACTGGCAACTCTGAACCCTGACACGGCAGCACCTCTCACCTTGGAGCTGCTGGCTTCGCAAAAGCTGCTTTTCACCACATTTCTCTATGCAGACAAATAGAACTGCAGCCAATTTCTTCACCAGTTCCCAATAGCTGTGGCTGGAAAATAGGGAATACTTTTGTTCATGGGCCAGGGACTAAGCAACAAGAGGAGTTGCCCAGGGTCTAAAACACATCTGGGTCCCCACCCTGGCCTGCATGAAGTGCTGCCTGTGTCTGTCACCTACATGGTTGTTGGCAAGTGCACTCAGAAGTAACTAACACTCCACTTTTAGCTCTGCCTTATCTCACCAGCTCTTGGCCTCATGAGCAAAATAAAGGTTTAGCCTATGCTCGTTAACAGGCCTAAGGTTTGGGCATGATCCCACCACCTCCTTATCAATGGCAATGGCTAAACTCAGCACAAGGACAGGCACGATCTCATTTCTTTGCTGGTCCATTTGGGTAACTGGGAAAGAAGTCTGATACCCTCTCATCCACACAGTATGAATTTATCCCAAGTCCAGATCTGCCCCTCTTCCTCATTTCCCAGCTTTTTCCATCCCCATCATTTCCAGTGAGCAGCACTTGCTGTGCAACCAAGAGCCAGGACAGACCTGGTCCTTTTCCAGCCCTAACAAGCCCCAGGATCCTTCCTGGTGGCTCCCATCAGCAACAGGTCGATCACAGGAAGGGTTATTGTCAAAGTATCCCTTTCTCTATTGTCTGGGGCTCTTCCACAGCTCAGAGCCACACAAAAGCTGCTGGCTGGGAGGATGACAGTGCCAGGTGAAAAGCTCTCCTGCTCCGCTGTGTGATGGGCTCCACGTCCGGCAGGATCAGCACTTCAATAGCAACGCAGGGAATTTTTAAAGACATTTGTTTATCGCAGCCATGTGCCACTGTTTGATTGCCTGAAAAGCCCAGGAGGGCACCTAAACACAATATGTCCCAGAGAGTGACAGTCAGGGCAGTCGTCAGTTGGAATTAAACAGACACCTCCAATACAGATGGAAAGAACTACAAAAGAAGCATTAAAAGAGCAGTTACATCCCTCTCTTACCCGTGGTGCCTTTTTCAACTTCTCAGGCTGTCATTAGGGACTGCCATGAGGGACTGTGTCACAAATGAACAGCACAGACACAGCAGAGAGCAGCTCCTGCTGCCCCTCATGCTGACAGCAAGGAAAGCCTCCACAGCAGCACAGGGCAATGGGGCACAGCTGCTGGCACACCTGCATCAGCCAGGGACCTCCCTTCTTCCCTAAAAGTGATGGTAAAACATGGAGAAGGCGGTTTCCCAGTGCAAGAGAGGATAGGAACTATTGTAAGCTTGCTTTAGGATATCTCTCACAATTCCATAAATGCACCAGTTCCCTGTTGCTTATGTTGGGAAAGACATCACAATGGTTTCAGCTTCTGGCTACAGCTTATAAAGCCAGAGTTTTAAGTCCACCCTACTTCTCCAGAGAGCTGTCCACCCACCCCCCCCCC
>VZTJ01001640.1:2542215-2568959 GCA_013397795.1 Orthonyx spaldingii | reverse complement strand
CCCAATTGGTCAGTATTATTTTCCAAGAGAAACCAAAAACAGGAAAATGACTTTATACCAAGTTAGAGTTTTCCCCCTCCTCCTCTACTGTTTGGATGGAGAGGCAAACCACAGAAAATTCTGAACTGTCCAAATGAAAAACATATTCCTCATATGAACACTCTGGGATGGTTTAAAGCAATGAAAAAATCTTCCTCTTCAAAACCTGCAGACTGTCAAAACTCCTTGCAGAGTCATTTTGACAAGCTCAAACCATAAACCCTGTAAGGTTCGCTGCCCATTAATATTCTCGGATGATTCCTTTCTCTATTTGATTGTCACCAAATGCAAACATCAGTTCTTCCAGACATTATCATGTCTTGTAATGAAAAAAAAAAAAAAAAAAAAAAAAAAAAAAAAAAAAAAAAAAAAAAAAAAAAAAAAAAAAAAAAAAAGGAAGTAAAAAAAATAATCTGAATAGCCAAAATCTTGTAAATGAGCACTCAATCTGCCTGTAACTAGATTGTCCAAGTTCATCATCCTTCCTGACAACTCTGCAGAGGTAAATAAAATGTATTTTCACTATTTTGCACAACCAATTTTGCACACAGTGCAATAGAGCTCGTGAGGGCATCTCCCCCTCCAGCTTTTAGCGTTACATACCTAAACCTGTTCAAGCAAAATGCACAGGGAGCCAATGTCCCTGCAGCAGAGCCACAGGGATCCCCCGGAGGGATCTTCACATCTAGGCTGCCTGGCTAAAGGGAATATCAGCTACATCCAGCAAGTCCTACCAGCTGATCTGATCCCCTGAGCGCTCCTGGAAGGGCCCCACTTTGTGCACAGCCCTGTTCCATCACCTGCAAATATTTATGGAGAAGAACAGCACTTTTCCATATGCCATGAGTCACTGTGAAGATCTGTGCTTTGCACTCCTAGGTATTTTTAGGCAGTGTGGATGGCTGCAGGATGGACCACATGTCCCTCCTTAGCCACTGGCCTGTGCTCCCCTGGGAGGTTTGGCTGACAGCCTTAGACAACAGCATAGATCAGCAAGGCTCTGCACTCCTGTGACACTGCATCAATAAATGTGCAGCTGAGACAAGGGAGTGTGGGGACATAAATATATATGATTAGATTCCCATTGGTTTGAGATTTTCCCCACACAGTCTGCCTCTGGGCTGCACCTCCCCAGGGCTGCACCTCCCCAGCTCAGCTGGAGCAACAGATATATACTCTGTCAGGGCTTTGATATATTAAAACCAGGAGGTGTCTGAGTCCACTCTAATCCTCTTCACATGGCTCATTTTTAACCAGGCTTTCTCACAGAAGCCATCCCAAGGACACCTCCTCCAGCTGAGTAGGGGGACTGGCATGTCCGCAATGCACCAGCGATGGAAAACTGAGGGAATTGTGCAGAAAAGGCCTTTTTTCTCTCTCTCCTCTCCCAAACACCGCCCATGACTGACTGCTGCCACTGCAGCTCCGCTCCGTTTGTGCAAACACTAGACCTTGATCTGGCTGGGGAGAGACACTGCCTGGATGCTGCAGGAACAGAGGGAAATTTCACCTGGAAGAGCAGTGCATAAATAAAACTGATAAAAAGTTTTAGGACTTGTGGAACGTGCATAATGTGCTTTATCAGAGATATCAGCTCCCATGCTTAAACACTGCCAGTGGCTGCCAGGGAAAGAAAAATAAAAGGTCTCTTATAAAATTATTATCCTGTCACTTAAGTCAACAGCAGTGATACCACGATAGAAGCCAGCAGTTATGTCACATTGTTTTATCACTGTAATTACATCAAGAACACAGTAACTGTCTGTGAGAGATAAGATGATGGAAACAGCTCTGCTGAAGCTTCCTGTTCACAGCGCTGGGATTTGCAGGCTGGTTTGGGGTTTGGACATTACATTCAATTACTGTCCTTGAGTGCTGAAGAGCCACGTCAGTGAAGAAACACAACCAGAGGGCTCCCCTGGCTCCTTCTGCTGCAGGTGGGGGTGTAGGAGTTATCAGGGTCAGTCCTGAGGATCGCAAAGGACCAAATTAATGGAAATTGGCCTCTGGAGGATCCCTGGGCTTCACAGGCTGCTCAGGCTCCTATAAATGTACAGCAGGGTGACGGGAACACTCCCACAAAGTGGTGGAGGAGAGCATGTAGCCACGTTTGCTGAGCAGGAATCGATCGGCCTTTCCCCAGGCAGGAGGGTTATATACTCAGGAAAAAAACATTTTGTAGGCTCAGAAAGGACTTGGCATGAAAAAGGTAAGCAATTCTGTGCAGCTTGTAGAGCTGCAGGAAAAGGCACTGAAAAGTCTTCTGCTGACCCCAAAATGACCTGCAGTCCTTGATCTCACGCTCATGCAAAGTGGCATAATCCCTACAGACCCCACTAAATTCCCTAACAACTGACACCCTCCAAATGCTTCCTTCAAACTGATAAATTCCTAATGCATCATGAGGTTGTCATTATTTGCTGTTTTTTCCATCCCACTTTCCCCTTTGCTCAGGAATAGAGTGCAATGAGGTTCCTTCAGAAACCCAGAAAACCCCTTGCTCCTATATCATGCCAACAACTCATCTGTTTCCGTCCCTCTGTCCCATGGATTCTGTGTTTATTGTAAGTTGTTCTGAGGCACCACTGCATACAGAATGCAGTACAGTGGAGCCTGGAAAGCTGCAGTTGTGGCAGCTTCTGGTTGTCACAGGTGAGACTGTGAAAACAAATAGTAAAAATGAGCTTCAGAGAGTAAGTAGTTGTTTGGGATTTTTTACGTGGAGAAGACGAGCTAGGTCACAGACATTTGTAGAAAGAGAGAAGGTGCCGCACTGGCCCCAAACCTGTTTTTCTACCATCCTTGCCTCTCTCTTACTCAGAAATGCATGCAATCACACAGTTATTAGACCTTCCCACGCTTGGACAAACAGGATTCAGACAAGGAGTGCATACAAAACTCCTCCTGCATTCACTGCGAGTGTGCTTTGATTTCCTCTGCTTATAGCAGGGAGTGACCCTCACAGTGGCATTGCCCCTGTTATCCCAGAGCCACTGCTTTTCAGAGCTGGGTGGACCATGACAACACAACAGTCACCTACAGTGTTGCTTTCCTGTTTCCTCAATGGGCTCCTCCAGGCCACCGAGTCCAGCCCCAGTAGCTCCTGCCTTGGGAGCTCCGATCCCGGGCCGGGCGGTGGCTGCTCCGGGCAGGCAATGACAGACGTACCAGTTGTGTTTATCAGAGTCCTTTAATCTCCCTCACGGAGGGAAAAACCGATAACCAGATGTGTAGTGGACAACGTGGCCAGACTGATCCAGCCCCCTTCTCGGCTCTCTCCTTTATCCCTCTCTCCCTGGTGGGCAGGGCGAGAGGCCAGCCAATAGACAAGTGACGAGCCCGTGACATTTGGCCAGTCCTGGGTGAACAGGGGAGGGATAAGTGGAATGCAGAGCGGTGAGTGGCCAGGCCAGGCCGGCACACTACCACACTACAGGACAAGCACTTTTCAGCACTTCATTGGTGTAGTAGAGGCTGCAGAGAAGTCCCAAGGGAGCCTCAGTGCTGTAAGATGGATGCAGGGACCATATTCTCTGCCAGACAATGCAGAGGAAGATGATGCTGTGGAAAACAAAACTGTTTACTGTTTACTACCCTTCCCACAAAAGTTTGAAATAAAATATCCTCTTGTCTGGAGTCAAGAGCAGCAGTGCCGTTAAGGATGATCCGTCATGCCACAGAACTTTATCACGGTAATTACATCAGGAACAAGTTTACCATTTGAAAAAGAAGAAAGATTACAAGAAGCAATCCACCAAAACAGCTGCAGTGTCACAGCTGAGAGATATGCAGAGAAGAGAAATGCATTACATGGGAGCAGTTGAGAATGAATTCCAGGTGGGAAGGGCTGTGTGTTTGTAGATTGTCTTTAGAGCACTGGAGACAGTGACTGCTTGCAGCCATGTGATCAATGGTCCTGCAAGCACAGGATTTTCATTTGCATGTGCACTTTTGCTAATCATTTAAATGGATTTCCAGAGGGCCTTCAGAGAAACATAGACTCACCCATGGCTTTTTCAAGATTCCCAAAGAAATTAGCCTAATCAAAGTCCCTGACAGCCACCCAGGCTGGAACTGTCATGGATCAACAGGAGACTGTGCTTGCACGTCCCTTGACATCTCACATTAACTGCACAGCCATCAGCCTGAATGCCTGACCTGTCAGCAGCTCAGGGAAAGGACCTCTGTTGTTTTAAAGCCTTGTGGAAACACACAGGGGATGCTAAACTGGGATTTTGTGTGGAGCCTCTTCGCAGTATGGCAGGAGCAGACACCAGTGAGACAACATTCTTTTTTTCACACAGAGCAAGAATCACGTGCCACCAAAAAAAATTACCTTTATTTTTTTTTCTTCTTTCTTTTTGACTCATCGAATTCTTGAGGGGAAGCATCACATCACCCTTCTGAGAGAAAAGGAAGGTCATTACAGCCATTACCATTACAGTGCTAAGCTCACAGCAGCAATATAATTTAAGGCTATTTCCTCGCCCTGGAGTCACTCTGGTATCTTGCCCATCACAGAAACCTGCCCTGCCCACCTCGTGTGACCTGCCAGGCATGTGCTGAAAGAGTTATTATGCAGGAGAAAGATTTGGAGTGAATGGCTAAGAGGGAAAACACCTGAGAACAACTGAGCAAGAGCAGGATGAGAGAGCAGGAATCGCTGTCCTCACAGGGAGATACCATTCACACAGGTCATGGATTTGACAGTCATTTGCAGGGCACGTGGCCTCATCTTCCTGGCACTGGCCTGGACAAAATTGTCATACAGCCTACAACAAATTATCAGCCCAGTAATGAAGACTACCCTCTCTTCTTTATGCCAAGCCCTGATCTTACTCTCTAAGCAGCTCTAAACAGCACACACACATCAGTCAGCAGACTCCAGCCTCACCTGCTGACGTCTGTGATCCTGGATCCTTTCCAGACCAGCTCCAGGCCACAGCACAATACAGAGATAACACCCATTGCTGGGGAAATTGTCCTATTATTGTGACAGATGGGTTCACTTACAGCCCTCCAGCTTGATATTTCCATGGTATCTCTAAACACTGGCCAACCAAGGATTCCCAGCCCTTCCATACTCAGTGCCCAGGAACACTCCCTGCCGTGGGACACATCCTAATCAGAGCTACAAAGACACATCCCCTCTGATCTTCAAAGCACTTTATCTCAGTGCCTAAGCAGAGCTCAGGGTGTGCAGATGCAGGCATTCACTTCTGCAAAAGCTGCATCTGGAGGAAGGCACAGAAACATGGAGCTCCTGTGTGAGTAGAAATGTCACTGACCTGAAAGCTGAGCCAGGGCCCAATTTTCCCAGGAAAAAAGCCCAACAGCCAATTCATCCTCTCACTGGGAAGCCTTTGCTGATGCTATTGCAAGTAACACTTTGATAGTTATGAGAAAGCTCTTCAAAGGTGTTCTAATTGGTGGTAATAACTTTTAGATGCCCAAAGAAGTTGGTAGAAAAACAGACAGGTTAGGAATGGAGCCAGGACAGGTGCGAGGGAAGTTGTAGGGACAAATTGCAAAGGACAAACATTTTGCTTTTTTTGTTGCACAACCTTCAGTTTAAAAATCATCAACAGAGCAGGAAAAGAGCATTTTGCATGTGTGTGTTTGCAGACGGAAAGGGGTGTAGACAGTCAACTCCCCAGCAGGATGGCTGCAGTGTTCATTTATTAAAAATGTGGTAGACTGAGGTAGGATTTATGGCAGCAGGTGTAAAGTAGGTTGAGAGTGTAAAAAACCAACAAGCTTTCAAAGTTATTTAAGAAAAGGTATCCATGATAACAATAAAATGAAGATGAAAGACCAGTTCTCTAATAGTCAAGCTTCAGCTATGGTACCCTCCCCCAAAATGTCTTGAGATACATGTGGGTAGTTCCCCCACCTCTATTAGCTATGGTTGTGGCTCGGTTCAGGTTAGAGCTGGAGCTCTTCCAAAATCCTGGTGTGCCCCGAGGGACAGATCAAGGACTGGGGCTTTATCTCCGTGCCTGTGTGTCACAGACAAATGCTCAGCAGTGTTTCTGAGGTCCCACCACCTCCAGCACAGGGCTGTTGGAGCATTGGGCAGGTGCTGCTTGCTGGGGCGGAGGCGAGAGCAAGTTCTCCGCAGAATTTTTCTGAATGACAAGGGGAGAACCTACCCAGACACCACAAGTACTTCTAAAGCCATCGCTGTGTTCACCCAAGTGTTCAGATGGGCGAACACTAAAGAAGCAGATAAACACCTGCCACATGAATGGTTTCTGCTTCTTCAAAAAATCAGATCTTTCTAACACAGCAGAGACCCCATTGCAGGCTAAGTTACAACAACTGCAGGACAGCAGGGTCCCTGCTCTGCCTGCATCTGTCTGTGAGGGACAGAGTGAAAGCCTATGAAGTCTTTCTTGTCTTCAGTGCTTTATATCTGAAGCACTTCGCCTCTATAGTCCATTGAGTTTGTAAAAACAATGTCACATCCCCCATAACAACCTCACTTGGAGTAACCAACACTGTCCCGACAATCTCTGGTCAGGGCCCAGACAGGTTGACAATATGCTTCCCATGCACATCCTTCGACAAAAACAGAAGCTCTCAGTATCCAGGGCTTTCAAGCCGATACTTTCACTCTAGCTTTAATCTCCAAAATCAATTAAAAGCAAAGCAAATAAACCCAAGAGATCATCTCCCCCCCGCCCTGTTTCTTTCAGCTTCACAGGCAGGAGGAAAAATTATCCTTCACAATATCCCATTGAAAGCACGTACCACAGATGGCTGTCACTCAGTCATTAAGTGCAGTTTTGCAATTCCACCTATCGCTCTATGAACCAGGATGATTTGTGCATACTCGATGCATGAGTAACATACAGGAGCATCCTGCATCCCTCATGAAAAGTCATTATAGATAAAACAGCCAGATGCCCGATAAGGCTTCAAAGGGGCTGGGAGTGTACTGCCTTCAGAAACATTGCCAGTCCCTCCTGAGATAAGTCCCTCTTGAACCTGACTTGCACCCAGGCTCAGCCAAGCTCTCTTTCACACTCCAGAGCTCTGCTTCTCGCTGCTGTGGCTAAACGCATCACCTTGTCTGCAAAGCGAGGGTGTCTGACCAGGGAAGAGGGAGAACCCTTACAATAAAATGCCTCTTGGGTCACAAACCGAGCAGACTTTTGTGACCGCAGGATGCAAAGGCGCAGGCTGCCAGACCTGGTGGATTTCCACCTGACACTGAGCTGAGTCATTTTACCTCAAGCGTTCACCCTTTGGTGCTGCCAGGCGTCATCTCCTGGGTAGTTTGCATGCAATGCTGCAAAGACAGAGGTGTTGAGTCATCCCATTCATCGCACCTTGCGCTGTGACCAGTCTGATGAATTTTTTACTTGTGTGGACACCTGTCCAATGAGTCTGTGAGTCACCACGCACAAAGAGACACCAGCCCCAACTACGAGAAACACCTCATGCAAAAATATGCGGCCTATTTCTTGCTACAAGAGAATGGTCAACTAAGCCCCATTGCATAGAGTGCTAGAGGAGAGAGGACTATAGCACAAGAAGGTTGATAGCAAAGCTTCTGTTTTGTTGGCACATTTTATAAGAAAGCATAATAATTCAATAATATTTTAGATATCTGAGATTTTATGAAAAGACCCACAGTAACAAAACTGCCATTCTCCTTAACACATCCATAATATATTTCTGAGCATTCCCTTAAACCAGAGCTGCAGAGACACCAGCTTGTTAATTATATTAAGATAAAGGGGAAATTTGGCAATTAAGCTTCCATTTTTTGCATATGTCCCTGGCAGGCTTCTGATAACACTGTCTGCTGCCTGAAGGCAGCATTCCCCCACACAAGGTTTCCTGGAGACCCGCTGCTATGACTAAGCCTTCCATCACTGCCGTGTAATCACGAGCTCACACCAGGAGGTAAAGCTGCTCAGACTGTGGCAGCCATTGTGCCTTGAACTTTTCTCACAGAGCATCTTAGGATGAGTTTCTCTACTGCTGAAAGCCCAGCAAAGCAGATTTTAATTACTCTGCCAGCAGGAGCTGGTGGAAGTTTTTGCCCCTTCATCTCAGGGAGGTGATTCTCAAGGACCTGTATTCCTGTATTGGCTCTGGTGGTTGCTAAGGCTTGATCACTGGAACAGGAGAGGAGATGGCAAAGAACAAAGCCAGTAATTTCATTCAGCTCACATGCACACCCACCTCGCTGAGCACACATGAACATGCAGTTAAGTGTCCAGCACATGCTGATTCTGCCAGCCCATCCCTATCCAAGTTTAATTCTGAGACCGTAAAAGTGACCTGAGTAAAGTATTTAAGTACTGCTGTACTTTTGCCAGCAAAGACCAGCCAAGCACAGAGGGCACTATGGGAGAAGGAAGAGCAAAAGACACAATATGGATTATTTCACTACCGTGTTTCTTATTCTGGTTCCACTGTTGCTGCAGCATGGAGGGTTTCATCCTGGATGTTAATAGTCCCCATGAAGCAGCTGGTATGTGCCCCCAGAAGGGATGAGACACAGTAAAACCCCACTCCATTTCTAGTCCCTACCATCTGCTTCCCAATAAAAGAAAGCAAACTCTGAACTGAGGCAACAGGGCTTCAGTGAAATCCGAGCCAGAGCGATGGTTAAACCTCTCCGCATCCCAGTAACACTAAAGGCTTGTTGACTGTGCAATTCCACGTAAGGTTTCACAGTAAAAGCATCAGCAGCATGGTTTGGTTCACCAGCCTGGCAAAGCAAAATGCTGTTTCTTGGTTTGTTACCTCCACCCAGGTACCAACCCTCACCAACAGCTCAGGGACGAGGGAAGTGCTCCTTTCATGATTACTGCAGAGTATTCCCCAGACAAGCACATTGCCTTACCTCAAACATTATTTCAGCATTTAGCTAGTTGCATCCTTTGTCTGTGTGTGGAAGATTGACGTTTCCTCTACTTAGATGAATTAAATGGCTTTTGCTCTTCCTCCTGCCCTCCAACTCCTCACAAGTGAACAATCACTTTTCTGAAGAGCCCATATTTTCTCTTGGTTTCACCTGAATAAATTCTGAAGTTTGAAGCTTCTCCTGCTTCCATCAAATCTGACCTGAGAGACAAGTGGCAAGTGGGGCTGAGGAGAATGTAGGGAAAACAGGCTTAATTAAATGAACTTAGAGATATCAAGCATCATGATCAGAAGGTGAGATTTATTCTTTTCTAAAGATCAGGAGAAAGAGGATGGAGAAAGTAAAAGAAGAGATAAAGGCTTTTGGTATTGAACAAAGTGGCCATCAAGAGGCCCAACTAAATTTTCATTATACCTTGATAGTAACTATAAAAGGAGAGGGAATTCTCAATTTCAGAATAATGAGGAAAAACACTCAATTTGAATTGTCCATAAATATGCTGTGCTTGGAGGCTTTGCACTTCTCAACATTTAAACAGCAGTTTAAAAAGAAAATAAAGACATGAAGGAGAAGGGAAGATGTACCCTTGGGGAAAAAAAAGCAGGAAAACAAAGATCTTTGTATCCATTCAACTTGATGTAAGCATTTGCCCTATCAAGGACTAATTAGCAGTGAAAAAAATAAGCATTGGGGTGCCTGTAAACGGTGGTTTGCTATAAGCAACATTTGTTACGGTGAGATTTGACTACATTGCAGTCTGACAAGCACGAGCCTAATCCACCACCTTAGTGCTGCACAGGCTGCTGCTTCCAACAGCGTTCAGACGTCTCTGCTCACTCGAACCCAGTGGCACTTGAGAGCCCCTGCTGCGATCAGGGGCGGGTGCACAAAGCTCGGTACAAAATCTCCTCCAGGAGCACTCCTTGTTCACGAGCAACCAGCCAAACAGACAAAGCAGACAAAGGCAGGAGTAAAAGTATCGTGATCCCTGTTTCTTGTACAAGGAGCTGAGCCACAGAGAGGTGAGTGCGTACGTAGAGCTCGTGTGCTGTGTCAGTGATATAACCAACACGCCTTTCTTGTTTACCTACACATGCTAGGAGGTCCTGATGCTTTTGTGATTCCAGGGTTAACTGCACAGGCTCCCAGGCTTGTATTTGTTCAGATTTAACAGCAAGCAGCAACCCTAACGCCCCCACAGTCCCATGATTGCCACACCACCAGTGACTGTTAGAAAGCCAGCTAAATCAAAACTGAAACACACCAGTGGTATCTAAACAAATATACAAGCCCTTGTAGTCAGAGCAGAAATGAATCCTTAAATTGATCTCCAGCTCCGTCCATCTTAAAATTATCTCTGAAAGACAGATCTTGCATCCCGCTGCCCTGGTGTGCAGTGAAACTGGGCTGTTCTGGGATGTGCTGAGCAGAGAATTTCCAGCAGTGTCACCTACCAGTTACCCACCATGGGATCACATTTTCCCAGTCTAAGCATCCCCTGGGGAGCATCACAGAGTGAGACAGGCTCTATTTGCAGGTTTCAGGACATTTGCTGCATCAGAGGGCACACACAGATCTGTGTCTTGTCTATGAAGTGTGATGCTGCCTGCAGAGACACACCCTGGTACAAAGCAGCTTAAGATCAGCTTCCAATTTAATGCATGAGAATGTCCTGCTCAACCTGCTTGAAGGAAAAAGCCTCTCCTCTCTCATGTAAGGACACAGGGTGCTACTTGACACTTGTAGGATGCCCTTCTATAAATCAGGCTCTAGCTGATGTGTTGTGTGGTGTAAACAGACTCTTTAGCCATGACTTGAAATGGGGCCAAAGTCATTAGACTTAAAAGGGATGAAAAGTATTTCCTCTGTACCAGCTTTATTCGTGTTATATCTCCTCACAACCTTCCATTTTATTATATTTGCACCAAGCAGCTCTCCCTCAAAAGTCTCAGCTGCAGAACAAATCCATGTTAGCAAACCAGTCACCGGAGTCATCTGTGCAGAGTCTTCCCACTAACTCCTTCCTCTCTCATATCCCCCACGTTGTTCAAGGGACAGTAAAATAACCCTCGAGATCTTACAGATACATTTCCCACCAGGAGAAGAAAGAGAATTCTTGCATAAAGTTCAGCCCAGGATTCATGAACCAGCCCTCCTCCCACAGTCTCTAACCACATCAAAAGCTTCACATAACTGGGAATACCCAGGAGAGCTGATAGGTCTAACAGTCAGTCTCACCTTTCTTGCAATTACTGGCGGAGTCAGGGGCTCTTATCAAGCTCAGCTCTACCTTATCACCTCCCCACTGCCTCCTCTTGCTTCTGACATCCTCTCCTGGAGGTGTTTCGCTGTCAGCTTCTCACTGCCAGATACTTTACAGACCTAATAGGAGCAGACAAACAACGTCTCTGTCTGAATGATTAGCTGATAATCACAGACACTGTCTTTGCCAAGTTTTTGGAATAGAGGAGCCCAGTTCAGCCTCCCTTCACCCCAGCATCCCACTGCCAAAACCCACAAATCACATCAGTGTTAGGGATGGGTGAAAAACAAAATCCAGCTCATATTGTCTGCCATCAAAAAGCTGCTAAATAATGCAAAGAAATGAAAACAATTTGGTTTGGATGATTGATTATAGGGAAATTGCTCATACCTCCAAAACGTGGCACTTCCAATCACATCTTTGTTTCATTTGTCAGCAAGGAAATGAAGTTCCTCTCCTGGCGCAGGGCCTGTGCTGTCCCGTTAGCTGCATTTGGCACGCTGCATCGCCTTGCAGCAGTTTCTTGCCCCACTTTGACACCTCACCTTGCCTCACCTAAGCTGCCAAGCTGTGACCCTCTGGGACAGGAGGTTTGGCTCCAGATTATCAGGCTCTTCACTGAGGCAGCTCTCCCAGCTGCTCACATGAACCCCAAATGACACTCACTCAATCAGCACAGAGTGCAGCCTTGCAAAAGTCAAGAGGACACCCAGCACCTGAGGATTTGCAGTTCTCTCCACGAAGGTCTTCCCAAACTTGGAATTCCTTTCTTCACCTTAATGCAATTATGTAGTTTTAAACAGAGACTTGACCTTCAGATCTTGAAAGGAATATCAGTAACTACCTCACACACGAAAAAGCAGAGGGATGAAAGAGGCACATTTGTGTCAATAAAGAGCAGAAAACAGTCCCACTGGCACAAAAAATACTTCCCTTCCTCTCAGCTCCTAAAATCCAGCAACAAAAGGGATCTCCTAGTCCTGCACTGTGCTGTGACAGGCAGTAGTTCTCTATATCCTTTGAATTAATTTAGCAAGCTCTATTTTAAAAACAAGTTCTGATTTTTGCCTCTAGCATTCCCATTATGAAAGGCTGTTTCAGAACATTGCTGTTCTGACAGTTCGAAACTTTCTTTCAATTTCCTGCCTAATTTATGCCTGGCCAGTTTTATACTCATGTTGTTACAGCAGTGCTGTTCTTTGGTTTAAAGAGTTCCTTCTCCTCCTGATGTTTGCTCCACAATGATATATGAACAGAGCTGTCACAGAAGGCACGTTCAACCTAGTTTTACCACTAAAAGATGAAGACTTTGTCTATTTATAGATGGGTGTTTAACTCCTCGAGGAAGAGACTTTTTATACTGTGCTTAATTATAGATACATATGGCAGAGAGGCATTCCGTGGGATCATCAGAGGCAGGATCAAACATACTTAAATAACTTAAATAATATTTGTCAAAGATACTTAAGTAATGATTGTTTGTCTAAAACGCACTAGGAAAGGAGATGCCACATCTTTCCTAGACAGCCTGTTTCAGTGTTTTACCCCTTTAGGGATTAGAAGGGTTTTCCTAATAAACATCTTAAATCTTCACCATGAATTCAATCACTTTCTTTTTCTTACACCAGTGACCATGGAAAATGACTCATCATCAGCCTTTTTATAAGCACTCCTGTGAGGAAGACTGACTGCATCCCATTTCCATCGTTTCTCTCTTAAAATGAACAAATGCAGTGCCTTCAATCTTTGTCTGCAGGACTTGTTTGCCTGACCTCTTATCATTCACTTGATTTGTTGTTAGGCTTCTTTTCGCCCTGGGCTCTCCAAATTCCTTAATGGGTGTAGATAAAGTTCCACATCAGTGCTGGACACCCACACTTGGGTGAAGCCCTCTCAGCCCCAAGCAGGTTGTAATCATTGCCTCACAGGTCTGGCAAAGAGCACTCTTGTAATACAATCTTGGATACAATGAGGTGTTTTGCAGCAGCCTTGCAGGGTTGATTCATATTCTACTTGTGAACCAGAGCAACCCCGGCCCTCTCCAGATGCCTCATTGTGTATTCTCTGTTTTGTGTTTGTGTATTCTGCTTTGCCTGCCCCAGAGGAGTGCTTTGCACTTGTCTTAATTTCATCTCTTTTGCTTTCAGGCAGGATCTCTCATTTGTAAGGATTGTTGTAAGGGCTGAGCCTCCCTCGCAGGATCCCGTATTTACCTGGCACAATGACAGGCAGTGTTTAGGACCCCAGAACAAGGCACCCTGCCCTCCAGCACAGCTCAGCCAGGATGTGGATGCAATCTCCACAACTAGTTTCATTGCTCTTCCAATACTATTGTTGCTAATATTCAGTAAACTTCGCTTATTTCTGATTTCTAGAGATTACTTCCCCCAAAACGGCTCATGTACCTTCCCTTCATCTTCTACGTCATGTCTTCTTCAACTGCATCATCAGACACCATCCAATGAGATCCACCTTCAGATCTCTTCTGCCATCACCTGAACCTTCCCATCTGTTACACATCACCATCCCTACTCCATGGCCCTACTCACCCTTGCCGACACCCTAAATCAGCCACAGCCTTGAGGTGGGAGCTTCACTTTCCCCAAAGCAGCTGCGTGACACTTCTCAAAGCTGGAACACACCAATGCACACTTCAACACAGGTTTCCTCTAAAGACAGATTAAATAAGGGGTCAGAGAACAAAGTTAATTCTAGTGATTGTCCCTACAGCACAAGGTATTCTTCTGCTCTGCTTCCTAGGAGCCTTCAGTACCTCTCTGCACCCGAGTGCCCTCCTTCCCACAGCCACCAAGGTTGGCCAGGGCATTGCAAAGCCCTCAAGAGTCCCCCTGCCTACACTCCCCTGGGCTGAGTATGTTCCATAATGAGGTCTCCAAAAAACATCCCTGTAACAGAGAGCGCTCCATGAGAAAGAGCCCTAGGGCCTAGCCAGTGCCTTTTTGCAGAAAAAAAATCCTCTGCGTGATCCCAGTGGCTGGGGAACAAGTAAAGTAAATGCTCTCATCACCCACCCAATTTTGTTTGCTTTGACATAAATCCGGTTCTTCCTTCCCTACCACCTCCCAGCTCAATTTTGACAGGAGGGACAGAGGCCTTTAAAGCTGGTAAGTTATAAAGAACAAAACTTTCTAAATACCATTTCCCTGAAGGACATGGTACTGTTCTGGCATGCTTTCACCTGAGGATTTTTAAGTGCATCTCTGAACTGTTACCTCCCATGGCACTGCACTGAGGTGTGGAGCTATCCAGTCCATGTATGAGGCATGGAGAGGCTGCCTCAAGTGGTTTGTTTTGGAGGCATGAGACCAGCAGAAAGCTGCTGAGAGCCCAGCTCCGAACCAGAACTAGTGTGACAGCAGGTTTAAGGTGGAACATAATGCAGGTTGGGACTAGGTTTGTTAGATCTCTTGGGAATAGCCGTGTGTGCTCGGGAACTGGGGGAGATTGGGGCTGGGTAATTTCATCCTTGCACCTCTTGGAGAGAACTTCTCCACTTAATGAGCATCACAGTCCTTCGCTGGAGGCTGTCAGCTGCTTATCAATGAAACCACAAAACAAAAATTAAAATCTTAGTGCAGCTGAGTGCTGGTGCTCATGTGCCTGTAATGAGGCAGAGCGAGCAGTGTGTCGGCAGGAGCGCAGGGTTAAATGGAGCAAAATGAAATCAAGTAGCGCTGCTGCTCCTTGTGAGAGAGTGATCCTTCAGGATTTGGCTGGAAAGCTGCTCCAAAGCACTGCCATGGACAGAATGCTGATTCCAAGCCCAGCTCTCTCACCCATTGACATTTTCCAAATGGCATTTTCTTGTGCTTGCTCAAGCATGGAGCGAGCCTTCCCCCTTTCCCTGGTGCTGCCTGCTCTCGTTCTCACGTCTGCTCCCCATTCACGCTAACGTAGGGCAGGATCTTTCCTGCTTGCCAGAGGTGTGAAGCCAATGTAAATTACTTTCCTTTTTGCTTTGAGGGAAAGTCTTATTATCAACCTGTCAGATCCAGACAGTTGCCAAGATGCTTTATAAGAAGAATTAAATCAGGCTCAATCTCAACAGATAGATTCTTGTCCCTCTTTGGGGGCCCCATGCAGGGCTCTGGCCTTTGCCAGCAGGAGCAATGCACGTCAGCAGTGGTTTTTATTTTTTCTCTCTCAGCTGAGCTTTATCAGTCAAAGCCAAGCATGTGGGGGAGACTGCAGCAGCATAAAACAGTCCCCTATCATCAAAGAGTAGGTCATAAGAAAATTGTTTCCCAGGCTTTTAGCCAGGGACATATCACAATGAGCTGACAGAGGAATTACTTGGTTTCATCCTTGAAATGCAGCTCTACCAATTATTAGAAATTGATGGTCAGTAGGGACCAGCACAGCCCCCAAAGCAGTGGCATGCCAGAAGGGAAGACTGTACCCCTCACAGATAAAATAAATGAACTGGGAATTTTGCATAACAGAATGGGATTATCTGCTTACAATCCAGCCAAAACAGAAACACGTTCTCTCCTCTCCAGCTTGGTAGGTTCCCTCCATGGATCATGAACTCTGGTTCACAGTGGAAATGGCAGTCCTGGCAGTGCTGTGGCAGTGGCCAGCTATAGCTTGGTCTGGGGGAGACTCATTGTCACAGTTGACTTCTCCAGCACTGAGTATTAATATTTTTCTTATGTCGTGAGGCTTGATGAGTTCCCAAGTCACAGTTATGAGGATGACATTCAAACCCATGTGAAATTCAGCAGCCTCCAGGCTCCATAAGCTACATGCATTTTATCTTTCTCTACAGGGATGGAAAATATACTTAAAGCCCACAAATAAAATGAATAGCTCCTCAGATCCCTTCTCACCTTCTCTCCCATCTTCCAAGCCTGTACAACTTGCATGCTACCACGAACTGGCTGTGTAGGAGACTTGATTTAATACAGTGACAAAGTACTTGTCTTCTGAGACTGGAGTCCTCCAGACATGGCAACCCTGGAAGACATGGATACATGGTGACAGCATGACCTCAGACCAGAAAATCCACTTCATGCTAGCATTCCTCCTTTTCCCGCTTCTGCAGTCATCCCTGGTCACCTCCGCACTTTCTCTTCCCAAGGAGGAACGGCCTCCTCTTTCCTGAGAGTGTAAAAACCTCTGAGACAAGAGAAGTGGCAGAAACAAAAACAATACAGACAGAAGAATTTTCTCTCTAAAACCACTCAAATGACAATTTATAGCCAACAACTTTTCTGATGAGAAAGGAAAGCTCTTATTTGAATTCCTTATGCTCATTGCCTTTGCTGGTTACTGCTCCGTGGGAGAAGGTTTTGTGAAATTCAGAAGTGATGAAGGCAGTGGAAATTAGAAGGTAGCAAGAGTCCTTCCTTCTCTCATCATTCCCACCCCATTCCTACAGCCTACAAACTGGGATATGGCTGTGCATAATCCCAGCTGCATTAAACAGCTCTGGTGCAAGTCACAGACGCTCACACTCCCAAGCAAACGTGCTCCTGGGCCACGCCGATGAATTGTCTCCTGCAGAACTGACACATTTTAAGATCTAATTATGATGACAAAGCTCTAAACAGTGTGGAGCAGACTCTCAGCCTTTGCTCATCAGTGCCTAACTGCTCCCACTGATTCCTTCTCTTGGAGCAGCAGTTTGTTAGCTGCAGGAACCGTCTGTTGTGTTGAGCTTGGGAACTAACAAACTCGAAGATGTTCAGCCCAGGATTTGATTTCTGTCTGCCAGAAGCTCAGATTTGATGCCCAAACCAGAGTCCATGACATTCTGGGTATTTGGGTTCCAGTCCCTTGTGAGCCAGTCAGTTCACAGCCTGAAAGGTTACAGTTCTGCCGAGGATCAGTGGCTTTTGAAACAGGATCAGGTAACTGTACGCAGACAAAATGCAATCCCACATTCCTTTCTCTTGCTTTATACATAAATAGCCACTGTTCCATGAATCCTGCTGCCAGGATGGCCTGCAGCAATGCTCTCAGAAGGAAGTATACTCAGTTTGTCCTTTAGCAGGGGTGCCAAGGCATCTTGGATTCCTCCAGAGCTGCTGTTCCCTTTGAGCTGGCAGGATTAGGACTGTCTGGAAAAAGCAACAGTTCATCCATAGCGTTTATAGACCAAGTGTAATAGGAAGTGTCCCGTTGTCAGTGTGTTCTAGGGAGTCTGTAAAACATCAGCCTCCATCCAGGCTGGCTGGAAGCTTCTCCAAAATCAGCCTACACACCTTGGCAGAACATCCTGTCACTAATCCCTAGAAAACAACCACCTTTGAGAGCTAAAAATAGATGCTATTTTTAAAAAGAGCAAATTAATAACTCCTAAATTCCTGTATATTAAAACAATTAAGTCTCTACAGCTGCCCTCAAACTGGCTTTCCCCCTTCATTTACCTGTTTCCACACACATCAGTTCTGGCAGAGACTGGCTCATCCACACAGTGCCTGCAAGTCAAACGAGCTGTGAACCTTCTGAAGCCACAGACAGAGAAACACGAAGGTTCTGTGCAGACACTTTGTGCCTTCGGTTTGTTGCTCACAGATGAGCAACCCCAGCTGGAACAAAAGCATTCAGCATAACCAAACACCAAGGAATAAATGGCTGGGTATTTCAGGAAATCACATTCGTGTTTGTTCCCCTTGTTGAATGTTTTTTCCAACGGTCATGGGCAGCACTGAGGCCTTCATAAAAGTTTTTAACACAATGGAATTTCATGCACTGAAACTCTGGGAGAGGAAAGGCACAAATAAAATATAATATTGTTCTCATGACAACGCACTAGTATTACCTGGCAATGTGGTTTTTGCTTTTTGTTTGTTTTTTTTTTTTCACAGAAACCACGTCCATTAAGTACTTCTCATACTTTAAGCAGAAGCATTCATGTCTTTAGGAGTGTGGGACTAATTTGTTTCCTCTACTATTTTCAGTTTAGCTTTTGTAGTACTGAAAAGGAAATGGGACCTAAAAGGAAAAGGAATGGGACCTAAAAGTTGAAGATGTTTCCACTGAAATCAATGTGTTTGCCCCAGTGAGAAACCACCTTGGATCAACTCACAACCAATCTGCTAATCATCACAAAAAGAATATTTTTGTGAGAAGTATCTCCATTAGGGTAATGCCAGCTTTCACTTAAATTAAAAGATACCTGTGATTTCCTCAGAATCTGGACCCGATCTTATCTAACAAAAAGCTCTTCTCATCCAGCTGCAGGAATACGAGTCAAATCGTTGGGACTTTATAATCTCATTGCAAACTGTCACTTTACCTATTATACATCTTCCCTCACTTTGTGGTGCTTTGAGCCCCTCCAGACCCCAAGATGGCAGGTAGAACATCTTTACACTTGGCTAACATTGCTGAATTTGGTTGGAGATTAAAGGGCAGAAAAAAAAAAAGAGGAAAATAATTTCTTAATTGCACTTCAGCTCTGGTACAATTACAGCCTGGGGTAAAAGCTGAGGTTGATTTTATTTTATCTCAATGGCTTATTTCTTCTTTCAGCTGCCCTCCTGTCCTTGCACCTGTTCTGTAGATATATAGAAATCAAGAAGGCCTTGAATCTGCAGTCCCTCATTAAACAAGACTCAGAGACCTTTCAGACCAAACACAGATGTCTCTTTATTTAAAGACACCCATGTACAGTGGGGCCCAGTGACTTCAATCAGCACCATGACACTACAAAAAAAGATTATAAATTAAAGAATATTTTTGAACCTGGCCTCGATCCCTATGATAAGTTTAAAAAGGTGAAGAAACACTCAGTGCACTCTGTTGCAATCATCAGACAATCCCTCTAGCTCAGCAGTCTTGGGTTTTATCACACACACACAGAGCTCACAAGATAGCAATCAATTAAACATTTTTGCTAAAGCATTTAGCTAGAATGGGAACATCTGGAGTTGGGATTCAATTGTCCAGAACTAGCTGCCTGATAATTAATATTCCTTCAAATGGCTCTTCTATCAAGGTGTCCCTCTAATTTCCAGCCATTCCCTTGTGGCTTGGAAACACTACTGAGTTATTGCTCATCCCCCAGCCCAAGACTTGTATAGGAACAGGGGAAACAGATGAGATGGAGGACTTCTGTTTCAGCATTGCCTCAGGCACATCCACCAGACTCTGCATGAAAAACATCACCTCACTCCATCTGCAACAGGAAAGAAAACACTTGAGGAAACGTTCTAGAAAATATATTTGTATTGCCTCCATGGGACGAGTTCAGGGAGGATGGATTCACCATCACCAGACCTCACCTCCAGTTCCAATATCTGCATTTTACACCTCTAAAGGGCCACATCCTTCAATGGCCTTTGGACCATGCTCTGGTGCAACTCAGGAATGCAGCTTTTGCCATCACTAGGCAGGCCAAACTCTATACCTCTACCTTACATGTGTAAATTCAGGCTTTTCAGGCATAAACTGACATAATTGTTCCACACTTGGATGGTGGTTGCTGCTTCTTAATTCAGCCCTAAAAGCCTGTCCAATTAAATTATTAGCATTTCACTCTTCCATCAAGTTCTGGGCAGCCAGGGAATCCTTCAGCTGTCTGAAAAACATCTTATTACAATGAAATTTTGCTTTCTAGTTGCAGGGAAACAAAATAACTAGACTGGAGAGAATGCATAGACCCTACATCAAGCAGGGATGTGTTCATAAATATTGATAGATCATATGCTAAGTACTGGTAATGAGCAGATGGATATTTTTACTTAGGAAACTCTTGGTACTTCTCAACTTTAACTGGGTTTGTTCACTATTTTTTTACCTTAATTCTGCCTCAAACCATCTCCTCCCAGCAGGTCTGCATGCTGGTTTACAGCCCAGTCCTATCTTCACAAATCTGTCTGAGGGCATCGTCTTTGATGTCTTCATTGAGCTCTGCCCTGGAGAAGGGTAAGAAAAATCAAAATGCCGACACAGTCTGCAAGTCCAGCTCTGTCTATTTGGTTTCGAGTGCGTTTCCAATCTCTTTAAGCTTCCAACAGGGAGAAAGGGATCTGATTCCATGTAATCTCATTCACACCTCTTCTCCTACCGCTGTGGAGGCATGATGTTGACTTTTCAGCAAACAGAGCCTCATTCCTCAGGGTCTCTGCATTGCTTGCTTAGCTGAGCCCCATCAAATTATGCTCAAATCACACTAAGACAAGAGAAAAATCAGAATATGCCCCTTTCACACCTGGCTTTTGTATTTATTTGCCTCTATTAGGATTTATCATCCAAAGGAATTTCAATTTTTACACAGCTGCTTCTTTTTCCCCTTTGTGATTTGGGTCAAATCCTATCACCAAGCTCTGCTAAATTTGCTGCATTGCTGTTCCCAACCTGGTGGGGACGTGACAAGTAAATATTGCTGAGCTATGCTCCAAATCCAAGCTAAAAACACCACAAGGACTGGAGAAGAGAAGTGAGGCATCCTAACCCAGCTCCAGGGAAGCTGAGACTGGGCATTGATGAAGCAGGCATAGAGCAAGTAATGCCCAGACCTCTCAGGGGAAAGGAGAGCAGGAGCAGCCCCTGCAAGCTCCACATTTCCAGACACTGACACAGAGACTGTTCTGGATGTCCTGCTCTCCCTGTTGAGAGACCTGCTGGAGCCATCAGTTTCTAAATCAGAGCAGACGTTGGGCCAGAAAGAAAAAGAGGATGACAACAGAAGGTCAAATGGACAGGGGAAGTAAAATCACAAGGAAATAAAGAGAAATGAGGCTTTTTATTGGGTCCATTCTGATGATGCACAGGTGGGAACATAACAAGGGCTGCCCTGACATGTAATTCAGGCTGACTGCTGTTTAGAAATGGCTGTATTTGTCCAAAAAGAAAGCCTGATATCCTCGTTTCTGGCTGTGGAAAAGAAAGTGGCCAGGACGCATCACCTCCACGGGCCAAGAGGTTGGAACTTTGAAACAAAAGGAGAAACAGCTCAGGTCACCTCAGGGTACACATTTGTGGGTAACTGCACATTTCACCACAATCTTCTACTCCCCTAATTTATTCAAAGAAATAACAACTTTAAATAAACATCTTCAGCATGGAAAAGAACCCCCAAAGAGTACATCAGGGATCAAATGGGAAGGAAACAGTTCTTTGCAGTAAGGACACCACCTTCACTTTCACCTTAGCTCATTCCCATTTCTCCTTCCTCCCCAAGGTCTTTTTTTGTAGCCCTGCACGGGTCCCCTCAGCCACTGTCACATGAACCACTGTCCCCAGTGGGTCTCTCTGCTCCCCTGAGGTTCCCCAGCTCAGGAAACCCCTGTGCTTTACGTGGGAGCATAAATTCCTCCATGGATTATACTGGCACCAGAGCTGCACCCCTCGGCAACTGAGGCCTGGTGTGGGTTACAGTGCCTTTAAATCTCCCCTGGCATTTAAACCCATTTAAAGTCTCCCCTGAGTCTTTAAATGACTCATTCAATCCATGGGGAACGCACACCTTGGAGCATATGGCCCATGTGCTGACTAACACTGTAGATAATGTCAGTAATGATGCTCCACACGAGCCAGGCTGCAGCTCCAGTGAGATCAGTGCAGGCCTGGGTTGTATTTTTAATGTGTAACATGAAGATAGAGAAAGATGTAATGGGTTTCTGTTTTCAAACAAGCTTCCAACTGTGCCACCTGGAAGACAAGGAGATGTGGGAGAACAAAAAACAAGCCAATAGGTTATAAAAACTTCATGAGAAAGCCAGATAGCATTGATAGCACAGGTCTCTGTTCTCCAAGGTGGTGCTTCTCAGGGCATCCTGCAATCCACGGGAATTCTCAGGGTTTATTCCTCTGAATTGCTACATCTAGTGAGTTTCCTGCTCTTGGAGTGGGCTCAACAAATTGCCTCTTGGTAGGAAATAACAAGTCCTGAAGGCAAACCAATAACTGCACCTAATACCTCAGCCCTGTGAGACTGTATTTATAATTTTCTGTATCAGTTTTGGAGCTGAGGCTCACAGGCTTCCTGCTCTTACAACTCACAACGGAGCAGATTTGCATCTCACATGAGGGATACCCAAGCTGTGGGTTGATTTAGTAGCTGGGATTTTGTGGTGTGTAGCCAGGAGAGACTCATGGAAGATACTTGGCAGAGTAAATTGTACAAGCGAGCCAACAGATAGTCTTCTCCCTTTCACAGCCTCTAATGAGCCCTTTGCTTCTTATCAGAACAGCAAGGGAACAGACATCCCTCCAGCACATAACCAGCCCCTCTCTGAGGACCAGAAGATGAAACCATAAGCAATGAGTTACAAACATGGAGTATTTCTGAACTCATTTGTCTGCTGATAGGATTCAGGCCTTATTCCAACCTGTAAATGGGATGTGCTTCACTAGTTCTAAATCACTCAGCAGGTGATAAGTGGTTAACGCCTGGAGCCCTGAGGTGCCTTCAAAACATAATTGCTTATTAGAATAAAACAACAATAATTAAGTGGAAGACACAGAACCTTGTGACTTCTGAAAACTGGATCGTTTTTTATAATGAATCACTGAGGCTGGGAGCAGACAAGGGAGAAGGGCTAAGTCAGAGACCTGAGGGCACACCCTGCTCTGGCAGCAGAGGAAGGGAAGAAGTGAGAGAGCTTGAGAGCACCATGGTAAGGATGCTCCAGATGCCAGCCCAGCAAAGGCACAGCTGCATTTGATGAGCAGGGAGCCACATGCAGGTTTGCACTTGGAGCAGACAAACTTCACACTCAAAAGGTCTGAAATCAAGACAACAACGGCCCATTATCAAGGTATTGGAGAAAGAGCAAGGTGACATCTCCTACCTTGTCATGTGGCCATGGCCTCGATAATATGGATAGAAGGTCACAGCTTCTCAGTTCCCTTCAAGCTCCAATTCAACTGCCTCAATAACCAGCTCCTAGATCAGGCTTTTCTGGAGTCAGCATATAAAACAAATTTCTCACCTTCCTAGCACCATCCATCAATGACTGATCATGTCTGTGTGGAGATCTATATGTCAGAAACTCAAACAGCACATCCCTCACAGACTTTTTGACATCTGGGGTGCAGGGAATGGTTCATATTCCTGTATTGCCCTTTCCTTCTCTCCATTCTAGCAGAGACCAGAAATCTCCATCTCTTTCAGGCGAGATCTGACAAACATTGCCCTCCCCAAGAGCTTTGATTAGTCAAAGCCCCTGCATTAACTGTTCAGTAAGTAAATACCTGATTGTTTTCATCCTCTTCACACCACAGTATGAGCTGCATAGTTTTAATCATGCCTTTGGGCTTAATCATGATTATTTCATTGCAAACTGCAAGAACATATCATTACTTACAGTGCCATTCTAGGCTATTAGTCAGTCCTTCAGGTCAGCAGGTGATGAGGGAATCATCATGTGGTACCAGCTCTCTGTGCCCCTGCTTCTCAAATGGTGGCAAACTCCTGCAAGTCTTGAGCTGAGAATTAATGAGAAAGCATCAGTGTAGTAATTCAGGTCCTAAATTTTCAGCCCTTCCTGCTTTGCCTGCTCTTTGAAGATATAATCCCACAGAACAGGAGCAGGAACAGACAAAGAGTTGCCACATAACCCTCCAAACACACACCTTGTTGTACAAACCCACCAGGTAACAGGGAGCTGGTGACACATGCAGGAGGCTGTCCCCTACGCCAGGCAGAGTATCAGGCTCAGTTTGCCTGTAGTGTAGCAGCTTTAAAATATTTTATCTTGATTCAGCTCCAGGTACCACACAACAAAACTACCCAGTGTTAATTGGCCCTTCATCAACAAGCTCAGCAGAGAGTCAAGGCTGGAAATGAGAATGGAGAAGTTGTCTCGTGAGTGAACTTCTTATTCTCTCCTTCCAGGCCAGGGTGAAGAGAAAACCAGACTCCACTGTCTGCCCTCCAGCTGTCCCCAGAGCTCCCCACACTGGCAGGAGATGCCAGACAATTTTGGCTTCTAAACATTTCCACATTAAAAATGACTGCCAGCACTTCAAGAGATCTCCGGCCTCGGCAAGCAGGAAGGAGGCAGCAGCAGCTAAATGCAGAGGCTATTTTTAACCTGGGCTCATTTCTTAGGGAAGAAATCATTCATAACCTGTATGCATGCAGTGCATCGGATACAAGGCAGGCTGGGCTGCAAGCACTCATTAATGGAGCTGCCAGCTCCCTCCTCTCTGTGCTGGGGAGTGAGGGCCCTTTGCTCTGTCCTACGAGGGATCACGGGGAAATACTGAAGGTGTGAGTTTACCTGTTCTGTGCCACTTTCTGCAGTGGTAGGGGGGAACGCAGGGCCTTCCAGCCACATCATAATTTTGGCCTTACCTGCCCATCTCCCATTTCCTCCTCGCTCGTGCTCAGAGCCCATCCTTGTGGCATTCTTGGAACTCTTGCTTCTCCTGCAGCCATTCCATGAACACATGGAGTCCTGCACTCTTCTGGGAGGTTTTCTTCTGAAACACAGACCTAGCTTAGCCTAAGGCAATTCACAAGTCTCTCCAGTCTTCTCCACATGGGGAAAGTGCAGGTTTCCTGAACTTGAAACCGTTTTCTTGCAACCCTGTCACTTCTCCTAACACTTACATCCTTTGCCATAATCAGTGGTCAAACTCTTCTGGCCCAGCAAGGCACAGATCACTTTGAACTGCAGTTCTGATAATTGGGTTTGGCAGGTAAAATTTAGCCCTAATACCTTTCTTGTCTCTTTGATTTCACTTTTCAAAAGTGTATGCTCGAGGATTTCAACTCTGAAGGTAACAAAAGACTCTTATGATCTTCTAATCTGACCTCCCACTTAGCTGTGGGTATAAAAATTCACCTGGTGGTCCTATACTGAGCTCAGGAACTTCTAGTTGAGCTGGATTGCCACTTTCAGAAAAGTGATCTGAACTTGATGTATTGGGTTTAAGTAACAGAGAGCTTGCCACATCCCTTAGGCAACCGCTCCAGGGGTTCATCATCCCATTGTTAAAAACATCCACCTCATTTCACGATTGGAAATCAATGTTACACAAACAGAGACATTGGATCTTGTTACATCACTTTCCCCACTGGTCTAAAAAGCCTCTAACATTCAGTGTTGTTGTGGCTTTTCCCCCCTGAACTGTGGACAAGTTGCTCCTAGAATCTGCAGTGTGCCAAATTCAGAACAGAGTACACAGTAACTTTAAAATGTACTGGTTCATCATCAGTCTCAGCCTGAGCAGTTTGGCTTTTTTCAGTGTTTTTTTGCTTGAAGAGCCCCATTCCCATGCATGTTCCTAAGATCAGAGGGCTGCTTTCATGCCCTCAACATCTCAGCCAGCTCTGAGGTGCTACATTCCCCTCACCTCATCCTAACAAGTCTTTTGCTCACATTAAACATGAAGGCCAGGTTACCAAATGTGCTTTCGGGTTGTATGAAACTAAACCTCCTGCTGTGTTTCAGGCTCCAAAAATCTTGCAACACCATCATGAAAACATACGGTTCAGTTTAGCTGCTTAAAATTAGACTGTGAATCTCCAGGTCCCTTGGGATGGGTGCATGCGTTGGGGAGAAGGGGAAAAACGAGAAAGAGACAAAACTCAGGAGTCAGCCAAAATACTCAGGTTCTGAGCTCAGCTCACAAACAACTGCAGACCAAGTTTTCAATCTGCTGCCTAAGGACTCCTGGGATCCACAGAGCACTTCTAAGGGCTCTCAACAGGTAGTTATGAGAGCAACAAAGCCATAAATTCTTGCAAAAAAATTCATCATGCCACTCAAAAACTTTTAGAACCCATACTGCAAGTGGAAATGAAAGCCACTGATTACAGGATATGGGTGCAACAACAGCTGAAGAGGAGCTTGGGCTCCTTTTCATCCATGACAAAGAGCATGACACCTCAGTTAAGAAAGCACAGACACTCTAGCTATCCCCAGAAAGCAATTGAAAAACTAAATGTGTCTCATCAGAATGAACCTTTTGCTAGTTGCTCACACCAGACCCACAGTCCTCACACATAACTCCCCCCAGAAGCAGCATGAAAGAGAAAGAAAACCATCATGGGCCACACAGAAGAAGTTATTTGAAGGGAATCAACGCCAGCAACACATCTTAGAGTCAAAGTCAGATAGAGTTTGGGGGAAAATCTATCCCAAAATCAATCAAAAAACCCCTCACTTGACCCCAGCAACTCTAAACCACAAATCCCCCTACACCAGTCTTTTCAGTGAACAGATGAAACTGAGGAGAGGGATGAAGTGATCCCAGCAGCTGGGCCACTTCACTGGTCTGCAAATCCCTGCCCTCAGCTCAGCAGTTTTGTGTCCTCTCCCAGGCAACTGCCCCTTCTCCCCAAATTTCTTCCACGAACTCTTTGCTTCAGTAACCAGAAACACAGCACACGTTGAACTTGCTGTTGTGTGGAGGGAGATAGTGCAGGTCGGATGGAAGAACCAGAATATAAATAAAAGGTGCACCAAAACAAGAGTAATAAAAATTGACCTGTATCATGAGCTCTTAAAATCTCTCTCTCTTCAGATACTGTGGTGTGTGCACACCTCCATCTTTCCCATGGCTGTGAGTCCCACACTGCAAGGGCCTGAAACCTCTTTTTCTGAAAAGAAATATGAGGCAAGTCCTTTTTTT
>VZTJ01001640.1:2416706-2542199 GCA_013397795.1 Orthonyx spaldingii | reverse complement strand
TCAGGACAGAACAATCTTCATATGAATCCATAAAGCATGACTTCTATGATCCCCCCATCTGCTTTCCCACCGGATGGCACGTATTTACAAAGCAACCCTCGGAGGCAAGGGAAAAGAAGGAAAGGAAGAAAGTTGCCGTGAAGAAATCCGAAGTGATGGGAAGATCTTAGGGAAGCTGTTGTAATGTATAATCAGCCCATTTAATACGGAACACTAATGCACAGCTGCTGAGGAAATGTGTCCAGTATGCTTCTGCAACAGCAAAAAAAGGCCTCTGAGGTCAGCTCGGCGCCTACATTGTGCTACAAAGAAATTGTCTAATTGCAGAAACTTGTGTAGTCTTCAGTGTTAACCTCTTTCCCCCACAGCCAGCCAAGCTACACAGCTCTCTTGTTGAGAAAGCCTTGAGCAAGATGACCAAGGGAAAATGGATTAATAAATCCAACATGAAAAGTCTTTTACTGTTGATCCTCGATTTATATCGGGAATAATCTGTTTTTTCCCCTGAGCAGAGCGTACTAGGCCAGTGACGCAAAGCAGGACTCACCTTAAGACTAAAAATGTTTCAAGCTCCCTTTTCCCATCCAATTTGTCTGTTTCTGCCACAAAATCTCAGGCTCATTGTGTAGGGGCTGAACCTGTAAATTCCCTTGGCCAGTGTGTTCCTGTGGTTTTAAGGGCCTCAATGTCTTATGTTCTCAGATTAGAAGAACCTTTGTCCTGCAGGTAAAACATGAGAAACTTCAAGGAGGGATGAGGGCAAGGCAGAGAAGAGAGAACAGATCCCACAAAAGCACTGGAGTGCTTGGGCAGAGCACACACACCACAGCCCGGAGCTTTAATGCACCATTTAACCCTTCTATGCAGGGCGCGGGATGGTGGTTCAGGCAGCTCTCAGGCTGGAATGGAAACTATCAGTAAAGCAGCCCAGAGTCTCTGGAGAAGCCATAAAACTTGCAAAGTAACTTGGAGAGATGGCTAAGGAGAGCTGTGAGCAGGAGTTGCTCCTTGTTTCTAAAGCATCATCACCACAAGCTGAAATAAAGTGACTTGGGACTCAGAAGTCAGGGATGTACCTGCAAACCTGAGGTTATGTGTAAATGGGCCCCAGCTGACAGCCAGATCCCAGAGGAAAAAGCAGTGAGAGAACTGTAATTTCAATTCTTCGGCACCTACATGAGAATTTCAGTTCCCAGGGCTTTCACTTTGCTAAGTCTGCATCTCTGAAAATGGCATCTCAAACAGGCCTCAACACTCGCTCGTAACTTCCACAACCTGCCTGGCACCCTCCCAACACTAGAAACCCTCGTTGCTGCTCTTAAAATTTGGCTCAGAAAACACAAATCCCAGCTTCAGGCCAAGTGAACACTTTGTGAACCATTCTGCAAGTCTGGCCTGAGTTCAGTGTGCAGATGATGTGTTTTCTGTGGGAAGAGGCTAAGCCAGACTCATCCACACAAACTGCAGGCTGGTTGAAGGTAAAGCTGAAACAGCCTGTCTGTGCCCCAAGGCATGAGAAGTTTGGGATTGCTGAAGAAAATGCTGTCACTGACTGTTGACAATCTTTAAAAGCAATCATCTCTACATGGAAGGTGGAGCTTGAAATTTTAGTTACAAGCATACTAAATAAATTTAAAGCATTAAATAATCTTATGTGTGTCAGCTACTGTTGTAAAACAATCTTACAGAAACACCAAGTTTCTTAGTAACCTCCCAGAAGCCTCTGCAAGAGAACAAAAATGCAGAGAGTGCTGAGATTCTTAATCAGAAAAGGACAAACAATTATGTCTGAGCAGGCACCAGTCTGTCCACAAAGCCTTCGCCAATTAAAAGCAAGATGGTCATGTCAAGGATAAAGCAAAGGTTCCCACGGTGTTTGATCTTGTCTAATTAGCAATTGCTAAGAACCAGTGGGCATTTTGATTTGGAGGAGTTTGGAGAACTGTATGCTAACAAAACCATATTAGAAATGGGATTTATTCCAAGAGATCGTGCAATAGAAAGACTTAGCTACATTAATAGTTCAGTTTGGAAGAGCCTAACTCTTCCCTGCTGGAATCAGGTATCAACTCATGGAATATATTCAGTTGCATTGGGACAGTTAAATTGTGACACAGAAAACAAGGGGAGTTTAAATAATAAATCTACTAAATGATTCCTGATGTCTGTTTGTGGTCTCATATTTGGATTAAGGTCACCAGAACAGTTTTGACCTTTTATTTTCCCCTCTAACAGCCCAAGTCCCTTGGCTAATTCAGTCCCTGCTAAGCACTGTGGGGCTCTTTCTTTTTCATTCCTGCCTGTAACAGCCGTTGATCAAAAGATTTTTTTATTTATTTTTATTTTTACTTTTATTTCATTTATTGTTCTGTGGTTGAATATTTACTTTGCATTTGTGATCCCAGCTCTCAGCTTGACCCCTCAGAGTCTGCAATCCTTTCTTGCACTCCAATATTAGCCCAGCCTGGGACTAATTGTCTTCCAAGGTCTGGGCTGACTGCAGGCAGTTTGATGTGGCCATAGGTGGTTGTACCACTACAAGGCTTACACTTGCAGTTATTTTCCTAACTACAAGAGGGTGACATTGTCACACACAGCTCGGCATTAATGACACTTTGCCAGAAGAAGACATGTCCCCGAGCTCAATTTGCTCATGGTACTTAGAACTTGGATGTTTCAGAAGCACTTCTGTTTTACCAGCACTTCTAAAATTCACCTCCTTCTTATCCATCGTGGCAATGGTTTTATTTCAAATTCCAGTAACTTATTGGATAATTCAATCTGTTAGTTTTTCTTCTGAAATACAGCTAAGTCCACAAACTATTTTATGCCTGGGCACTTTTCTCTTATTTCTGGCAGCAGCTATCAATTTTGTCCTGATAGATTTTTGGCTCCATTGTACAACAAAAAAAATTCGAGAGAAATGCATCGTTAATTCTTCAACTCCATGAATCAAAATATTCTCATTTGGATGTCACAGCAAAAGCCCCAACACCAGAAGAACAAGGATCATTTTACAGATAATGGTAGGTGAAGAAGCTGAAAACAGGATTTTGTGGAACCACTTTAGAGAGGATATGAAATCTCCATGGGGAATTTATTAAAGTCAACAATGCAGCTATTCTGTAGCTTTTTGAGGCAAACAGAGGATCAGGTCTTAAGTCTCCTTCAAGCATGTTTCCTCACTTGAAATGGTACTTGTTATCCACAAAACTGGCTGCAATTACTGTGCCAGAACAGGTTGGGCCGTGACTGACTAGATCTCTGTACACTCAGCCTCAGGAAAACTAGATGCAAATGCAGACTGATTCATTTTGCACATGAAAATTGGAGTTTTCTATCAAAAATTGTGATTCTTACTGCCTCACCCAGTAAGTTAGCCAGTTTGGAGTGTGAAGTGAGGATCAAAAAATGGATCACCTATGGCTGCTTCTTCTTTCTTCTTTATTGTTTTTCTTGTATTTCAGTCTGGACATAAGAATGCTACTGCTCTGTAATTCATGACAATTTTTAATTATGTCTGTGGCAACTCTGATGGAGAGATGTTGCAGTTGTCTGGGTTTGATTTCTCCTCCGTTCCTTTCTCTGGTCCTTTTAATTTATCTTCCCTTTTTGCCACACATCACCTGTTTCCTCCTTTCTGTGCCTGTTCCCTGGGCCTGAAATGGCACTGGTGAAGCAGAGGGCATCACTCTCCCTGCACACACACCCCTATCCTCCCCTCCATGCTCACAGTCGTGTCTCTGGCTCCCTTCCAGCCAAGCCTGCAGCCTGGCAGTTGTCCCACCCTCCCCATTACAACCCACTCACACATCTAAGGCAGCAAGCCTCCAGGGGTGCTGTTTGGATGCCCTTTCTCAGACCTATTTATTATATGTTTCCTTGCTGTGGTTGAAACCCTGGTTCAAATCCACCACAATTTCCAATTTTACAAAAAATAGCTATTATTACCTTCTCCCAGCAGCACATATCTTTGAATTCTTTCTGCATCAAGCCTCCGTGTGAGTATGCATTTAGCTTATTTTGTAAAAAATATTTTTGTATTTGTTTTATCTAAATCAGCCAACGGTGAGCTGTGGACTAGACTCAGACACGGCACTGATGTTTCTTCCTTCATTTTCTCCATGTTCATTCAGGTGTAACACAATAGGCAAACAGACTCCTTCATCTCCTTTGTTTCCTTGTGCTAATATTTCCCCACTGATGTTTTATTTGAATTTATGGTAATAATTTTTTTTTTTAAAGCTTTCTCATTATAGCAGTGGTCTGTCTTCATCTTCCCAGATCAGATATGTTCATCCTAGCACAGCCAAGATGTGGGCAAGCCCACTGACCATTAAAGCACCAATTCATATTTATTACTTTGCAATGTCCAGCCATGCCCCAGGAGCTGGGACAGGAGTGGGATCCTGCTGTGCTGAGCCCTGTGTGCACACACGAGCCCACGAGCAGGACACACTGCTCCAGACCCTGCTCAGTCACTGGCACAATTTCAAAGTGTTAAAGGTCTGATATAATTTGTGAACTCACCTTGGTTTGTATGAGCACTCAGAGAGTTAAAGCCAGCAGTTTATTTTGGTTATTTTTTTTTTTTTAATAGTGACTGCACGCTTCTCAATCTCTGTATTATTCACACCTCAACAAATCTTATTTCATTAGATTTTGGGAACTGCAGTGGTAATTTTGGTGATTAACTTTAAATTGACAATAATACACAAGCAGATATTAACATAATGTCAAAACAATTTTGTACAATTGTTACTTAACCTCGGTCAAATAATTTCCACCCCCAGCATCCTCCCAAATGGACTTTCATTAATATGACACAGACAAACATAAGAGAACCCTGGGCTTTATGCAGGGAAATGATTAAACAAGAACACTTATCAGAAATGTTCATGCGGGGTAGCAAGGCAGCAGGGCAAATCTTTGCATTCTCAGATTCTTAAGGCTGCATCTGGCCTTTAGAGGAATTACATGAATGAGCCCTCAACAGGAGGCTTGTCTTGCCTGGGTGACAACTAGTTCAGCAGAAAGATGTTTAGCTTCTTTCAGTTCTTATACACAGCTGATTTGAAAGCTGATGGATGGATACTAATTACTGTGAAGATCTTAATTTCTGTCTTGATATCACAGCTACACCAGAGAAAACCCATTTTTTAGGGCTGATGGAGAGTTCGTTGTCTGTGGCCTCTTCAGTTAATGGACAGACCAAAAAAAAAAAAAAAAGAAGGAAAAATCCACAAGAGGAGTGATGAGTCAGAAACACATTGGTGCCTCACACTGCCAGGGGATCTGTTTAACCCATGAAGGCTGGCTACCTCCTCCTTGCAGAGGCTGCTCCCATGTGCTCTGTTCATCGCTGCTCAGGAACCACATTCCCATCCCACGCCGCAACCGGCAGAGAATCCTCCTGGGCTTTCCTCTCATTAACTGCCAGTGGAAAGGGAAAACATTCAGCTGTGTGCCCAACTTTCAGTCTCACTGGACTTCCTAGGACTTCGTCTTGCAATTCCCAGAGCTTTTTTTGCAATCAGTAGACTGGCTCCCAGCGGCATCCTGTGGAGTGGGATAACTCCCTTGCCAGTGAAGCTGGGACAAATGGATGCTGGGCTTGCTGGAGCTGTGTTGGGGGGCATTTTGCACATGTACTTGCTTGAACAATCACTTTCTAACCACAGCATAAATTGGAAATTTGCTGAAATTTGCGGCTTTAATCCAGCTAGAGTCATTAAAGGAAAATACAGAATAAATGGAGAAAAAAGACCCCTGATTTGTCAACGTACCAGCTTCTATACAAAGCTCAGCCATGGAGATTGGTGTTATTGACAGAAGAACTCCCCTTCACCATCTAGCTGAGATGCTTCTGAGCAGTTTGATGTTAATTTGCACAGCCCCATATTCCTGGAGAGGAAATCCTTCCCACAACTTCTGCTTGGTGCAACACCTGGCAGCCCTTCAGGTCTGGACTGTGGAGAAGTTCTCATCAGCATCATCAAGCTCTGAAAATGTAAGGTATATCCACTTTTACATGTCAAGCCAAAGACACACAGATTCCTGAGACACGAAGGAGCAGGTAATCACCTTGTAATCACTGGGAATGAATCCACAAATCACCTTCTGCAACTAAATTCACTCGCAAGAATCTTAATTTAAATACTCAAACTTTGAAATATTCAAGACCAATTATTGCCTTTCACAATGTTGACTTAAATTAATTTTGACATTTATTCCAAATGTGTAGGGGAAAGGAAAAAATAAAGGAAGAAAACACATATAGCCTTTTTGGTTTGGTTTGGTTTAGTTCATGTTTTTTTAGAGATTTTTTTTGCCCCCACATAATCAGTCTGAACGGAACACAATAAATCTGAGAAGGTAATAAACAGCTCATAAAAATCACTTTTCAAACTGTTGCTAAAACAACCTCACAACAGTTGGTGCACTAATGGCTCACTGGAGGGATCAGAGAAAGCTTAGGTGAGCCATGAGCTTCAGGGTACAAAGAGTGCTAGTTGTTAGCACAGTGCCATGGCTTGACATTAGGAAAAGTCAGTACCAGAGTATGTAGAACATATGGGGTAACTATTAGGAGCTGTTTGCTCCTTTCTTTCCCTTTGGTCTCTCATTTTTCTCTGTAATACACTGCAGGTTGGAAGGTTTCGTCTTTTCGACGCAGGGTCTGAAGTTTATCGCGAGGTCTTGCAGGGCGACGTTTTGTGGCTTGCAGCAGGTAGAGGATATGGCACAGATGTTCTGGGGAACCATCTGGACTGAACATCTGCTGAGGGCTTGGCAGTGATGGGAGGAACAGGATTTGAAGCTCCTCTCCGTTGTGTTAATAGCTCCTTTTTCATTTGGAGGCCTTTTCTGTTTCAGGTGGGTGTGACCAACGCATCTGCATTTACTGCATCTGCATTTTACCAAAAGCACATTTCCTAGGGAAAAAAAGAAGGCATTTATCCAACCCCTCATGGCAAAATAGAGTTCGGTTGAGAAGGAGACCTTGCTAGAGCCAAACCTGCAACAACAAGCCCTCAAACAGAGAGACCATACAGCAAACAAAGAATCATGTTGTTTCTGCAACTACCAGCTCGAGGAAGAAGGAACAAAGCATGAGTCACTGTGACGTGCACAAGCGGAATTATGAATGATAAGCTAAAAATAAAATGCTTTCATATATAGTTGTGCTTCTGCTTCTGACTGAGGAGCATATTCCTCCAGGGGAGATGACACCTTCCCATTTCAGCTGGGCAGCTCTGTCAGCCACACGCAGAGACCCAAAGCAAGCAGCTCCCAAATCGCCCTGCAGCTGCAGCACAGGAGTTTGAGCCTGATAGATGATGCCAGCCATGCTGCTCCTGAGGATGGGGCACTCCATAACTGTGGCATCATCACTCTGCAGTCCTTCCAAGGCCAGACATCACCCCTTCAGAAAAGGCACCCTTCCTGTCAGACCTAGAAGGAGACACAGCATCTTGTGAGACTGTCAAAATGTAACATCTTGAGCCTGCACCGAATTGAGCCAAAAGTTCAGCATTAAATATCACTGATGATAGACTTTTTCTCTGATGGGTTCTGTGAGTAGCTAATAAGAACACATGAGCCTGACTGTCAATGCAATGAGACTGCTCCTGAGCTTTTTAGTGCACTGATATTTTACAATGAGAATCTCTTCAACCTGAGAAATGTCCCAGCAATGTATTAATATGAGTGCATAAATTCTAAGGTCCTTGCTTGGTGGTTTTCACAGATTTTCCATAGTGTTTAGTCACCTTGCCTGGGTAAGGGCAGGGTGAAGCCTAGGCAATGGCTTTAGCTCTGCACCTTTGCAGCTGAAAGACTCAGTAGCTCTTGATAACACTTCCAAGTCTACAGCAGCTCCTTCTGGATGTTACCCAGAAGGGGAAGAAAAAAATAGACAAGGTGAGCTCTTTTAAAGCCTGTTTGCAAGCTTGAACACTTCTCTCTGGTTTTGTCTGTTTGTGCATATAAAAAGGGGAAATCTGAAATTCTCCATTGTGCAATACATCACCAGCTCAGGCTGGGTTCCCACCACCAAGATTTTGGCAAATAAATGGAACAAATCTGGGTCAGGCTGATGTACAAACCTCAGCAACTCTGAGGGAGCAGAAGGAGAACATAAGAGACACAGAATTGGGCAGGAGTGGATCCACCTTGAATCCAGGGTGGAAAGAGCATCAACAGTTGAGTTGCCAGTGGGTGTAGTGCTGCTTTTCCAGTTGTAGTGGGAACACTGAGAAGGTGAGAAAAGAGCCTTGAGCTCATTAAGTGATTCCTGAACATCTGCAGAGATTATCACAGCACACAGGAGTCCAGGGCACTTCTAAGGCTGTGAGGCAGACCTCAGTGAAGAAGACAGCTTTGCCTTGATTTTGAGGACTAAATGTTGGTCACCTCCATGGGCTGGGAAGGGCATGGCTCTCATCTTTGAAGGTAACAACAGTGGTATCTGACTTACCTTCTCTTGCTAATGAGCTATTAGAAACTGTTTTTGAGCCATACTCTTTGCCCTCATTATAACTGTGTTTCCACAAACTCTGACTGTTATAATGAGGAGAAATCTGGACTGATGCACAGTTTTAATGAGATCCAGTGTAGATGTAAACCAGAAAGTCTTATATGTGAAGTTAGACCTCAAAGTGCAGTAACAGAAGCAGGTAAAGGATTTACCTCAACAGAGAATCCTGAGTGAGAGAAGAGGAAACAACAATTTTCATGTCACAGGCAGAATACATAAAGCTTGCCCCCCACTCCTAAATCAAGTGTGAATTCACGAGGTGATATCTAGAAGGATGTAATTCACCAAGGAGAAAAGAGGGAAGCTAAAAAGAGATCCAGCAGCTAATAACTTCTAAGAGTTGAATGGTGAAAGGAAATGCTCGCTGTCGACAACACCAGTGAGGAATGAAAAAGCCAGCAGAACATTTCTTTTGTTCTTGCCTCATATCTTTTCATGAAAATTAAAAGGGCAGTTTTCACAGCTGGTGAAGGACTTTTTTTTTCCCCTTCGCTCTGCCATCTGATGCTGTCTCCACTTTGAAAACAGCAAATTTATGCCTGAAGCTGAACGGGTAAAAATTGGACTCTGTTGCCTGTGGGTATTTTGCCATGAAGAGCAGCAGGATCTGATGAGAGTTTTCATCCAGATCAAATCAGAGAATATTCAACAATGTCTCTGTTTTCACGGGAGACTTCCAAGGAGCAAGAGGGAGCCAGGAGCCAGGGTGCACCCCAGGATGCTCAAGGCAGTCTGTGCTATGAAGGGAAGAGAATGGAGTAAGACTGTCCATTTTTTGCCTACATTCCCTCAACTCAATGAGCCAGAGTGACAGATCTTCAGTCTGAACCCAGAGGGGACGATTTCTTCACCATGCAACTATGTTATGTCTCATGAGGTTAAGAAGTTGGGATAAAACCTGTGTGAAGTCCCACGTTCTCAACAAAGCTCTGTCTGATAGTGCCCTGCCAGTGCACGACATTATCCTCTCCTCTTTGTTAGCATCACGTTTCTCCCAGAAAGATCAGTAGTAAACATCCACAAAGAATTACCCTGAGATAGTTCACGTCAGGTCTTGGGTTTTGAAACAAGTAGGAAAAATCTTTCTTTCAGGGGTAACTTTTCAGGAGTAACTGTGGCTCCTTTCTCAGGAATTCTCATCAGTTTGTGATTGCTATTTGAGCTGTGCATAAGCATATTCATATGGGGAGCACTACACTGGCCATGTTGAAAAGATAAGTCTTGCAGCCATAAAGACTAGAGATTTCTGATATTATCTTCAATGAAATTTTAAACACTGCAAATACTGATATGGCTGGCTCAGCACCCAAGCTCTGACTAACTCATTCAGCCTCTGGCTATGCCTCCAAATGGTTTAGTCCCTATGTGTGTCCCTGAGAAGCTTTCTGTCCTGGAATGATCGTGACCTTCAGAAAATCCCATGTGTTGGAGGGGTTTATTCCCCAAACCCTCAAACTGCTCTCTCCCTGACTGTACAAAACTTTGACCAGATTTCTGGAGCTTCTAATTAGGAGAGAGGAAGCACAAACATTATGCAGGATGCTTCTGCAGTACCTGGCCAGCTGCAGCTCTCAGTCCCAGAAGCCTGTAGGGACATATTCCCCAGGCTCTGTGCCTCCCAGGAGTAGGAATTGCTCTGCTGTGACAGTGGCTCTCATTTTACAACAGGACAGCCAACACGATGTTTCCACATGAAGAGGAGAGTGCTGTCCCTCGATACAGTGCTTGGAAAATGCAGGATTGCTGTGTTTTATTTTTGATCATTAGATGTCAAGGATTCAACACTGAACAGCTCTAAAGGGTTTTCTTATTGCAGATGCTGTTGGTTTGAGATGTAAAGCCGTGCTCTGCTTCCCTACATCCCACCTGGAATGAGCTGGAGGAAGCAGACAATGAGAATGCTGCTTTTTTGCTAATTTCTCCCCAATTAGCAGTCATCAGAGCAGCCACTGACAGAAAGTTGGTGCTTACATTGGGGATGGTGCACATATGGCACACACAGCCTGTGTGAACTCAGGGTGAGTGCCTGCACCAGTAAGTTCATGTGTGTGACTCAGGTGACAGATCATCCACATGGAAATGATTGAGGGACATACCTGTGTGTGTCTGGGTGCCTGAAGTGTCTCTAACTCATGTGATCTCTTACTCCTGTGCACGTACAAGTATGTGCACACAAAGTGGAGGGCAGGAATTATGAGAAGTCCCTTTGGGTTTAAGAAAGGGTCACTATTGCTGCCTCTGGGTGTAGATATGTGTGTTCAGAGGCAATCGTGCTTCTTAGGCTCATTTTGCTTGCAACGGGCTGAAGGTCTGAAGTGCTGGATGGTTTGTAAAGCCTGCATGTGGCACAGAAGGGGTGAGGCAGGGATGGACCTAAATCCAGTTAAATAGAGGGGTTGTGCAACTTTGCAACACTGACTGTCTTGTATGACCCAGGAATATGTGTCACCCACTGCTGAGGGACTAAACTGCCCTTGCCCCAGTGACAAATTCCCTTTAGCAGAGGGACCTGACCCCCTTGCAGATCCACTGGGATGATATTTGTCAGCTCTTGCAGCATGTCTGGGATGTGGTTACCCATTCACTTCTGGAGCATTTCCACTCTTGGCAAGAAGCTGTTAAAAAGAAAGGGGTGGCAGGGAGGGGGAATGTATCACCTAATTGATTAGCTCCGTGAATCACAGAGATGCCAGCCTGTCAAAGAGTAAATCACTGGAGCTGTCTTTGATGTCTCCTTCGGTCAAGGACACACCAGCCTGCTGCAAGTGTTGCCTTTCTTTTAATGTGCTTTCTCTCCTCTCCCTCTCTTCCTTAGCCTTGTGCATGTGCATGCAGGGATTTTTTTCCACTGGATGCCTGCAGCTGCCATACTTTGTATTTCGATTCCTTCGGCAATTACTGGCTAAGCAGGCCAACCCTGTAGGACAGGCCTGCAGAGGAGTGATTACGAAGGAATGGGAATGCAAAGAGGGGTATTTTAGAGACCCCTCAAAGGATCTCTCTCCCTCCCACCACAGTGCTGTCACTCACTCTGAAAAATACCTCCCACTGCAAATAATCATTCTGAAGGTGTCGTGGGTTTACCCAGGAAGGGTCAGTCTTTCAAGTGACTTATGGTGCAGGAAGCAGTGCACTTTGCTTCCTGGGAAACAGAGCTAGTGACCAGCTAGTTTTGAGTATTAATGGGTGTATAATCCAATTAAAAGTTGTTCCGCTTCCAGGGAAAAAAACCATATTTAAGAGAGATACACCTGAAAAAAACCCTCTTTTCCTGTCCTGTTGCTGCGAGAGAAGCAAGTCCTGTGCTTCTCTCTCTGGTAAGGCTGGGCCCTTGCCCTTTCCCCCCCCTCCCCTCCTCAGAGCGGGGAGGGGGGGGAGGTTTGGAAGGGAGTTTGCAGCACCAGTGCAGCTGAACGTGGGGGAGGACCCGGCCTGAGATCTCCGGCTGCTGGGCAAAACATTTTAACTACAGCGGGCAGTGCCGGGCCGGCTCCCTCCGGGCCGGCTCCCTCCAGGCCGGGTCAACTTCGCAGAGCCCAGCCCTTGCTCTGGGCCGGGCAGAGGCCAGGCCGGCTCCCCCCAGGCCGGGCCAGCTTCGCAGAGCGAGGCTATTGAGACTCTTAACTGCTTCTGCAGCCCGGCTCAGACTTTTTAAACAACCCGGGAAAAATCATGGGACTGTCGCAGAGGCCCGAGAAAGAAATTAACCCTTTCGTTACCCAGATAAAACTTGCAGAAACTGATCTGCTCTTGCACAGATAGAAGAAGAGTGAGGACACTTACAAAAACACAGCATAGAGACTCAAAGTCAGTGAGAGAAGCAGAGCTGAAGCTTAGAGGGAAGGAGCATGAGGAGTGCTACAAAGTAAAAGCTGAAAATTCTTCTGTGAAACCATGATTGAGACCAAGCTAAAATATTCCCTGTAATATATGACAAATGGTCTAAGGGGGGATGTGACGTTCTACCTGCAGCCAGTGCAGCCAGTGAATCAAGGCACCTGTGTGAAGATAAGTAGATATTGAAGTAATTGCAGCCTGATGAGAAATTTGAGCAGAGAAGAGAAGAAGCTGTAATCCAGATCCCTTGCCCCGGGGAATGGTCAAAGGAAATTTACATTGCCAGTCATAGAAGAAGGGGATTTCTTTGCGGCAGTAGTAGAACAACTCATCCTTAAAAAAACACCCCATGAACTGTCATAACCCACCGTAGTAGCAGTGGGAAAGCTACTGGTGTGGGAGGGATGTTCCACAACAAGCAGAGATCTTTTTCTCCTGGGCGGCTGCTAGTTGTGAAGCTGAAAACCATAAGAACTGTATTTCTTGTGGAGAAGTCAACATGGTAAAGCAAGAAAAAACTCCTCTCCCTAAATGACTGAAAAAAGACTAATTTAGAAGTGGTAAACTGACTGAAAGTCAAAGTGTTGTTTTTTGTATTGTCATTGAAAAAATGGAGAGGTAGGAAGAGCAAAAGTGTTCGGACAGGTTTGTTCTGGTTCTTAATTGTTTCCTTCTTTTTAAGTCTGTTAATAAACTTTCTTTATATTCTTTAAAGTTTGAGCCTGCTTTACCTACTCCTAATCCTTATCTCACAGCAAAATTAAATAAAATCTAGTAAGTGTACTGGCGTTTAGCCAAAAAACTCAAGTGAACGAACTCAAACCACTACAGAAGGTAATGGGGACCTCCAGTTAATCCCATCTTGTGGTAGCTGGAGGAGAGGGGCAGTGCAAATGGAGGTGGCTGTTGGCAGAAACACATGGACTTTTTGCACTATCTGAAAAGCTGTTGGTTGTTTTTTCCCATTTCCAGCATGGCTGGAGATTCACTAACAGTCATGTGGTGCTGAAAGACTATAATAAAAAGCTAAGTGATGAGGCAGCTTTTGTGATGGAATTTCAGCACTCCCAACAGGAGCTGAAGCCAGAACCCACATACAAGAAAAAAACCAAAGTGCTATTCAGACAAAACAGAACAAGTTAACCAAATTTCTCTAAATTTCAAGCCTGAACTAGTTCCAGAGCCTCAGAAACTGTTATAAGGCACATCTGATCTTGCTGCCAGTACGAACCACATCTCCTCTCATGTGCCATCTCGGATGGGAGACCGCTCCCCAGGAATGAACTGCTTTCCTTGGTTCCCTGCCAATGCCACCTGGCCGACTCTGTCTAGGTAAAGCACAGTGCTAGTGAGCATTGGCTCACACAGGCACTCGGATCCGGGCCAGGCTGGAGATGGCCTGTTAGTAGCTGTCGCTCGCTTGGCTGGGTTGGTTTGTGGTGCTGGGAGAGGGTTCAGCAGTCGAAGGCTTCTGCCAAGATTTTCTGCATGACAGCACCCTCCTTACTGCAGCCTGTGGCTGGACTGAGCTTCTTCCTGCACTTCCCAAGAGTGGGCCCGTAAAGCAAAGGAGTTCTGACATTTCCAGGCTGTTCTCCTTGTAGATCCCTGCAAACACAGGCTGCTCCCTGTCCCAGTGCTTGCATCCCTATGTGTTAACAGCAGACAGCTACCGGCCACACAGGCAGAGAGAGCGGGGCTCTGGTGTTTACTTCCTTCCTCAGAAGGTAGTCTGACCCTAAAAATGCTCACGGGAGTCTGGCAAGCAGAGAATGGTGCTCCCAGAACATGCCTTGCTGTCATTCCTTCTCACTCCACCTCCCTGTAAAGCAGCTCAGGGAATGTCATCACTCAGCAGGCTTAGGACAAGCCCAAAGTGTCAAAAACAAATGAAAGAAACCACTCAAGGGTTGAAACAGCAGCAAAGGTGCTAGTGAAGAAGGATGAGATAAGCAGTTTTGATGGAAGGATGTTTTATGGTAAATGCACTAAAATGCACTGTCTAGCTCTTATCTCAGGCTGTTGTAACCGGCTGTTTCTGTCTTCCAGCACGAGTTTATTGCCACAATGCTCCTCATGTAAGAATTTCCAAATTGCATCCAAGTCAGCCAATCAATTGGCCCCTGGTAAGGTACCTGCGTGGAGATTTGAGTCTAAGGTGACATTTCTTGTCTTTGAAATGATTATTAAAGCTATTTTTTGCTTGTCTTTTTTTTTTCCCCCTCAAAACACCTTTCATTTGCAAACAGTTTCTTGAATTGTAAAAAGCAGGACAACACAGCTTTCCAGTGTGGATACCTGCCTGTAGTTAATATCAGCTGATTCCTCTCACTCTCCTTCCTCTCTGTCTTCAGCCCGTTGCCTTAGAAGAGGGCTGAAAAGGGCTAAAAAACATGTGCCAGCCTGAAATTGCTCATGGACACGTGCTTCTGAGAGCAAGAAATACCAGTCCTTGTGGGTTACACATGGAAACGCTCAGTGATTTCCCTTTTCAGTCCCCATCTCCATTTTCCACTGTCAAGTGCAAATCCACTTCAGCCATGCCACGTGAGCACTGCATTGTTCTAAATTCCTCCTCAAAATGACACGCTTCCTATGGCAATCTCGTTATCATTACCAACCAAGCATGTAATTTTCTCCTCTTCTCCTCTCCTCAAAAGTATATGATCTTAGTTTATTAGATTCTATACCTATAAAACAAGCCATGGTAGGAGGCACAATGAAAATATAAAGAAAGGTGATGAGGCATTTTGCTACTACCTCTGAATTCTCACTGGATTTCGGGATACTCAAGATATTAAGCCGGCATTCAGAATAAACATGTTAATCCCTCTTTAAATCATAGCTGCCAAAGCAGAGGTGACCACTGGTGGCTTTTGAAGGACATAATAATGTTGATCTTAGCAGGAATGTAACTTGCTGCGATTTCCTTGTGTATCTTTAGTGAGAACCCCCTGACAGGGAGCTAATGGCTGGAGAAGAGGTGATTACCAGAAATGCAGAGATGATGGTTTAACATTAGAGTGTATATGCAAGTTCTTTTTCTTGGGCTTGAGATCTTAAAGAACCTCTCAGAGGTAATCAATGGCACTTTAGTACCCTTTGAAGCTTTTATTCACAACATTTGCATGGTACTTTGTGACACATTGACTTTACTATTTTCCTTCAATTTTAAACAAAATTGCTCCAGACCTGCATTGAAGTTACTGTAAATGCGGCGATCTGTCAGCTTCAATCACACACTGCATCTGGGCCTCCCTTCCTGCAGTAAAATCTTGGGTCATCATTACATTTTCCTATGCTCTAGGATGGCAATGGGCTAATTGCTTAACTCTGCACCTGCCCTTCTGTGAACTGAGACACTGCACCTTAAAAGAACTCAACAGGATTGGCATTGATCTACGAGAGAATTACCGTTCTGGAGCACCAAACTGATAGAACACTAAAATAAACTGGGCTTTAAGGCTCTGGATGGGCAATATTGTTAAGTGAATGAGGGCTGAATGTTCAAACAACTTCTTTAAAAATGCAAGAGCAATTTCTTAATTTTAAGTCCGCCTATATATTTGGGGGTTGATATGGGACCTAAAACAGGGGCTTTTTTTTTTTTTTTTTTTTTTTTTTTTTGGTTTTTTTGTTTTTTTTGATCTACAGCTTTGATCTCAGCCATATGAGCTTATCAGTGTCAGAAACAAACTCTGTATGGAAAAAGTCAAAGGCAATTTATGCCTCATGGATATAAATTGGAAAACTGCACCTTTAAAAAGATATCAAGAAGTCTAATGTATTCATCTGCCTGGGAAATGCCATGAATCTCTCATTCCTCCAAATCTTATATTCAGCCAAGCCCTTTCCTGCAGCTGGTACTGTGCAGGCCAAAAGGTTGGAATTCTCCTTGCAGCTCAAAAGGTTGGAGTTAACCTGACTCCAAGAAAAACTGCTTCCCACACACAAAACTGTGACCCACCTGCAAGGAAGACCACGAAGAGTTCAGGAATCAGCACCCCAAAGTTGCGGATGGGCCAGGCTGCATTTGGTGATGCCATTCCCTCCAACTGGGAGCACTAAAAGTTTGGCATGAGGCGTGAAATATTTAACCAGGCTGCCACTATGTAAAAATGATAGAGAGTGCTTGAGCAGAACATCTGTCAGCGAGGTGGCAGCTGGCAGAGCCCAGCAAGGATTTTCTGGGGAGAAATGGGCATGGTTTCCTAATTTTGTGGCAATGCTGAGCTGTGTGGGAGGGTGAGGGGAGCATGTGTGAGTGACTTGCTCACTCGATGCAGAGACAGAAGAACAATTGCCCTGAGGAACCACGTTTGAGAGGGCAGACGTGAGTGCTGCAGTGTGGGAGAGGAGATGGGGAGCAGTGGCCTCAGCAGGTGGCTCCTCATGGCCCAGGCAATGGCCTCTGACTGCCCACGGGCTCCTCCCACCCTGGGTCTGTCAGCAAACCCTGATCCCAGACTTTGTTCCTTACAGAATTTTTTTCTGTAGATGTCTAACTCCAGGCCTTTAAGAAGGGGACACCTGGAGCAAGGTGAAAGTTTCACTACAAGCCCAAGCTCTGCTCTCAGTGCAGATGGGATTGAGCAGCTCAGTCACAGGCAGGTATCTAAGACCTAGCTCAGCAGAAGGAAGGAGATTTGGGTCCAAAACTCTTCCAGCGTAGTCTGGGAAGAGATAGGTCTGACACTGCTCTCCCACTTGTCCTCCTACTGCTTTCAAAGAAGCTTTATTTGACCTTTCCCAGGAGCAGATTTTGGGTGGCCCATCACAGGCTTCATAATTCACTCATGAACTCTCTTCTCCCAAAACTGATCTCACAGTAGGAAGGTGAGTCTGGAAGAGTAATGAGGCTGGAGGGAGGCAAACACACAGAGCCTCAAACCAACTTTGAGAGGGAGCATACTTATGTGTAATAAGGAAGGATGTTTGGAGAGAGATGTTCAGGGGATGAAGTGGTGTAAGGAAGTCAGCCTGATTGCAAAAGTTCTTTGTAAATACAGCAGGCCTTCAGTGCAATATTTAATTGCTTTGTCTCTCTGTCAGGATAACTCCTTACGTGCACACAAGGGTACCCACACTCCCACTCTCTTCTTCCACCAGATCATACAAAGGCTCAGAAATGCAGTAATTAATTTCCCCATTGTTGCCACTGCCGCCCTGCAGATAATTCTGCTGAGTTTTAAATTTAGCACTATTCTGTAAGCAAATATTTCCTCTTTTTGCACTAAGGTAGAGATTGCCAGAGACTGAGAGTTTTATGCATCATGCAGGTCACTAGAAAGGGTTAAGGAGCTGGGGGTACATAGTGTCTAATTCCCATAGTGTGGGAGTGAGACAATAGGAGATCAGAGTTGGACTCAACTTCTTTGCATTCTCCCCCACGCTCCTTTTGGAGGGTGTTTCAGGGACAGGCTGTGAGGAATGCACACTATCTAATCTGCATGTATAATGTAAATATGCACATTTTTATTTGCTCTCTCCATCTGCAGGGAACTTGCTGGCATCAGAACAGCCATGAGGGCTCACAGCAAAGGTTCCTTGTGAAAGCGAAGGAGAAGACTTAGCTGCTTGCTCTCTGCCTCCTGCAGCCTATGCAAACAGGTGCACAAAGCTCGTCCCACTCACACCTTCACATTTACTCTTTGGTCCCAAAATCTGGGATGGACTGAGCTTCTTAAAGGGAGCTGATCCCTTAACCGAGCTGGAAAATCAATGTGGAAGAGGGAAGAGAAGAAATTGCACTTGGCCGACCTTAAACCATAATTTAAACCAATTTCTCGAGCATAGCAGAAACTTAAAAAAATTTTAATATTTAGGATAGGACAACTAGGTTTTATCTTTTGGAACAGACAAGATTAAATGGAGGTAAATTCAAGAACACTAAGCTTCTCAGCATCAGGGAATCAAAATGTTTCATCTGAGTTGTCAAAATAAAATGTCTAGGCTGTATGTTTTGCAGGTTTTTTCCATGTTTGCATTTGAAGCAAGTTGGGTAATTTGCAGATTGACTAAAGCAGCATTTTTTGCCTAAAAAAAAAAAAAAAGTAATTTTCATGAAAAGCTGTTCCCCAGCTCCATTGTGGCCTTCTGAACAATGCTATTACCCTGGTTGGGAAGCAGCAGCAGCAGCAGCAGCTGGAGTCCCTTGCCCTGCCATCAATAGCTTGCAGCACTTGGAGTCCTGGCTACCCTATAAATTGTCTCCCAACTGGCTGGAATATCTGACTTTGCTCCACAAAATGTTTTGGACTCAGGTCACTTGAAATCAGGGAGAGGTGCTGCTGTGCGGAAACTAACAGTGCAAAGGAACAGAAGTTTGCACAAAGTCACCAGGATCTAGCAAAAACTTTCTTCGTAATCTCATTCGAGAACATAGATCTGGCTTTCCATGGAATTTTGCAAAGGTGTGACTGACTCAGAAGAGGTTTTAATCTATTCTCTTTATTGTTCCAGTGCATGTGTGTGTATTTTGTGAGGTATTTGTGTGCATGTGCTTGTGGCAGTATAAATATTAATAGCACAAGGGTGGGAATACATGTGGCCCTCAAATGAGGTTATATAAACACACAGCTGCTGTGCTATTTGTAAATTTATAAAGACACATTTCCATCAAGAGTGTGAAAGTCAAATAAGCGTGCAGGGAGAGAGTGCACATATGCTTCACTAACTGCACAAGATTACACGGTGCTACTTAAACCCCAGCCCCACCGGGGTCAACTGGAGCTCTGTCTCTGACTTCAGTGGGATCAGGACTTGGCACAGTGCACTTGTTGTGATTTCCATGGGTAAACCAGAGTGAGCTACTGGAAAACAATCAGTATGAGAAGTGCCAGTCCCTTGTGACTTGCTGACATCCGAGCCTGATGGGGATGATGCAGCAGTGTAACACCGCACAGCAGAGAGCCTCCACCCTTGCCTCCTGCAGCCTCTGCTGTCCATGGGAAAAGAGGATGTGTTTCCAGGAGGGAAGCAGCTCTGCATTTGCCTCCCTGCACTCTGAGCTCTGCTAGACAGGGCACTGGTGTTGCCTCAGCCAGACCCAGAAAAGAGCATCACTGTGCGTTGGGAAGGGTGACGTGTTGACAGTGTGCAGGTCAGAGTGTGGATTTCCCTGCTCATGCAGTTTCAGCAGCTGCTTGCACTCACAGCCTCCCCGGGAGGTTCAGCAGTCACTGTCAGACTGCATTCTGGGTGACAGGGCTTCATGGGGCTAAGGTTTCATCCCATGAACAAGGTGGAGCATGCAAGGAGATGAATCAGAAGCAGGAAGGTTTCAGGCAAAAACAAGAGTTGTTTAGACTGGGAAATAAATTAAGTAACTTTAAAAAATCCCTAATTTTCTGTGATTCTTAAATTCTGAAGTGCAATATTACATTTTTCCTACTGCAGAAGGTTCCACTCACACCCCATAGGCAAGTCTAGGATCATTATTTGGGCTCACAGAATTATCTTGGTCATGATAGCAGCCTTTCAATCAGGAGCATCTTCCTAAGTGACTTTTCTCAGTCTGCTGCAATGGAGCAAGTCCAGCTCAGATAAAGGCCTCGATGTGTGGAAATTTGTTTGAACCTTCTCCATATCTTCTATCCTCCCTGGTTTGGCTTAAGTGTTGAAGGAGGAGCTCATGAGAAACTATTCCATGACCTTCCTGAGGCAGCCTAACCTCATAGGAAGGGTGTTGTGCCAAAATCTGCAGATTGTTTTTGGTTTTGTTTTGTAGTATCACTGATGCTTTAACAGTTGGTCTAGAATGTAGTCATGTAGTCACCCAGCCCTGGAGGATTTTCTTTATGGGCACCAAAGGCTGGGATTCCTTTTTTCTGGGTCTTCACCAAAGTGCCTGGTTGATATAAGGTTGGCCCAGAACCCCTGGTACCCAGTGAAGAGAAACAGACATGTCCAGATGGCAATTGAGATCTTGGGTGAGGTAAGGGAAGTGGACTGAATCCAAGCCTCAGTCTGCCTTTGATTGGGAAAACTTATCTTCTAATGTTTTAATGTTGCCCTCGGGGAGGGGGGGGGGATCCATCTGGGGGAGGTATTATGCAACAGGTTGGGCTGTAAATGGTGCTGGAGTGCACTGAACACTCACCTCCCTCTGCAGACAAGACCTTCATTGAAATGAGAATAATTGAGTCTTTGGTTCCCTAGCAAGAACACTTTTTTCTGACTGGTTTTTTTCCAAGCCAAAAGTAAAGCAAAAAAAGGAACATCTTGGTTTGGGCAAAACATTCCTTTGTCTCTTTAAAAGAAGTAACAGCTGGATTATGGGCACACTTTTCAAAGCAAAATGTAAGGCAAATTCTAACCAAACTAAATTTGCAAAGGGAAGATCAAAACATATTCTTTGAAAGTGGCAAAATGAAACATTTGGATCTGAGTAACATATTCAATGTCAAAATGAAGTTTCGAAATTCCCCTTTTAGCCTCTGAGAACGACTCAGTGAAGCAAATATAAATTTGAAAAAAGTGGCTGTTACCAAATCTGCATTGCCCACTGAAAGAAAATAATCCCAAAATGTCTTTCTGATCTAAAAATGATTCTGCAAATGCAAGAGATCAGGCAGCTGTTTCTTGGACACAGTGCAGAGCTGTTTCAGCTAAAGTTTCAGCAAGTCACCCCTAGGCTTTGCAGCAATGTCTCTGTTCAGTGATCATGAATCCCTTGCAATTTGGAACATAGAAACATCCTGCTTGTGCCATCATAGACAGACAACAGTCACCTCATCCAGATGGCAGCATGAGAGCAACCTGGCCTTGATTTACCATACCTTTATTTCAGCTATTTGTGTTTGTTCCAACCAGCAGACTGGCTTTTGCTATATTTAGTTTCAATCTGGGGAGCAGGGCTGAAGGAAGTAATACAAATTTTATGAGAATGTTTTGTATTTTATCCCAAGTGTTTCTTACTTCCTTATGTAAAATAGAAGTGAAAGAAGGGGATGGGTGGGGGAGAAGTGGTTTCCCAGAGTAGTACAGTTGTGCAGATGGAGGAGCCACAAGGGTTTTGCAGAGGAGGACTGGGGATGAGTTAGAAAGGCACAGCAGAAGCTGATTTCCCAGTCTGCAGGGTGGAGGGAGCACTGCTGGCTATCAGCCAGCAGCAATCCCTTTCCTGGGTGGGTATGGATGAGAAGAGCCTGGAGATGGAGAAGCCAATCTCTCGGTGTCCTCTACCTCATGCATCACCATGGACACCTCCGAGTGCCTTGCCTGGAGCAGGATTTGAGAGCACGTGGAGGGAAGGAGCCTGGTCTGCAGTGGAATTGCTTTCCCCAGCTGCCTCATCTCCCTCGACACCGCTCCTCACACGGGTACTTAGCTCAGCTGGGCAGCCTGGCCTGACTGCCCCCTCCATCATTATCCAGACAGGGATTTCGAAAGCCACTTGAAATGCCCGTCATTGTGCAGGTGTTAGGTGGCAATTTGCCAGCTGGAGCTCGGTGCTGCAGCCGGCAGGACAGCAGGGGACAGCGGGGGACAGCAGGGGACAGCGGGGGACAGCAGGGGACAGCAGGGGACAGCGGGGGACAGCAGGGGACAGCGGGGGACGGCGGGGACGGCGGCTCACCAGGGCAGCTGGTGCACGCGTGCATCCTCCTCCTCTGCCTGCTCAGTGCTGTTCCCAACATCTTCAAAGGTTGAGAGTTTTGCCTACCTTTAGATGTCTAGACATCTGAAAGACTTCTTGAGCCACAGCCATGAGGTCAGGGATATAAAGAATGCCATGTGTTACCACTGGTGAAGTTATTCTGGGCTTCCAACACTGCACTGAACTCATTGCAGTGGTTTTCTCTGCCCTACACCTCCTGCAGGGAGGTGGGTTTGTACATGGGGCCATCAGCCTGCTTCCATGAGCTTTGCTCAGTGATGTGCTCTGCTTGGGCTTGTTACTGGTGTGAGCTGTGGCCTGACCTCAGTGCCACTGTTCGGACAAAATTCCGTCTGATTTTTCCCAGGCATTCTCTGTACAGAGTAATCAAAGGGCCCTGGCTGCATGTGCTTTTCACTTTGATTTTCCTCTCCTGTCACACAGCACCCGGTCTGTACGACTGCATATTCCCCACATCCCTTCATGAGGGATATTAATCTGCTCAGCTGTACTTCATTCTGGTTTCCTTCAACCAGCACTGCTCTGGAGCACAGGGGAAGGCGAAAGGAGGCCCAGCTCAACCCCTGGAAGCAGCAGGGGTTCAGCCAGGATGAGGCTGCCCAAAACTGTTTCTTGGGACAGTCTGGAAGTGATGTGTGAGAAGCAGATATGGGTGCACTCAGCCTGATGAGGAATCACATGAAAGGCTCCATCCTCAGCAAGGAAATATGCAGATTTTTCAGGGGAAGGAAAAGTGTTTACCCCATAGGGCAACTTATGTTGTTGTTACAGAAAGCCACCGATGCCTGAAAAAAATTGGTAAATCTTCCAAATGAATAAGAGTGTTTGAGAATTTCTCTAGGAATACTGCATAGAATAAAGTGAATTTGCTAATTGTTCCACACCAGGTTATTTTGTTTGGCTCTAATTATATCCTTCCAGCAAAATAAATTCTTTCTAATCCCCTCCCTGATAAGTGAGCAACAGAGTAATTACCTGAAATACTGCACTTGGACAGGAAAGCCACCAATATTATCTAAGCTGCAACAAACTATAGGGTACAGCTGACTCCCACTGTTCCCCTTCCAATATTTGTCTATTGTGTAATTCCAGATCTATGATACCTGCTATTCCCTGTCCCTTTGAAATAACAATGTCTGTTTTTATACATCACTTTTCCACCACTGATCTCAAAGTACTTCACAAAGGCAAGTATCATTACTATCATTTTCGGATAAGAAATCTAGACACTGGGAGGTTAACTGCCACTGGACTATCCCACGTTTACTCTTCTACCACCAAATCATCCATTTATGATGCAGGTCAAATTTCTGCCTTTCATTCCTGGATTGCTCTCTCTCCCCTGTTCATCCCAGTAGAATCCAAAGGCTTGTGCAGAGATTTAAATTTATGTGGAGTTATTGACACTGTGTTCTGCTCTTTGTCTCCTTGTGGTTCCTGGAAATTCTTGTATATCTGCCTGCTTTAGAAAGAGCTGAGATAATTTCTTTTTCTATGAGCACAGATTACAAAACCAGATCTGGTTCGTGCAATCTCCCAAACTCTGAAGGAGCCTGACTGTGAGAATTCAGCTAAGACTGTTTGCAGGAGAAAGGATCATTACTATATTCAGTATTTTTGACTCAAGTTTGCACTCCAGCACTGCTCCTGACTTCATAGGCTGAAACGTTTGTGTCTCTTTATATTGGAGTCTTCTTGGCCCACTTTTGCTCAAGAATGCTTATGGCTGTGTTTAAAATTCAGAAGAAGTTTATTTTTGACAGTAGCCTGTGCCTGAACTTTTACACCCAGCATCAGTTGTGGTGAGGGGAGAAAATGAATCTTCGCCTTTGAATGATAAACTGTTTAAAAGTAGGGCTTATAATGGCAGCAGTGAAAGAGTTTCATTTATAGCAGCCTCAGTACGACAACGATAATATATTTCATGGGACAGAAGAGTGACAAGAGAAGTAAAGAACCAACAATATTTATCTCTGAGGTGTTCCCCCAGCAAAACCAATTATTGGTCCTGTTCTTCTGAAGGGTGTGAAGATGCTTTTGTCACACCTGAATTTCCCCGTGGGACTTGGATAGGACACCAAAGACAGAACAGATGAAAGGACATAATTCAGCCGATCTCAGTAGATTTGCAGATGCTTATTTGTGCCACAACCTTCACCCTCTGAGACCCTTTTCTGTTAGTTCAATGTACACTTCGCTGGAAGCAGGGTAACCTCAGAACATCCTCGTCAGGAAACCATTAAAATATCTGCACAGGGGCAGCAGTTTTGGCAGGGATCTAAGAAAAGAGCATAAGAATAGCGCAAAAATTTATGATGTTTCCCTTACATCTTCTTGAATTCCTGATGGTTTTATGCCTTCATTGCTCTAGTTCTCCTTCTGCGCTCCTGCACAGACACTTTTGAGTTCACATCCTGATACTGTACAGGCACTTGCATCTTGAATGTGAACAATGAACCATATTGGGTAGGGTCCCTGCAAACCAAGGTCAAAACCACTTGGATCACAAATAGAGATGCACACACAAAGGCTTTCAAGTAAATTCTTAAGGAGACAATAATTAAAGACATGGAAGCAAACGCAAAATGGGATAAAATGTTAGATAGGTTTAACAAAGACTCAGAGAGTGCCAGACTAACTTGATATCATTCTTTGATAAGGTAATTGATTTTCTAGACAAAGGAAAAGCAGTAGATCTAATCTATCTGGATTTCAGTAAAGCATTCGATATGGTGCTGCATGAGAAATGATTAGTTTTGTTGGCAGATCTGGGGTTTAGCACAGGAACTGTGAGGCAAACAAAGAAACAGCTGAAGGGGAAACAACAATAGGTTTGTTTAAAGGGAGAAACATCAGGTTGAAAACAAGATAGGAATGTCAGTCCTAAAAGGGCTTCCTGGTGTCTAATATGGTTTAAACTCATGAATACTCTGTTATACATGCAGTGTATAAAAATGCATCTATCATTTGTACCTGTGGGTACAAACCTGGAAACCTTTACAAATGGGAAGAAGTGTTGGAACACTGTAAGAAGAATTAGATGATTTTGAGTGCTGGAATAACAGAAACAGGATGGGAGCTACTAGTACAGACTTCTGTGTCATATATTTAGGTAACAGTAATAATATTCTTTATTGTGATCTGTCACTTGTCAATGACATGTGAGAAGAAAAGCATGGGTGTAACAACTGATGACCCATCAATAAGGTGTCACCATTAAGAAGTCAGTGTGGGATTTGAGTGCAGCAGCTGGTGTGGTTCTACTTGAAAAAGTGTGGATGCTGCCATGCAAGGTCAGATCTCCTGATGTGCTGTCTGCTGATCAGGAAGGGGGGATTTAATGTGGAGAACAGGACAATGAGGCTGGAAAGAATGGAGAGTTCTGCTATCAGAATTAGGAAGACCTGGCTTACACAGCCTAAAAACTGAATAATTAAGTAGTGCTGTAAACACCAGGAAAAGGCAAGAGCACTTTAACCTAAAGAAGAGGGTATCTATTGGTAAAAGATACTCATAAACACATTCAGCCTAGATTTCAGAGGACAATCTCATTCCACCAGAATATTGAATGTCAGTTAGGGGAAATGTATTCTAAAAACCTGCTAATTTAAAGATGGAAAGGGATTGGTTGTGGCAGAGTTGTTTGGGGGAGACTTGAACAGCACATGCCCAAAATATTCAGTCTCCAGCATTGTTTTTCAGTCCCTTTTTAATCAGCACAGAGAAATGAAATCATAAAACAGTATGAAAAAGGAAGCAAACAGCCAGTCTCTTGGTTATATGTTTTGTCAGTCCCCTGCTGGTGCCTTGGCTTAGAATTATTTATGTTCATTCCCAGTGTCTCATATCTTACCGGTTCAAGTTGATTTCCAGCACATATTTTTGCATTGCAGTTAGGTATATTGCTCTCAGACTGAAATACAATATTCACAGCTCCCCTAGTGCCGTGACATTCCCTTCAATCTGGACTCCAGAGGTAAATCCTGCACCCCAATAACAGGGCTGTATTATTCCCCCTTTAAAATGACCTTGCCTTTCATCCAGACCTCAGTGGTCAATCTAAATTGTGTTGCTCCAATAAAATGTAGTTAGCTGATGAGCTCAGAGACATTATTTCTCCTTCCCTGGGCATAGCCTGCAGCATGAGTTTGTAGGGGGTTCGCTGGCACTGATAGAGTGATCTCTGCATTGGAAAAACAGATTGGCATGATGGGCATGAACAGTTTAGCAGGCTGGAGGCAGGGAAGCAGGAATTTACAAGCAAATTGGTTTAAGTACAGATTGTTTCGTTTCTGAGAACAGCAGCAGGGAGCTCCGAAGTTGCACACTGCTGCAGCTGTTTAGCCATTAGTTGAAGAAAAGGAAGACAAATAAATAAGACAAGACAAAGGAATAATCTTTGAACAGCAACAAAATATTTCAAAATAGGATTGAAAAAAAAGCTTCAAAGGGTGCCTTTTTTGAGTGCTAGGGGACAAGACGTGAGATTGGCATCAGCAAGGTAAATAGAGATGACTCTATAGAGTCAGAGAACACATCCTCTATTCAAATTCTATCAAATATGAATTTAACACCCTGAACTGGGCATCCACTTAGTAGACATGAGGATAATGCAGAGTGAGCAGTGTAAATGTAAAAATAGAGCAAACACAAGTAAAATTAAATCAGGATGTTCTGCTGAGAGCTTAAGAACAGCAGACTGGGACAGGGCTTACCCAGCACGCAGGGCTCTGTCCCCACCATCTCCAACAGGGGAAGACATGGCAATACTGCTGCATTTTACAGCAACATCAGTCTTTCATCAGGGAAGGAGTTCTCCCCTCACAGTCCGTGCTATGGAACTGAGAAGTCATTTAAAGATAAGCTGAGATGTTATTTCTATCAAGCACCCTTTAAGCCTGGCCATTAGCAGCAAATTGGCTGTGAAGAGTGTCAGAGCACCTTTCATTCTGACAGGCAGCTTACAGGTGAGGAACTTCCCCAACCAGAGCTGCTATCCTTATATTTAATAATTCCTTGCAGAATTTTCTCTCCTTATTTATCCAGCCACTTTTAAAACCCCTATAAAAATTTAGCACCCACAAAATCTCATGGCAAGGGTATAGAGTAATGTCCTGATGTACATTTTGAACTTGCCATCAACTAAATTTATTCCATAACCCCTCATTGTCTTATGGAAAGAGCCAGTGCATGATAATTGCCTGTTCATCTTTTCTACAGTGAAATAACTGCAGAAGGAAACAATCTTCTCGTGTGTCCACAAGTATCTAATTTTGACCACGGCAGACTGGCTTTGAGGGCATGTCAGACTGATATCCTGTTGCTGCACAGCTGGAACAATGGGAAGGCAGAAATTAGGACATCTCAAAGACCCTGTATTTTCTGCTTTTTTCTTTTTTTTTTCCTTGTCCCTCCATTTTCCAGACTTATTTTGTGACTGGTCTGTCTTACAATGCCAACGTAACTTGCAGTGTTTGATGTCAGTGCTATTTCTGACCACACTGGCTGAAGCTCCCATTATGTAGGGATAAAGGCATGTACAATTTTTATCTCGAGTTGATAATAACAGGAGCTTAAGTTTCACTGATTTGTTGTCAATGTCATAACCCACTTATGAAAGCATCATAACACAGCCATAGAAGCATAGCTAATTGAAGTCCATTTTGGTGAAACTACAAGGGAAATTGGCCTCTTGTTTAACAGCATTAATTTACTGTGTTCCAAAGTAAGGATCGATAAACAAACAAACAAAAATAAGCTTTTGAGTTTATTCAGCAGGGAAAGAATTATGACATGAAGGATAATGTCTCCCTATTTTATGATACCTCTGGTAATAATATATTGAAGTTGTTATGAAGCCATGATCCTATCAGAGACATTGAGCAGAGAAACAACCACAACCAAACTCAATTTTACATATATTCTTTCACATGAGAGACAAATCAATCCATTCTCATAAATAATAGCAAAATCTCTTGAATAGCTCAAAATTCAATACTCTTATTAGAATGTCACTAGAGCCCTGGGAACAAAGTGCATAAAAACTTAGGTGGAAAGAATCATCCCAGCCCTTCATTTTAAAAATTCCTAGAAAAGGAGTGGTCATTAAAGATCCTATCACATTTTATTGGAGGGAAGGGATTTAACACACTACATGAACCCCTCTCTTGTTGGTCAGCTGTGTTTGTTGAGAGGTTACTAAGTTTTATGCAAGGCAGATGAAATTGGATGAGGATGTGGTCAAGACAGAGGATTAGACATAAAATTTATGAGGCTGTTTGGGAATGAAGACACTAAATCTTTTGTAGTCATTTATAATATCATTTTTCACCAATTTGGATAACCTTTGTGACCTAGCAGGACATATTTATATATCTCTTTCTAAACATAAGGATCTTTTTTTTGTCTTTGTATCTTTAAGGCATTTGTACATCCTGGCGTCCCAATGTGAAAGTGCTATGCAACAAGTTCTGAGGGTCAGAATCACACAGGATACATCTCTATGTCCACAAAACCCATAATGTGCATATTTTGCCTCCAAACTTCTGTTTATTGATATTCCAGTAATGTTGAGTCCAGAGGCTCCCAAGTTCTTTTGGTTCCTCTTCCTTCCTTACACCCCATCCCTGGTGACTCAGTCCACACCAGGCCACGTTGTCCTCCAACCAAGGCTACCTCTGGAGTGAGTGTTCTGCTTTTCCTCACCTAAACCCTCACCAGTATTGCCTCCCCTTTTGCACAGGAAGGGGAAAGTGAAGGTGTCAGCCAGTCCCACACTAGAAATGGGACTCTGTGTAGATGATGGGGCTGAGAGAGGCATCGAACTGAGTGTTTTTAAATAAACTCAGGGAAAACTACATCTTATGCTGAGCATATGACTGCCATAATAGTTTGTCTCATAACAAGGCTGTTAGCCAGAAGGGAAAGCAAAATTGTTGGTTTTTATATGTGTAACTAAGCATGCCTGGACAGAAGGATGCATTTGGCATAATTCGAAATGCTGGATGTGTCTCAGCGAAAGCTCCCCCCAAGGCTGTGGGGATGCCCCACTCGGTGCAGTTTGGGGAGCTGGAACAAACCCTGCATGTCATGTGCAGAAGTCAGAGTAAGGAGTGAATTATTTGAGCATTTTAGGCTCAAGTAAGCTTGTCTTGCCAATGACAAGCCTGTCAGGAGCTTCAGTTCTGCCTCCTGGAGACACTAAAGCAAATGAGATGATTCCTGCTAAGTAGCCACCTTGGGAAGAATTATCTTATTTTATTATTTTTAAATAGAAAGCTTTTAAATACAGATTCAAGAGGACTGAGTAGAGCTAATGCATCAGGAGCACAGGATGCTGATTAGTCATCATAATAAAAACACTGATATGAATGAGGGAAGGAACAAATCATACCAACGGAACTGGACAGCCTGTCTTGGTGGTTTGCTCTTCTGCTTTGGATTAGAGTTCCTCCTATCTTCACAGTCCATTTAACCAAGTCCAAGTGCTTCCTTTCACTGCCTGCCATCCTAATCTATGTAAACCAGCTCAGTCAGGCATTTTTCATTGAACTAATACATATTAATGGGCAATAATACAGTTGTACTATTGCATACATTTTCTTGAAGTACAATTTTCCATCTAAAGAATTTTATTCACATTGCTGCATGATAACTGCATCCACAATAATATCTTCAGTGATTATTCATTACAGGAATAATACAGCTGTGCCAAACACCATATTTTAGTGGCTTTATTTATTTTTATTTTTTTTTAACAGAAGATGCTATTATATTTGTCGACTAATCATATTGTTGTCCTCAACTGAAGAAAATAATTTTCTGCTCAGGTGTTCAGAGAAGCAATGGACAGGTAGAAATCAGGTATCTTTCATGTATCTATGAAGAGAGCAGATTTTAAGAATCATAGAATCATTAAGGTTGGAAACACCTCCAAGACATTGAGTCCAGCCTTTTACCAAACACCTCTATTCCAAATAAACCACAGCACAAACATCTACATCCAGTCATTTCTTGAACACCTCCAGAGCAGGTGACTCCACCAGTTCCCAGGCAGTCTGTTCCAAGGCCTGGCCATCCTTTCAGTGCAGAAATTCTTGCTGATGTTCAACTTGAACCTCCCCTGGCACAGATTAAGACAGTTCTCTTGTCCTGTCATCGTTGCCTGGGAGAAAAGCCCAACCTCACCTGGCCACAACCTCTCCTGTAGAGAGCGATAAGGTCTTCCCTGAGTCTCCTCTTCTCTGGGAACCTAAACTTAAGTTCGATGACTGGAAAGGTGTCTAATATATACATAACACACCTACATTGGAGTTTCCAGGTACTTACAGACCTGGCAGGTGTCTGTGATGGAACTCAGGTAGAACTGGGTATGGACAAGGGGCAGTGGCTGTTAATGGTCAAACATTGCTCATGCAGTGCACGTGTAATAAGCAAATGTTGGATGATCTCCTGTTTCCTTGGAAATTGGTACTGTGCAATGGAGACATAAGCAGGTAAAAGAATGTGGTGGAAGTAAATTTGACTTCAATTCACACTGAGTGATCTTTTCTCTGGTCTCACCTTTCTCCTCGTGCCCTGTACGATGCCCTCACTCTGTCACGGGGTACCCCTGGGAACACAAACAGACTGCTCAGCATCCTTCAGTCAATTTGCTGCCACAGTATGAAAAACCAGCGATACAAGGCAGTGGGTGGAACAAGACTGATGGGATAATAATGTGTGTCCATCTTTCTCTCTATAAAACTTCATCATCAATTATTGTGTCAGCTGTAATTGTGTTGTCTCTTGAGGAGAGGCAGACAGTGGCATTGTTCTAAGGAGGCAGGAGGCTCTGTCCTTCCCTACCATGATGCGATGGCTTTCTGAGGGGAAAAGAGGCATCTCTTGAAAGCTGAGCTGCAACTAAACTAGCAAACCATAATTAGCTGCAACGAAATAATTAGCAACATAAACACCTTCAGGCAATAAGCAATTCCCGTTACTCCTACAGAGGCAATTTGACCTCACTTAATGTCTATTATACATAACTTTGTAGAGTCCTATTGATACTGTAGTGCCAAGACCTGTGGGATCTGCTGAAGTTTGTTTCCATCGCTTACTGAGGAAACAGCAGTTCTGCAGTTGCTTGGGAGATTAATTAACTTGTCAAATAATTAAGTGGACAGCCTGTAATGAAAGTTCCCATTTCATAACTGATTTATCACTTTAGAAGCTTCCCAGATTTAGCTGCTTTGGATGAAGGCTTCCATATAAGGAGAAAAATATTAAGGTGAGGCTGAATTGAGGGGAACTTTTTGTGCATTTCACTGACTTGTCCAAGGGTTTTTTCTGATGTTGCCCTGGTTTTGTGAGGAGTGTCACAGTAATGCAATAAATCTCAACACTGAAACTTTTAGAGATGCATGACCATTTTCATTTTGATGGTAGCAGATTAGCACTGGCTAAATGACATGATCAGACTTTTAGAATGAGCTACTGCTGCAGCAAGTGCTAAAATTGTTTGGTCGTCTGCTGGTCTAATGATCATGGTTTTGGCAGACCCAGTTTCAGCTATTTCCTCTGTATTCAGTGATGAGCTAAGGACCAAGTGAATTAATGTTTTTTATATACACTACCTCATCTTTGTTTCCCTTGAAAGTATTTGCAATACTTTAAGGACTTTTCAGGGATTTGTAGCATTGATTCTCCAAAGTTTTACTGGTGTGTTAATTATCTGAGATGAAAAGCAGTAAATAAAAATACCATGCATTATTCACCTTGCCCCGAACTTAGAACTTCATGTGAGAGTGTGATACACTGACACACTTTGAAGGCCGGCTATTCTGGTGAGATAGGCTCATTTCATTGATTTTCTTAGAAAAATATGTCTTACTTACATGAATATGCTGACATTTTGTTGGAGCACATGTGCAAAATCCTGTCTCTTTTCCTGCCAAAGACCTTCTCAGGAAAACAGTTGTGCTAACCTGTTTAAAGAAAGCATCCAACAGAATATTATAATTCTGTGTGAAGAGAAGAATGCATCAATGAATAAATGGGATACTGAATTTTGAGTGTGCATGTGTTCAGAGGGGACATTGGTCTGGGGCAGTTTACTCCAGCCTCTCGTTAACATGAATAATTGTTTTGTTTCAGGCAAGAAACTCTCGACTATCAATAAAACATAGTTGGTGTAGTCAGCCTCCTGTGGGGTACTTAATGATCCATAAAACTGTTTAAAGAGAAGCTGCCAACCTGATTTTGGCCCAACCTGTGGCTTTAGTTTTGATGTATCTATATTATACACATACATATTTGCATTTATTGGCTTCAAAGTGGAAACTTCAGAAAGCATAGGGTTGCCTGCACAGACTTAATTTGCCTCTTTTATGGAACTGGAACTGTATATCACGTTGCATGGCATGATCGCAACTGTAGTCTCCAAATCACCAGTGTTCTGGGATCCTTTGTGGCTGTGCCATGCAGTAAAACTCCAGGGCACGAGCAGTGACACGGGCATGAGGAGTACAGGTAGGACTTTACAGACAGCCGAGACCTTTCCACCTCGGAAATGATATGGTCAGACAAATTAACCAGAGAGCATCCATTGGCCTTGTCTTTGGCCTCGCTTCCCTTGGCTTTGGATGTTCTTCACTGAACACATCAGAATGGGATTTGACAATGCAGATTTCTACCTCCCTGTTGCTTCCACCATCACCCCTTTAGCCTAGTGCATCTTATTTGAAATTATTGCTGTCATAGTCAATCTCTTTAAGGACTTGGAAGAACACTTTAATTAGCCCTGATGAAGTGGCTGGAGCCAAGTGACGCCTGGTGGCTCTTGCTCTCCTTATGTTTGTGTTTCCTGCCGTGTATATTTGCTGGCAGAGTCTTAGACCTGAATAATTACTTTTAGTGATGTCTAGACATCTCTAGCGAAGTGATTCTTTCCTTTCTTACTAGTGCTTATAATTTACATTTGCATACTCCCCCATTCACCCTGAACAATCTTCAGAAAGATATATCACACAGCACTTGGAGATCAAAAAAAGGATGAAGACAAGCTTGGAGGAGTTTGGAAATTGTGTCATAATAATCATCCATGATGTCCCAGCTTCTCCCATTACTGACAAATCCTTCCACCATGTTTGCATCACTTCCATCAACATGGACTGCTTGCATCAGATTCTTCTCCATGCCTCCTAGTTTCCCAAGGAAGATGAATCAGGACTGGTTATACCAGGATCAATCCTTTCCCCTTCAACTACCTCTCATTTGTTTCCTCTGCCCATGTGGAACATGAAAGCTTTTGTAAGCTGTGTTAGAGAGCAAAACCCCCTTCTAACTTGTCCTTCTAGAGAAGAAGCACAAAGAAGCCAGATGCCCAACATATGACTTCGGTAGATATTAATCTAAGACAGAACAGATGATCATCTGTGGAAAATTCATCCTGTTGTTAACAGAGCCTTCAGGAATATTAGCAGACTGCTATAGCTTATGTTAGTCTCTCAAAGCTCAGCTGCTTTTTCCTCTGTACATGTTCCATATTCACCCTTCTTCTCATAGATAAAGCCATCATTCAATCCTCTTCATCTGCCACTCCATTTCAGCAATTTTCCTCAACTGATGCTTCAATGATACTCCTTTTCTTTCCTCAGTGTAATCCATAGGAAATGTAGCATTAATAGACTAATATCTGGTATATCCGGTTCTATATCAAGGGGATAGAAAATGGGTTATTTCCATGCAACCAAAAATAACCTGAAATCATTGCAATTTAATTCCTTGCTTGCTTTACATCTGCTTGGGAAAGTATGGCCCATGGCAAATAGGAAGAGAACTCAACAAACTAATTTCCATGCAGGAGCTGATTAGAATCTGTGGAGATGTTTTTGTAGGTGGAATGCTGCCTTGCTCCTATCACAGTTGCTGTCTCAAAATTCATCAAGACCATTGTAGTAATTATATTAATCACCCTGAAACTCTGGCAGGATGTCACGCATTATGAAGCCATAGCCTGCTATAAAGCAATTATTCAAATTTTCCCCCTCCAGAGAGGACTGTACGTGGCCTTACCCAGGGACACGTTCAGGTCAGAGCTGAGAACCTGTGTAGCATTTTCCATGAATTCTGCAGTGGAACGACTGCATTTGAAGTTAAGGCAGTTACATCTTTAGACATCAGACTAAAAATAGCTACATATGTTGATGAGACAACCTATGAATGTTGTGATGAATGAATACTTATGTTTTTGCTGAAAAGCGCTCCTTGTTTTCAAGTAGCTTTCCTAGTTGAGAAAGGACAATGTGCACAAGTTTTCCTGAAAATATTCTGGGAAAACATTTCAGAATGATAATGCACAGCCATGAAAATATATCTTTAACCTCCAAATCCAATAAACAAGGCAGGAAGTTTTCCAGAGAGAGGTATGATCTTGTCTGTTTTTTAAAGCAATGGCATTGAAAATAGCAGATGCTTCCTTCTTGCTCACCTGCCTTCTCACCCATCGTGGGACTGGCATTCACTTGTGAAATGCCAGATCAGAAACAAATACTGCCACCTATTTATAAATACCTCCCCATCAAACACCCCACATAATGCCTGTGGAAAACAATGTGCCCCGGGTGACTCTCCTCCTCTCACAACAGTTCATGAGCTTCACTGCAATTATTTCCAATGATAATTGTAAAGATAACACCATTTAAATTATCTAATGTTTTATTCAATATTTCGGTGAGTTTCAATTACTTCCAATTATAATTCAACAGCGTTCTATTTAAAACAATTATTGTCTTTTATAACCTGTTTCAAGTCAAATAAATTGTTTGCCTTTATTCCTCCTTGGATTCTTCCATAGGTATTCATTCTAGGTCTCCCTTTGGTTTTCCAGTTCCCCATTAACTTGTGTGGCCTTTCATTAACCCCTTATGTGCCCTCCCACTCTACCACACAATCAAGCCTCTGAGAAGAAGCTGTCAGCACAGCCCCTGAGACAACCAGAATCAATTAAACTCATTAAAAATCAATATGATTCAATTAGGAGCAACAAGATACAGTCCTGGTAGGTTGAATAGCGCTGGGGTACTTAGAGCTAAGAGGAGTCCACTCAAGCAAAGATGAGCCCCATCTTTGGCTTTGGGGCTTTCCATACTAGGAAATGAGGGTGTCACCATGAGCTGTGAGCTCTGACAGAAATATGAGCACATGGCAAATGACAGGACTATTACTACAGTTCATCTTAAAACAGGAATGCTGTGGGGTAATTCTGTTCTTTGGTTCATTGAATTTATGGGGAAATAGTGCTTGAAAGGAAAGAGTTGCCCTAAGACACACTTGCAGTGATGTTATCTTATATGTTATTTTCTTATTTCTTTGTAGAATAAAATATGTCCTGATAACAGGAACTGGTTATCCTGTGATTTTGAAAAAAAATAATGTTTGATCATAAAGCTATTTGAATCTGTGAAAAAAACTCCCTTTGGATATGGGACAGGAAGAAATCCTTCATTTGCAAATTGTTGTCTCCTTGCCGTTCTTTGAAGGTGAGTTCCCAGTTCAATAGCTTTACATAACTGTGAGTTATTGAGAGATACTGGGGAATAAAAAAGTTTGTTTTGTCTAGAGACAGAACAGAGACACTTTGTCCTTCATTTCACTGAATTTCTAGGTTTTTTTCTTGATGAAAACTTGCCACATTTAAAATGAAGTGGTTTTTTTACTGTCATTTTATTCCCCAAGAGAAAAAAACCACACATCTTTCAGTTAAAACCCACATTTTAAAAAATATTTTTTTCCTAGTGGGATACTACTAAAAATGAAAGCATGTGTTCTTCTCTTTGGATTTTTTGCCACAATGTTTTCATTTAAGCAAGATACTTTTCCCACCAAAAAAAAAATATACACATTAGACCAAAAACATCCATAAAGCTTAAAAAATTGCATTTGGGATTTTTCTCCATAAACGGAAAAATAGAAAAAAATCAAAATAGGTCAGGAAAAGATTTCCATTTAGCCAAAACAGTATTTTTGAATTAATTTATTCTCAATCAAAACATTTCACTCAACTCTAATCGCTGGACTGAAGTCACCCTGCAGGATTCAAAAGGAGTTGATTTAGATGCTCCCATGGGTTCCCATGAATCGGAAAACTAATCAGTCAATCATCTTCCTGCTCTCACAGCTTTCTGTTGTTGAGTAATTCTCCAGATCATACTTGCTGAAACTCCTGGTCTGGCTTATTTTTCTACCTAGCAACGATAACTGCGGCATCCACGGCCCCAATCCAGCAAAGCACTTTACACATATTCTTTAGTTAACGTAGTCTCCTTGATGTTAATGAGGTATTCATGTACTTAAAGTTAAGCCCAAGCTTAAGTGATTTGTTGGACGGAGGCCTGAGCCCTGGGAGGGGAGGTGCTGAGAGCCGTTTTGTGGAAGCATCCTCAGCTTTAAAGGAGTGTGGCTTGGCAATGGTCAAGAGTTGTATTGATTTGAGTAAATCAGTTTAGAAATTGATGAAGATCCGTTTAAGCATTTTCCATCCAAGGCTCCTCTCTGAGCCGCCTTAAAGCTGATTTTATGAGATGTGCTCTCCAAGCAGAATGAGAGCTCTGACTGACCAAGCTCAACTCATGAATGATTTGCTGAGCTCCTGTAGGCACCTGAAATGAGAAATTACTTTTGCTGAGAAGTGTGAGATCTGTCCCTGGACACCCATAAGCAATCACTTGTTTGCTGAAAACAAGCAAACTCAACTTGCTGAGTTTTTATACAAATTACATATTTATAGCCACTTTTAGCATCAGAGTGATCAACCTATTTTGTTCAAAGCTCCATTTCAGGTGATATAACCCGCAAATTACTGTAATGTACTCTGGTTACTATTATTTACATTAAAATTCCCACCACTATTATGTGTAGTTGGAGGGAAAGAAGGTTCTTCCCACCTCCTTGCACTTTGTAATCTTATGGATCCCCTTGAAATGTAGCAGACAGCATTGATCACGTTATATAAAAAATAGCTGTGCAGTGCAGTGCAGTGATATACCTGTCCCTAGGCATTGCCAGAAAATCCCATGTCTTCCCTACAGAAGAGTAAAAAATATGTATTTCTTGAAAGTCACCAATCAATTGCTTCAGTCTTTTCCTGCAGACCTGACACAAAAAAAATGTATTTGAAATGTCAATTCAAAATGCTTCCAAGGCAAGTTTTCCTGACTGGCAGAAGGAGACTTGTTACTGACGGTGCTACAGGAAAAAAATACCTGCTGAAAAACATCAGTCAGTGCCTTTGCCATGGTCTGGTAAGAAGATAATGCAAAAAGATTGTGTAATTCAATGCAAGTCCACCCTTGGGCCAAGCATGTTACAGGTTTGGGCAATATCAACAAAGTACATCTAAACCAGACCCAATTCTCACCTGTTGCACCTGGGATCTGCTTCAGCCATGGGGATTTGGGTGGGTTTTGTACAGGTGTAGTAGGTTGCCCCATGCCCTCAGCTGATCCTGACAAAACCCAGCATGTGAGGGAGTTGTTCTGAGGTCTGTCAGTACCACAAGCGGCACCGACCATTTCACCGCTTGCATCTCAATCTCACCTTTCTACACAGATAAGCCATGAAATATCAATGCATTAAATCTCTAATTCATTGATTTCAGAATCAGTCTTACTATTTTATCTCAGTATCTGATCACAGCCATCCAGACACAAAGGACAGGGATAAGAAATCCATAAGCACAAGTGTGTGGTTAAAGAACAGCTATTTCAGATAACACACTTTAAAGCAAGGACAGATTGAAGTCAATATGCTCAAACATATTTTAATTGCTTCTTAATAAGTGAATAATTTTGAGACTTCCCAACTCAATCATCTTCAGCTTTTTCCATTCATTCTTCTACAAATCCTCTTCTCTTCAGGACAGTGTAGAAGAGGTGCTAGAGAACATCAGTGCCTCTTGCAGGTGCTGGCTGGGCTCAGGGTGTGTTGATGTCCATTGACCAGATGGATCCCAGAGTATTCCCACTCCTCTGGCTTTGATACAGGTGCTGTGCTGACCCCTCCCATTCTCCTCTGCCATCCCTGCATCTCCACCTTCCTCAGAGGGGTGGGAAGCTGCATTTCAGCACTTCTTACCTTGGTTCGGTCTGACCCACCTCACAGCTCTGCCAGTGCATCCCTACACAAAACCCAGCATCCTCAGGGGAATCCATGTGACTCCATCACCGAAGCTCATCCCTCTCCTGCAGCCCTCTTCCCAGCGTGGATAGCCAAAATATTTTGGTCTGCTGCCTATCGGATCTGCCCACACACCAGCTCTGTCCTCAACAGCTCGATGCTGATCAATTCCTCCCAGAATCTTCTTTCCTGTCAGTCCCCACTGGGAGCATCCCAGTATGCAGCCATTTATGGTTTATATCAGCAATGTGGAGAGAGTCAGGGACTGTTCACCTGAGGCAGGGCTACTGCTGGGCTGAAGTGATTAAAATATTAAGTGCTGGAATAGCTGTCCATCCCACTCATCTCCATCAGAAGCAATTAATATGGATTATATATATTTTGCAAGAAGAATATCTTTCCTTTCAAACCTTGGAGGAACTCCAGGGAGGATTAGGTAGAAGGCTGAATGAGCTAATTTGCATAAATTAGGTAAAATGTGAATAGCAATTTGCATTCAGAAAGGCTCTCTTTGACTCTTCATGATATATTGATGCCATCTGGAAAACCTAGCTATGAACCAGACATTTGTTGGAACGATTTTCCCCGGGCTGTTCCCACAAACTTTACGTGTATGTTGAGAAATATTCCCCTTTCCTCCTACTGCTTGGAGCAGGGTTAAAGACCTCGTTATATGATTGACCCTTTTTATTCAAGAGAAGACAATTCGGATAGCTTAAGAAAAAATGGATGGTGCTTTGGAAATGCTCTAATTGCTGTTCTTCACTGGAGGCAAATGTTCCCACAGTGCCTGTGTTGAATCCCCACATTAATATGGCAGAAGGGTACTAGGGCAAGGAAATGGTCAGGCTGGAGTTTCACGTCATTTTTCTTTACTCAGATTACATAATTTCTTTGGGAATCATATTTTACGAGCTTACTTTTTTCTCCCTTTGATGTACAGCTTTTCCTTTCATTGTACAAATTTCAACTCCACTCCTTCTTTTATCAGAAAAGATGCCACATTTCTGGAAGTGTTCAAGGCCAGGTTGGATGGGCTCTAAGCAACCTCGTCTAGTGGGACGTGTCCCTGCTCATGGTGGGGGGTTGGAATGAGGTGATCTTTGAGGTCCCTTTCAACCCAAAGCATTCCATGATGAGTTGTTTGTGCACTGGGTTTTCTTGCACAGACACTTGGAGCTCCTGCACTCTGCCCAGCTCCATCATGTGCCAGAGCCAGTAAAGTCACTGCCCCAGTGCCTCCAGCAGAACATATTAGCTGATCACCACCTTCTGATGGAGTTTAATGGATCACCCTTTTTTGCAAAGGTAGGAATTGAGGCAGTTTGTCACAGGCATCCATAAATCTCCAATGCTCTTCAGGACCTTGGAGATGCTGCTGAAGTCATCACTGAATCCCTCAATGGGTGGTTAAGCAGGTGGTCTGCAGGTTCTTCTCTCCGAGCTGCTGATGTTCCTGAGGCTCACGGTAAGGAGTTACTGAGCCTCAGCATCACTGCTTTGTACAGACAAAATCATCTGGCTGGAGCCAGACCAGGGAAATAGAGCACAGTACAGGAATGACAGTTAATAGACAAAGACTTTACATGCCCCAAGGTTTTAGGGCAAAGAGACAAAGGGTCAGAGAAGTTCAAGATGCCAGAAATGAGACGAAAACCTTTTTAGATGTAACCTTCTTAAAGCAGGATGGTAAAGGAAGCTGGCATCAGGTTTGAATGTGATTTATAGTATCCTTATGCAATGAGAATTGCCACTACCCCCCAAACCCAATTATTTCCACAGCTCTTCTCCAGACAAATGTGTCTGAGCTAACAGACAAACACGAACTGGGGCATGAGTCACTTGCTCATGCAGTTGCCAAGTTCACAGACTGAAGCCCGTGACGAGTCGAGTCTGTATCAGCTGCCCATGCTTGAGAGGCTGGATTTGGAGTATCTGAGATGAACAGCCCTTGACTACAACTGTCACAACTGGGTGAAGGCAATAGCATCAGATTTATGCTAAATAAATACATTCAAAGTTAAAAAGGATGGATAAGGGTTTGGTGATTATATAATAACTGTATAAAGCCCAACTTGTAGATCCTGCAATTAAATTCCGAGAGCTCTGCAAAGCTCTTTTAGAGCTGTAGAATTAGAGGTCATTTCTGTGTGACCTGGAGGCTAAGATGGTATCAAAAATATCTAAGAAGTTTCAAACTTGAAATCCCTGACTGTGCTTAACTCCTTTAGGCCATTCTGTTTTTCTTTCTGAACACCAACAACAGCAGTAACTTTTTATGCAACTTTGTATGTGTCATATAAACTTTTAATAGCAAATGGCAAGCTGACAATTTTCAGATTAAATGTTTTTTCTCTTCGTGAATGTAGGTTAGAACAAGCTGTTTGCAGAAGAACTTGGTTTAAATGAATTTCCTCATTTGAAGAAACCTTTATTTTTTTAAATGGCAAAAACATTCCTCATTTTCAACAACTAAATTAATAACTTTTTTTCAGAAATCTCACCACCATGTAAATGAAATATTTCTAAGGTATCTAAGTGAACTGTGCATTCATCTGGTCCGTACTTTTTTTTTTTTTTTAGATTATTGGTTCACAAACACTGATAAATCCAGAATAGGGAAAATGATTACAAAATCTTGCAAATTCCCACAGAGAGAGAAAGTATTTCCTTTACTGATCTAATAACAAATAGCAATCATAATGAATGTCATAATTACAGCGGTCGTGAGGATAGTTATTGGCAATTTAAATCAAACTGCTCCCAGAAAACAGGAGAAAGTGGAAAGGAGTGAGGTGGGTGGATGATGGCTTAAAAGGATGGTTATTGATCGAGTTGTTCATGGTGGATTAACTCAGGAAGGGAGAGCTAGATTTATTTTATCTTTATCTGTGAAAAAACATTGAATATTTGCTTAATTTTATTGCATATGTACAGCATAACTCGATGATTACACACAATTTATACAAAAAGCCCATACTAAAGCAATTAAATACTCATTGTGTTAGTTTTCCTGGCTCAGGAGGATGACTAGATATTTCCTTGGGCTCTCCTCCAGCCTTGTCTTCTGTGCTTGCATACCCCATAGGCCAATCCCTCCAAAACTGGCCTTTACTGGGCTGGGCTCAGAGCCACCTGGGCTCTGATAGGAATTTCCCTAAAGATCCATTTTGAGTCCAAAGATCATTTGGGTAGGTGGTTAGGCCAGGCAAAACTGGAGGCTCTCCTATACTCTCCTACACTCCAGGACAAGTTATATGCAAGTGTTTTTCAACCTTTTCCAATTTGTTGACCAATGGGACCTACTTGCTTTCCCCATGGAAGCCCTGTCCAGCAAGCCTAAGCCTACCACAAAAAGCTTTACCCTTCTGCAAGATTTATGGCTTCCCACTGCAGAACCATTAGAAACAGCCCCCAGGCCCCCAAGCATCCTCGGGGGTTGTAAACCACTGGTTTGCACCAGGGGACTCCCAAAGTAATCCTGCACAAGGGTGGCGCCGGGTCCTGAATGTGCTGAAAGTGATGGAACAGGCGTGAATCTCAGCTGGAGATAACAGAGTGGATGAGTACTCACGGCTCTGAAACTGCCTGCCCGGGTACCAGGAGCAACACAGCTCGGCTTGACCTAATTTACCTTGTTCTCAGGCAGATCTTACAGCTCCAGGCTGCTGCTCAGCACCAGGGCACTGCCAGAGCTTCCAGTCCAAAGCCACCTCGTGACCCACTGGGCTGTGGGTGCTGGATGTGGGGTGAGGAGGGCAGGGCAGGCACAGCCAGGCATTTCCTCTCATCCTGTCACTGGGGAGGAGAGCTCGACCCCCACCTGGCTGCAGCCTCCTGTCAGGGAGTACTAAATAGTGATAAGGTCTCCCCTGAGCCTCCTTTTCTCCAGAATAAACACCCCCAGCTCCCTCAGCTGCTCCTCATAGGACTGGTGCTCTATCTGAGCTTTTTTGTGTGTTTTAGCACAGGAGGCTGCAGAACTCCCTGCCAAGAGAAATCATCGACTTCTTTGTCTGGGATAACACTGAAAGGTCCAAACTGATTAAAGTTGGCTTGTTTGCTTGCCCTGTCTGTAGTTACATGTGGGTATAGGATTCACCTATATCTGCTGCACTTCTCCTCCTGGAGAAAACATTTCGGCAGTACTGAGAGGAGTCTAATCAGGTATTAAAACCAAAGTGAATTGCACTCGCTGTAGAATTGGGGTAAATTACTAGAGCAGTGATAGAGCCCCTCTCCTGTTTTAATCCATTTTAATCTCATTGTTGAGTTAATAAAACCTATTGGTTTACTGAATCAATGTAGGGTGTGATTCATTATTATGCGTGCTGGTACACAGATTCAAACACAAACTCTCGCTGCTATAGACTGGAACAACACTGATCCAAAGGAAGTTGGCTCCAGGGAAAAATTACCTCTTGCCACTTGTCATAGAAAGACACTAGCTACGGTAAATTTTTGCTCGTGTGAATCAGAGGCTTTATTTGACTTCGCTGATGCTGAATGTACTTGAAATATTTTTACAAATGATTTAATCTACAAACAGAAGAGAAACCTCCTTTTGTTTGAGTTCATATTGGATTCATTTATGACCATTAAGCAAAACAGCTATGCCCTATAATGAAGAGGGATTACTAGGGAAACAAATATATTTGTTAGCTTTATTCTTCCCCCTGCATTTATTAGAACAAGCCTGTGTTTCCAGCTTGCATTTCATTTTCTTTATGGCAGGCTGCTGGAGTTGAGACATAAATTAAATAGATACATTTATATAAACTTAGAATTTCTGCTGCTTTTCTGTCTCAGATCATATCATTCATGCCAACTATCTTCATTTAGGAGGGTCAATCCATACACTACTGGAGAAACAGACTTCATTTTTGTCATGTTCTTCCGCCCAATAGCTCTCTGAAAACAATGAAGTTCTATGAACTTAAAAAGTATCTCTCTTGCTTATAGCCTTGCAGGTATCAGATATTTGACAGAATCTTTTTCTTCTTTAAGAACCATTTTCAGGGGTTTTTTTGTTTGTTTGGTTGGTTTTGTTTTTTTAAATTCTCATTAGACTTGAAAGGGCTTGAGTCAGAAAGTGCTGTTCTCTTGGGAGATGGTTTTTCTGATCAATAAAAACCATCCAATCTGTCATAAACCATGAAAAAAAAAAACCAAACCCCTGGGTAAAATATCTGTGCCATATACAGCCACAAGTCCTTGCAAATAAGAATATATCCCGGAGTAACAAAACCAGGACTCCCAAGGACTTTGTGACAGCTGTGAAGGACTCCAAGCTCCGACATATGATCAAGCGAGAGTGACTTAACAAGTTACCAAACATCAGAAGAGCTGAGGTAGCAGTCTGGGCACACATTCTTGGCTGGTGACAAAGATATAATAATGCAATTTAACTTTGCTGACAGTGAAACAGAGCGAAGCTACATCATATTATTTTGCATTAGCTGCAGGCAAAGAGCACATGTACGGACAGGTACCTTCGCTCTGCTGATGTGCAAGAACGTATTAAGCCTCCACGACCCGGTGTTTTATCCAAAACCTCAGGTCTTCTTGATTCAAATATCTGAAGCTCTCACTAGATCAGCCAGAAGGGATTCTCTAGCCGAGGTTTGTCAGGGGAAGGCAGCAGTGGCTCACCACGCCCTGTGCAGATTAAGGGAATGCAAACAGATTGCACTGAGCTAAGGGGAGAGGTGCAGCCTCGATTCCACGAGCACAAGGAGACAACGTGCCGCAGAACAGACTCGTGTTCCAGCTGAGGTCAAGCATCTAAACCTTAATCCAGACACAGGCCAATTGAAACAAGGTCCCTGTCAGAAATAAGGACAACCTTCAGTCCAGGATCAGAAGCAAAATTAAGTTTATTAACATAAAAAATTATCCAAAAAAAAGAGAAAGAAAAACCCAGGTTACCAAGATTGGAGATCCTAGTTGCCCAAGACTGGTATAGGCCCCAGTGGCAGAGGACTACAGTGTTGGAGCTGAGCTTTAGATGGCAAATAGAGGCCTTCCTCCAACACCGGGCTTTCCCCAGGCTATCCACAGAGAAAATGGCAGCTCCTGTCCTGAGACAGGGCTTTTTATGGCCTGCTATCCCCGACCAGGAACGCCCCTGCCTGCCCCCTGTCCAGCCCCCATGGCCCTTGACAAGTGGTAGGTTTAAATGGTGAGGTCACTCCTGCCCACCAATGGCTAAGTCGTTGTCTAGGGGTTAGTTTTCTGGCGGGAAGGAGCCTCATTAGTATTCATGGTTGCCATGGAGTCAAGTGGCAGAGGGACAGTGGAGTTACTACTTTTAGAAACTGGCAGTTAGGGATCTCAGTTAAACTGGGGGAGCCCAAATCCCTTTTCCAAAGCAAAACACATTTAAAACATACATTTAACACCTTAAATCAGTACAAAAATACATCTTCCAACCAAAGAAAACACTGATATACAGGGAAAATACAAAACAATCATCATTTTCAACTTATCCAAAGGGAGAATAAAAAAACATAACTTAAATCATTGTAAAAACATTACAACAAATACAACCTTTAATATCTATTCCTCTTAACAATTAAACCTTTCAATAATTAACTGGGAACCTTGAGTAACTTTTATTAACATTATAATAAGAGCTTAATGAAGCAAAAGTCAACTGCCTAATTTTATTTATAACCGTCCCCTTACAGAAAGAGGCCTCAGATGCACAATCTGAATGTCCAGAGTTCAGCCTCCTCACAATTATTAAAGGATTTTTTACAGACTTAAACAGCCTTTGCCCTGCACTTGTTTGGGGCGTCCTTCCCAGCAAATGGCACTCTGGAGGCTTTCAGAGAACACCCAGGAAAATGTAGGGAATGTACTTTGAATCAGCAGTATTTGCTTTGGGGATGAAAAAAGAGAGAATGAAAATGCGAGCTTGAAAATGGAAAATCAATCACGAATGAGTTCATTAGGACAACAACAGTCTCAGCTGAGAGGGAGGAGCACCTCTGAGCTCCATTTGTGCATTGCTATAGTTTCATGGACTCAGAATGATTTTGGTTGGAAGGGTCCCTTAAACATCATGTTGTTCTAACCCCTCTGCCATGGGCAGGGACACCTTCCACTAGATTTTGACTGAATTGCTCCATGCTGGTTGCTGTTGCCCTAATTTTCACCAAAAAGTTGGATTAGCTATCAGAGACTGGATTCTTCCTGTAGACAGGGCAGGATTGTCTGTCTACAGTACCATTACAGAAATTGCAATGTACAGTGGATAAACAGTGGGATTTGTGTCACGTTGGAGGGCTAAGCCAGGTGAGAAGAGAACCTGAGCATTGGTTGAGTACAGGAAGTGACAAGGAAGGCTTTATTTGTTGTGTACCTGGAAAGCCACCTATTTCTGTGGGTCTGCTCAAAAGCAGAAGAGTGTGAGACAATAAGTAGGTAATGAGGACAAGGGCAGAGCTCCCATCTGGAAGAAACTGAATACAGGTAACTTCCCTCTTCTACTTGCTGAATAGGCCTGACTTGGAGCTTTGAGATCCTCGTGATGGATTAAATACAGAAGAATTAAAACAAAACAGGGTAGGCAAATTCATCCTGCATCATCCAGTTCAGTAACAGCTGTGGAGGGCAGTTGTGCTTCCGGGATGCAATGCTCCTTCCTCCCCAGACACCTGCATGCTGAGGTAGGCTGGAGAGGAGGCTTTTCCCAGCATCTGTCCCTCTTGCTGCCTTTTAATTTCCTTCTTGGATCATAGGTTTCAAATCACCGGTCCACCCTGACTCTTTTACAGCAAGTGACCTGACAAGAACTGCATCAGTGAAAAAGATCCAGCCACAAATCACTGTCAGACTGCAGAGATGTCTTTTCTACAATGGAGCTGGAATAGATATGTATGTACAAGGACCACCAAAAAAATCTATTCCTCTAGTCCATGGAGTATTTTCAGTTCTTGACCCAGGGTTATACTTGTGCACGAGACAGAAGAACAGGAAGGGAGTGGGGAGCAGGAGACAGAGAGAAAAAATGAGGATATTAGTACCTATGCTCGGTGGTACAGATATAAATATGGGTTTATTCTGCTGAGAGAAGCAATTGTCAGGATCTAGGGGAGTGTGAAAGTGGGGTTCTGCTGAGATGCCCCTGATTTTACACAGGTGAAATGACCATAAAAAAGCCTACACAGAAAGCTCTGACCATTCCGGTGTCTCTGTGCTATCCCAGTACAAAACCCTTTCCTTGTGCACTTGTGTGTGAACATGCCCATCTACCTCAAGATTAGATTTATCTCGAAGTGCATCCCTCAGTGGCTCCTGCAGCACAGTCTCAGCTGGCAGCCGTGGCTCGCACCATGTGGGTTACGCTCGCTCCTTCCCAGCACAACGTGGATCCAGCAGGGAAGAGGCACAAACTCTGTTTTGTGTCAGGGCCAGGAAAAAAGCTTCATGTGTAGAGCTTGTGGGCAGAAAACTCGAATCACTGGCACAGAACTAAACTCTGGAGTCCTCATAATACCTGGAGGATTGTTCTTCTTAACCTACTTGCATTTTATTTCACGCGTCTCTTCTTTCCGCCTCTGCCACTAGAAGCACTAAGTTACAAATCTGTCTAGTAGAAGAATCTCTGCTCCCTCAAATGGCCTCCCTGGGCTTCAGAACTCCATTAATTAGCATCTTTTAAATGGTTGGGTAATATTCGTTGCTCCTTTTTTAAAACTGTTTCCCCAAGCTCTAATTTTAATAAAGCTGGTTCTCGTGAACATTTGAATATTAAAGCCTTTGGTTACAAAAAGACGAAAGAGGCATTTTAAAAGACAGCTGGGCAAAGATTACTTAAATGGCTGATATAATTTTGTGTGTCTGTGTGCATGTGTGAATGTGCAGCACCTCTGAGATAAAGCGTTGTCTTAGAGGCATTTCTGGGTCAGTGTGCATGAGGTCAGAATAGCTGTCATTTGGGAGGTGGCAGTGTCTGTCAGGGCAGTAACAACATCAGGGGCCCTGGGGAAATGTGGTACGGTGCAATATGTTTAAATGTGGATGAAAATTTCTCTCAAAACACACCAGAAAGGGCTGCATTTGCTTTGTGTAGTTGCATGCACTGTTTCAGATGTGAAAGGTGAACTGAAAGCTGCTGTATATTTAAATATCTTATCCTGGGGAGGGTGCTTTGTATCTTTTATTATATATGTTCTTCTAGCTTTATAACCTCACCAGCTGGGGCTGATGATGGCAAAAGCATGAACAGTGTGACTGATTTTGTGCAAAGCACTTCTTTGATGGGGATGATGTACTAAAATCAGCTAAGTATGTAATTTTCTTTCAGCATTGTCATGAAAGCTCTTCAGTTCTCTGGGGTATCGTGAAAGATTTCCAGGTCTGTGGGGTATCACTAGCAAGGGTTTCCTTACCTTGCCAGCAAGGTCCAGCTTTGCTCTGGAAGAACCAGGGAACAGCCTGCACTTCACCACCCTTATTTTTCCTCCTGAGGCTGACAACAGAGGTGTCAGACCAATGATGTTTTTTGTTACGTTGATACATCTTGTCGACTCTGGACAGGGCATAGACTCTCTGATTCATATCTCACAGGTTAGTGGATCAGACAGCAGTGATTTCTGTCTTATCACAAATCTGAGGTTTGGTGATCAGTGAGGTGTAAGTATTTCTTCAGATGCTTCAGCCTGCCTGGGAAAGATTTACAGCGGTTTCCTTGCTGAAAGGCTTTATACACTGTCAAACCTCTCCTGAGTCGGAGGGCTGCCTATCAATGGGCTGTTATTTGCTCAGAAAGCAGCTGTGTTTTCCCACTAGATGCAGTGGCACAGCCATGATTTGTAGTCGCTGTAAAATGATGATAATCTGTTATTCACAACCCGCCAGAAGTGTGGCCACGGGGTTTTGCTGAGCTGTACCTACTGCCCAAGCTGACACAATACCTGAAAAGCAGGCTGGGAAATTTGTTCTTCTTTTCACTCACCTGATCTCGCTGTCCTCTTTGCTGTGGCCATTGCTGACCCTGAAACATCCTGAGGATGCCTTGGGGAGCTGATTTCAGCCACTGGATCATTCACACTCTGGCATTGCTCCTCACCTCTGGTGGAGCTCAGCCTCACACGGAAAACCCCAAGTGGAAGAACTGACACAATTTTCAACAGTTTCATTCTCTGTATTTGTTTCAGTGACAGATTCGAGCAACAGTTTCCATTCTTAAGCCGTTTTCTTCTTAACAAAGAGGCTTTTCAGGAATGCTGAAGCACTCTCTGTGTCTCTTGTGCGGGAGCAATGTTCTCTGTGACAATGTCTGTGCTGCACTGAGTCCTTGTCCTTTCTGCCAAATCATGTCCTCTACCCACTTGACCTTAAGGAGATGTTCCTTAGCTGACCCCACTCATGGAACAGTCACAGCAGGTCAACATTGTACACTGGCTTGCAGACAGAAGGCCTGCATGCTGTATTGGAGGTCGCAATGTTGAATTTGGAGGAAATGCAGCAAAAAGATAATGCAAGAGAGCCTCCAGGCTTCCATGTGAGACCTAGGGTCATGGAGATGGCTCCTCATTCCCTCTAATCCATTGGGAATGTGTACAGTGCAGTGGATCTACCTGCAGACATCTGGCTGCAAAATTTTAGGATTTATATTCATGCTTTACATAGTCGTCAACCCAAAATTAGTAAATAATCCTGAAATTTGACTCTTCTTCCCCCTGCTTCTTTGGATCATCTCTGTGGTCTGGGCTTCTTTCCCAAGGATACCTCTGCATTTCCAAAGGCTGGGTGCAAAAGGAGATTGGGTGGAGCAGAGGTGAATTTAGGTTTACTGCCAATGATCCTAAATGTAGTCCAAGGGTTTGGAGCTACCAGTGAAAGGCTGAAGTGGAAAGGGTAATACACAGAAGTGAGTGGGTGGTTAAAGTGACCACAGCCACACTGTGGCTCTTCAGTTGTTGTGGATCACAAGCAAATTTGTCTCCTACAGCTTCTTTTTGAGGGGCAGCCCCTCATCCTGCGGTGGAGGAACCCAGCAGAGCAGCAATCATTGCACATCACTCCTAAAGCTCTCCTTGCCCCAGGTGTGGGGGTCCTGCATGGGAAAATTTTGGTCATTGATTGGTAACATCAGAGAATTTACCCTCTCAGAGGAGGCTGAATTTCTATACCCAAAATAAGAGCAATCAGCAGCCAGGTCAAGGGAAGAAATCACAAATGCAGTGTGAGAGAGAAAGAGTTTTAAGTAGGGTTTTACCAGCTCCAGCCATTCCACAATATGCAGGATGGGTCTTCTTTCTTTCTGCATTGGATGGTCTTGTGGCTCTCTTAAATTTTGCTAGTGGTTAAAACATAGAATATTTTTTAAAAAACTAGGAAGACTGTCTTGGACACACTCAGGTTGCAATAGAAATCTGATCTTGAAAGGCAGAAAGATAAAAGGGAAAACAGGATTTATAAAGGCTCAAAGTCAAATATTTATCTTATTTCTTTGCATCTGCTTAAATAATTGACAAGAAGTGGAGAACCTTCTAGGTGAGATGAAGCAGAATAAATTTTTTTCAGGAAGATGTATAATAGGTGAAAGATTATTATTAGTTCTAAATGCAGAATAAAACCCAGCTTCAGGCCTTCTTTGCTTAGGATGAAAACATCTTTTCATGGTTTTTATGCATATGAAGGAAAGTGAATCTTTTTCTCTTGTAGTAATTGCATTTTTAGTCACAATTGCCTGTTATCTTTGCATTTCCCACAGGTGGAGATATTGGTTTTCACGGAGGGTTTGCTTTAGCTGTTCATCTCTCAAAACCCTCTGCGATATTATGAAATATCAGGCTGCCAAGTAATCAGTGTGGGTTTTTTTTTTTTCTAATGAACACTCATGCACAGACAGTAATTTGTTTATTCAACTCCTTGTGCAGGGTTGAAATTTACTCCAAAAGCAAGCAGCAGCATACAGAGAGCCCAGGTTATGGTTCAGGGGAGAGGAGCCCCTTCCCTGCCCTGGGAGCAGATCCAAGGCCATTCATTCACTGATAGTCCGTGACACCACTGGTGGGAATCTGTTCAACTTCCCTCCATTCAAAGAACTTTAATTTGGATTTTTAATTTCTTTTTCAGGAAGCTTTTCCTGTATCATTCATGAAGTTCCTTTGTCAGAATGGAAATAATTCTAATCACCTACGTTTATTTTTCCCTTGTTCGCTATTTTTGTTCCAGTCTGATGAAACGAGTTTGGTCAGCTTCCCGCTTGGTAATAGGCAGATTCACTTTCTGATTTTCAGTCACGCACAACACAGCAAGAAAACAGCTCACGGGGGTGATCAAAACACCTCACTGAAACCATTTCTGCTTATTTTGTGTTTTGTAATTATTCTTTTTCTCTTTTTCCTTCAGCATCATGGAAATATTGAGTCAAAATTAGGTTGCCAACATCACTTCAAAAGAGATGAACGATTTTAAATCCCTGGTCAGTGTTAGAATCCATAGACAGTCCTACCAAAAATAAAAAAAGAGGAAAACATTTATCCGTAGAATAAGCATAATTGCCATAGTTATTCTTGTTATTCTTTGTTTTACCTATCAAGATCTGAATTTCAGATTGCTTCCCTTTTTTTTTTTCCACTGGTGATGGTGAATATGAAGAAGTGTGAAAGCAAAGATAGGGTGTCAGATTTCTGAAAAAAAAAAATTAATCCACTTTGCTCTTCTGCTCTGGCCTCAGTCTGTTGGGAGGAGAGGAACGTGAAGGTGAAAAGGGCAGGGAAACAATTTCCAGAAACCTGTGCAGTGGCTACAGGAGAACAGCATGAAAACAGGTCTGAAGCTGTTTCAAGTATTGTTTTATTCCTCTGATAACCTCACTCAAACCATCTTTCACCTCCATTCTAGAATCTGACAGCAAAAAAAAAAGGATAAAACAAACCAGTGACGGGGGATGGAAAAGATTTTTCTATTTCCCAGACTTTCCCAGAAATCTGATGGCAACCAAATGGAACAGACCCATTCCTAAGGTGAACTGGGGGCTGTTTGCTTCATCAAGACCCAATTTGCAGCAGATTTCAGTTCTGCAAGGCCAGAACCACCCTTTGTCAAGCAGATCTTGTCCTAGAAGCTTAAAGAAAACCAAAAGTAACACCAGGCTGACAGTCTTGTCACCAGGTGCTGTGTCCATGCGGGGCTGTGGACACTGAGCAGTTGGCAAATCGTGGTCAGTGTATGGAAGGAGGGAGGATCCTGAGCTAAAACATCATGTCCTCCTGTGAGGAAAAGGGATCTGTGACATCAAAACTTTTATTCCCTCAGAGCAGAGACCTATCTGCCTGTCAGGACTCCAAATTTGATGTGTTTTCAATGCAGTTTTACATGATGGATGGCTTGGGCCCCCTACAATCTACCTGCCAAAAGTTAATGTAAATGCTCCCGAAGTTTGCAGAGGAAACGAAAGCCCAGGATGTTTCTGAAGTCTGGGAGATAATTAGTGTGATTTACATCCTTGGCATTACAGGAAGCTTAACATTTCTCGTGTTCCCATGAAATGTTATTGGAGAGGTGGGGGTTTGGGAAAATTGTGTTGGCTGAAAAGTGTGGATCAGGATGCTTGTGGAGACAGTAGCTGCTAACACAGATGGAAAGCTGGTAACAGACTAAGGGGGTTTCAGATCCCGCTGCTGCACAAGGACACACTTTTACAGATGCTGGAACTGCTGAGCTAACCACTTCTCCTTTGAAAACTACTGCTTTGAATGGGCAAGAAATGTCTTTGCTATACTTAGAGGTGGATTATGTGATGGGAAAAAATAGAAGGGCTACCACATGTGCCAGCGCATGAAACTACCTCCAAGAACTGCCAGAGAAGGAGAAAAGCACAGCAAAAGCTTCTCAAAATCTTGCTCTAATGAGCAGCAGGTGTGAATTTTGCAGAAAGGCAGGTTGCAGGGCAGCTCCAGGGAAAGGTGATATGCTGGTGTGATAGGGAAGGAGTACACAGAGGAGTGGAGAAGTGGGAACCTCTGGAATTCAGGCCTTAAGGCTTGACTTGTTGACACATGAAAAACTGTTCAGTGCTCACAGTTCTCAGAGATCAGTCACCCTCCTCATGGGGACAGAGACTGCACAGTTCAGCAGCAGGATTGCTGTGGATCTGCAAGGTCAGAGGGGCCATGGGGACAGGGAAAACTCTCCTGGGTAGATAGGATCTTCTATAGGGTGGAAAGTCTCTGTGCTGGAGGCTCTGGGCCAGAAAAACCCATGGGACAGTGGCAGACAGAAAGAGGGGATGCTGGTAAAACCGGGGTAATAGATTTCCATCTTTCCAGGTTATTTAGGGAACTAGGCAGTGTAACAGTGCCTTTAATATTTTAAAATATAATTTAACTTCTCATATTTTTGCCCTATATAACCTCTTCTTGCCTTCTCTCAAAGAGATCCCTTTAGTCCACACCGGTGAGTCTCCATGGAGACTACAGCCATGTGATGGCAAGATGTGACTCCACACTGCTGGAGCCTCATCACTTAATTATTTATTAATAGACTTTTGCCCTCATAGCCTCAAGAGATGCAACATCTTGTTACCAAGGCTGGGAGAGAAACAAGAAACAAAGGCATAAAAAAAAAGGGGAGAAAAACACAGACAATTAGAAATAATTAATTAGAAGGACTATAAACATGCCAGGAAACATGTAATAGGAGTGGAAACTTAGCACCCTATAGGTCAATACTGTTTAGCTGGAAAAGTATCTGGCTAGGCAAAGACACTGAGTGTATAGGGAGGTGAAGTTTGTGGCCAGGGTCATTGTGCTGGGCGCAGTCTGCTGAGATGGGAACATGTTGTTCATGTTCTCAGCTGGAAAAGAACCCCAACAGCTGAATCACATTGCCTTGCCTTTAAAGTCTTGCCATAAAGATTTTGATCCCCCAGGAATCAGGAATAAGAACCATGGAGACCACAGGACCGTGTGGCTTTGATGACCGGTCACAATTTCTAAATTGCGAGGAGTCTCTGGCAAACACTTGTGAAAACCTCTCACTCTCTCAATTTTTGATTAAAACAGACCTGGCAAATAACAGGTCAATTCATAGGAATGAGCTCCAGTTTATAAAAAAGGTCAAGATGCACAGCAGGATTTCCTTGCTTTGTATTTGTTTTAATTGAACAGCTAATCCAACCTATTATAATGGAAAATAAGTAGAGGCATCATCTTATTTCTGTCTCTTTACTTTTAGATTTCTATAAGAGCTGTGGCATCAGCAGACCTGGTATTACTTTTTCTGAAAACTTCTTCCCAATATCATTAACCCATAAACTTTCTTGTGCCTTCTTCAATTGGTGACTCTCAACTAGGGGGAGACTGAGAACAAGTTGGAACTCCAACAGGGCTTGTAAGGGGACATCTGTGCCCTGCAGATAAATATCAGACATGACAAGACAATGCACTGGGCAAGAAAAATGAAAATCCTTTCATAATGTGTCTTCAAAGAGGGGAAAAAACATAAAAATCCTTCAACCCCAAGCACAATATAAAACAAAACTGGAGGAATTGCATGGCACAGAGCCAAGCAAATTTAAGGAACAAATCTAGCAAACAATGAAACGTAACAGCTCTGACCAAAAACAACCATTAAATGTTAAATGCTGCTCTTGTAACTGACAACACCAACAACTTTAAAGGGCTGTTTTACTAGCATGTGTAGGTGTGTGTAGGGAATACTTAACCTCTCACAGAGCTGGCTAAATTTGTATTTCTTGTGTTTTGTTTTGGGGTTTTTTTCGTTAATATTTATTTGGGGTTTTATGGAGGTTTTTTTTTTTTTTTTTTCTTTACGAATTTGTAGTAATGAAAGGTGAAATCCACAGTTTTGGGCTGATTCCAGTTAAGGAGGTTGCATCTGGTCTGGTGGGCATGAAGGATCGTAGGCATCACCTGCCTGCTTGGCCTCAGGTTCACCTGGAGACACTTCCTGCCACACAGGAATGAGGGAAAAAGTCTTGTGGTGGAGGACAGAGAGGAGAGGCAGTGGAGGACCAGGAATGGGGAAAGGGTTTGCTGGTGTTCCTGTGCATTTTGGGTAGAGTTTCCATTCTTCCCTCATTCCCTTTGCTTGAGATGTTGTCTCCAGAAGTGTGAAGTGCTTCTGGCTGCACAGCCACAGCCACACAGTGTCTGTATGTGGGATTTCAGAGCTTATCCCAAGCATTTTTTAGTGTTCAGCCTCCTGGCACTTAAGCATCTGAGAGGTTTTTTGCATTTTCCCTCACCATTTCTTCCCGCTTTGAAGATGGACAGTGTTTGGGTTTGTCTCTTCTCCACAAAGGAGCCTAAAGGAAGGACTTCAAGTACAGAGGAAGTACTGAGGCAGCTCCCAGAAATTGATGTTCTGGTCTTCCCCTGCCTGGTGCAGCTCAGCAGAGACCCATCCCCAACCACCTTTCTTGCCAGTGCTAAAAGAGAGCAGCCTTGTTTGCTTTTGTATATGTGAGACAACCACAGAGCCAAAAGATTTTTTCATTTTGAGGGGAACAAGGACTCAGGCTACCCCTTTTACTTTGCTGTTCCACTCTTCTCTTATCCTCTTGTCTCTCCTCCAAAAATTCCAGTCTGTCAGTTTGTCTGATCAGCCCCTGTTGACTCAGTGGTGCATTTGTGAGAATTCTTCTTTACCCATTTCCATAGAGATTTTTGGAAAAAATTCCTGACAGCTTTTGTATTCTCTGACACTAGCCAGGTGATTCTCTAATCATATTTAGTACAGCAAGATTAACCTGTCATTAAAAATATAATTGTTCTTCAATTTGCACTTCTTTCTGAAATGGAGGCTGAGCAGAATGCCAATGCTGTGGCTGGAACTTTGCTGCAAAGCCTCTGGCAACAAAAAGCTTATTATTTGCAAAAGAGGGGATCCTAATTGGAAAATATGATGGAGAGAAAATAGTGAATCCCCAGTAATCTCCTTCCAAAATGATAATGCATGTGGTATAATGAATATTAATGTATCATATTTATGAAACGGGGACACTGGAAAGTGCAAGATAAGTTTTCCTTCTCTCCGCATTGTACTTGGCGAATAACACTCGGTGGAGTCACATTCACCCAGCAGTCGTCCTCCACACCTCTGCCTCAGACACAGCTGAACAAAAATGCACCCAGAATTTCCCTTATCCGTGAGAACAGCCACCATCCCATCTCTGGCATTGCCTCCCCACAAGCCTTCTCTTGTTCGTTACTCATTTCAATCAAACATGACAGTCCTCACACAGCCCCGCTTATCCCTGTGAAGCCAGGAAGACACATGAACTTGGACCACCTCAGCTGAAAACACAGTAGAGATGCTGTCACCCAGAGATCCCCCCATACTTGCTAAATCCTTGTTTCTAGCACTATAACAATAGTACATGAAGTGTTCTAGGACAATTGACTCTCCCTTAAGTACAGTCATTACCTCTTCTGGCAGACTTCTTAGTAAGTCTGTAAAAAATAATTCCCAGAGAATTGAGGTTTATTGGAGAGAAATATTCTTTTATTTACTTGCCCATTCCCACACTAGAACCTTCCTGTTATCTGCTTCCTTTGGAATTAAGCGGTTAACATAGTTACTGTGTAGAAATGTAGATTTCCCTTGGCGCTCCTTGGAGGGAAGAAAGGATAATTTCAGACAGGTTCCCCTTCAGGTAATGCATCTGCCAGAAGTATCTCAATATTTCTATAGGACAAATGAGAGTGACAGCCTGGGAGAGCAGGAAAGGAAGAGCCATCATGCTGATAAAAGACCTGAGTGGGACTCCAGAGATCTGGACTCAGCTCTGGCCACAAACTTAGTGTGTGACATTAAGAAAACCATTTTATTTCCCTATTCCTTCGTTCTCTACCTGTCAAAAACTTTACTTTCCTTCTTTTTATACGGTGTTGGTGTACATTACAAGCTCTTAGGTATAATCTGTCTCATCCTGTCATGTTATTTAGCAGAAGGGAACATGAATCTTTGCAGGGGCCTTTAGAAACCAGAGCAGAGGTAACAATAACAGCGATGACAATGGGAAATAACATCCTCAGGACTACAAAGGCAACTCGCTGTCTTCTGATGTCAGTGCACATAATCCCCACACAGAATCCACTCAGTGTTGCAATCACCATGTGGTCCTGCCAGGATTACAGGAATGATTCACCTACAAAATACTTCATCAGTTTGCCCTTGTGAGAGGACGATGTGAGGGTGAGGGTGGCTCTGGGCCTGTCGTCGGTGTTCGCAAATGTTGAACATGGAGTGTGACAAAAAGTCGTGTTCTCTGGCTTTAAACCTGGTCCCTGCTACTTCTGCTAAAATAAGGTTTCAGCATGTGCAGCTTAGAGGCTTTGGCACAGGCAAGAGTAGTTTTGAACACATCCAGTGGGGTGACACACACAGGACATACAGTTCTGTAGGGACAACAGGACATATCCCATTGCAATGGCTTTGGGATGTGCTTCCTTCACTCTACCTCCAGCAAGTGCTAGGGTTTGCATCCACATAGGCTATTTCAGAAAGCATCCAGCACTGGGAGAAATCACCTCCCCCAGGCTATCCAAAACCTTCAGCCACTGCCATTCAGAGCAATCTCTATATACGGAATAATTATTTTAATCAGGAGATGTGTTAGAAATAGGATATGTGCAGCTGTTGTGTGGTTTCCTGCACTTCCTGGAATGGCTGCCTGGAAAAGTGGGTTAAAACTGTAGGTGGAAGGGCAGTTGTCATGGAAACTGCATCATTGGCAGCTTCATTTCAAGGTTTTTTTCCTTCTGATAATTTTCTACCCATTTTGCCACTCTGACCTGGTACTCTGCCATCTTGGTTCTCCCTTGCCTTGATCAAACTGTCTGTGGTGCCACAAGTCAGGATTTGGAAGTGAACCTAGCTGGATAAAATATGGAAAAACAGTGCTCAAGGACCACCAGACACTCAAGCAGCTCTTCAGAGGCTCATGGTGCTCTGGGAGTGGGAGGAGAAATGATGGATTTCTGTCAGTTGGGTTTTTTTTGAAATAAGGAGTATAAGAGAGGTGATCTTCAGGACTTAGCCTCGAGCACAGCAGGTGCCAGTCACCAACACTCTCTGTGAGAATTTGTTTGTGCTAAGGACTTTTGGGGTTTTATGGAGGTTGTGTCACTGAGGTCATGTGCCTTGGTGGATGTCTGTGACAGTGAAATAAATCTGAATTAGCCCAGCTTCTGAGATGAACCAGTGCACTGCACTTCCAGGTGTCTGGGGCTAGAGCGAGTGTTTTCTGCAGCTGGAAAAGGAGTAGGGAGGGAAGTAGGATGGAGCAAATTCAAGGAAAGGTTCGTTTTCCCTGATCCTGGAGGAAAATGTTGGTTGCTCTCTGGCAAATGCAGGATCATATCTTGAAGTCTTGAATGACAGAACTCTTGAATGTTTCTCAGAAACCTTGCCAGGTTCACACACACTAATCCTGTTTCATTTACCAAGAGCTGGATAATTGCAGCACAGAAAGTCCTTGCAGAGGGCCTAAGGACAGTTTGCTTTGCACTGTTGCAAGTCAAATCAAGAACCTGAAATTTCGTGGCTCTGACTCTGTCTGGTCTGTGGAGGTGATTCCTCCAAACACTCCAGGCTGTACCACCTTGTGCTGTCAGATCTGTCTGGTTGTTCTGGTTTGCACTCCTGGCACTGCAGGGCTACGTTACATCAATACATCAGGTAGTGGTGGTGGCTCCCCAGACTTCCTCTGCTTCACATCTGGGATGGAAACCATGACAGGCTTTGAGTAAGATGAAGAAATTAGAGGCTAGGAGCAAAATCCAGCTGCTTTCACAACAACTGTAATGCAATGGATCAGTGCCTCGCTGCTTATTTTTACAACGATCCCTACTATTTGTGACAGTTCCACTACTTCATTAATATCAAGTATTCCTGTGTTATCTGCACATCCTCTGACAGGTCAGCTGCCTCTTCTGGGATCATTTCCTGGAGGGTTGGCCTGAAGGTTCATTCTGGGTGTGCTGAAGCACAAGATTTGTAGCAACCCTTAAGCCTCACCATTCACCACTGAGATTTGGCTGATGATTTTTCTTGCCCAAGGGGACAAATTCCAAATGTTACAAGATAAATCATCATATTAGCTAATTTGTTTATTTCTTTCCTCATATCAGGAGGACTTGGGGTTGAGAGACATTCAGTATAGTCTAGCACTCCTGAAAATGAAAGTCGTCTTGCCAGCTCAGGTATGAAATAGTCCTTTGCAAGCAACAGTCTGTGTCCAATACCATCACACACCCAAACATTAGGTAAAAAATTTGTGTTGATATCTGAAAGAAAATAAATCTGGTTTTCCTATGAGCCCCTGCTCTGACCTACTTGCCCTCCTCAGAGACCCTCAGGTGTCTCCTGCTGCAGGGTGTGAAAAAGTTGACTTTATACAAAGATGACTGTATAGTCTCCCTGGCCAACATTATACAGGTAATCAGCTGTAGAGTCCCCTTCAATGCTTTAAAATCCCTGATTTCTCAATGCTTAGTGAGCGAGGCTAATGATTCTGGTATTGGTATGCTCATGATATTGTGTTATTGGTTCCATACATTATTTTAACCTGCAGTTTATGCTGAGAACTCTTTCCCTTAACCACATGGCTGACTTTTATCTCCTCTTCATTGTACAGAAATACACAGGTGATTGAAACTGCCCCCAAGAAGGCTGGTGTGACATTCAAGAATATATTTTGAAAACTTACCATCAGCATTTTCATTGCATATTATTGTTCTGTGAGTAGGCGATACATGTGGCTTGGAAATCCTTAATAAATTGTAACGTGATTTTTGGGGATCATTTGTTTAAGCTTTTTGTTTAATGGCAGTAGATTTGGAGTTCTTATTACAAATTGTTTTCATTTAGAGTTTAACCATCCTCTGGTCTCTGGATAAAGCACTGCTTTGCTGCATGCCATTTTTTATAATTTAGGTGCTGGACCTAAAGCAAAAATAGAGTGGAGAAACAGTCCCAGTGGAGAGAAGCAAACGAGTGAGGTAGAGGGGTGAAGAGGAGCATGGACAGAGGAGTCAGTGGAGAAGCAGATTGGAGAAATTATGGTTGAGAATGGAGGTTTTTAACCTCATATTGTAAAATCACAACTCTTTGCATGGTTTTGTTCTTAGCCAGGTTTGAAATGCAAGTTTGTGTAGCAAAGACATCAGAGGCTGCTTCTCATGCCCAGGACAAGTGGGCTCAGACCAGTCCCAGCCACTCCATGGGATCTGTGGGGCTGCAGCTCTCCTGGGATCAGGTTTTCTGCTGGAGAGGGCCACTAGCCCTGGAGGACAAGATTGTGGCCTCAGGAGTCATTTACATCCACATTTAACAAGTGCAGCTGAGAGTTAAGTTTCAAGACTGCCAAATATAATCTAAAGTGGGCTTGAGAGAAGGAATTACCTTCAGTTGATCTTGGATTTCTAGTTTTGCTCTCCCCAAATGCTCAGATTGCTCTGGTGCTTCCAGACAATGTCCCCTAGAGTTTAACGAGCTTTTGTTCAGGTCATTATTCTGTTAAAAATAACAAAAAAGCCCAACTTTCCAGAAGGTGTATTTCTTACTATTAGCACTTTACTACCTACTATTCTCAGTTTTGGAGGAAAACTAAAACCATGAGGTTTCAGAAACCAATCAAACCATGAGAAAAATGAACAATTGGGACTAATGAACCCGAAAATGATTGGTCCAAATTATTGAATAAATATAGCACTTAAGAGTAATGAAGGTACTTACGCAGCACTGGGACTGGTTTCAGAGCTATTTGCCAACTAGACAGCAGTCTAAATTTGCAGCAAATGCTGGGCCTGATTCATCACTGAGTTTTCTATCCCCGTGTGACTCTGGAGGCTGTTTTGCAGAGTAATGAATTAAGTTCATTGCTCGAGATGCACAGTCCCTCTGCTCACACCAGCCCGTCACTTCCTGTTTGGCGAGATCTGGCAGAACTGAGTTGGTTTTTACACAAAACTGAAGTTTTAATTTGTTTTCAGCTGATGCAGGAGGCCATTGGTGGGACACAGGAACAAGAACAGAGCCCTCACCCATCAGCAAACAGTGCTTTTCCCTGACTTATGGCCATTTTTTTGTTTTTTCCTGGCCATGCCTGTGGGTTTTTTTCTCCCAGTCCTAGTTTTATCTGAGAAACAGAACCACAGCCTCAAAGATGGGTCTCTCTTGTAGGGTTATTTTAGCTCTGGGTTCTTACAGTGCTCTCCCAAGATGTCTACAGAGGAACAGCTTCAGCTGAGGGTCTTGGGCTCGCAGCAGTAACTCCAAATCACAAGACTACCAGAATTACCTGGCCCTTTCCATTCCAACTTCAAACCCTCCCCGTGCAAACAAAAACACGATTGGGTGTTTCCATGCTGATTTAAGATTGGAAACTTCAAGTTCAGCATCACTTGAGATGACTGCATTCAGTGCATGCTGTTTAACTGTTCTTCATGCTACCAACAGTAGCTGAACGACAGCAATGGTCCTTTGCCTACGTGTGTGGCAGTGCCTGCAGTGGGAGGAAGGCTCGGTGGCAGAGATGAACAGCCTTGGCTCCTGCAGGTTCCTGTAAATGAAACATTGCAGCCAAACAGAGGGGAAGAAGGGGGAGGGATGCATAAGGAAGAGCTCAGCTGCAAGGAGAATCTGACCCCCACACTGCTTTCCTTTCCCAGCTGGGGAATAGAGCCCCATTTGTCACGAGTCAGAAGCCTCATAGCCAGCTACCTGCACACCATGTCCAGAGCCCTGTGGCTGGGATGTGGAAGGATTTATAAACATGTAGGCTGGACTTTTATTTCCTGATAATCTAGTTTAGTGTGACAAATAGCCCCATGAACAGGACACCGGCTGGCTCTCACCATCCACGTCACTTGGACAGGCTCCAGCTTCCCAGGACCTGAGGTGTTGGCTTCCTTCCCAGCGCTCCCCTCTATCTGCAGCCCTCCAGCAAGTTTTCATCACTCCAGCCTCTTCCGAGGCAGTGACCCCGATGCACTTGTCACATGGTGTTCTCCAGATAGCCGTGGCACTTGGCAATGTGTCCCAGAGCCAAGCACAATTTAGGAACTTAGACAGCGCTTCACTTTCTTTGTCATTCCTCTGCTCCTTCCCCTTGCTGCTCCCTTCCCCTCTCCCTGATGCTCCATCCAGGGAGTTCTTGGATGAGGGTTTAGGTTGCTCTCCACACACTTCTCTAACCCTACTACTGCCTTATAGTGTGATAACCAACAACCCAGTCAGCTCCCTTCTCATTCTGTGGAATGGGAATGTCATTGGCTTATTCTGTCACATAGCTCCAGGCTCAGTGTCTCCAGCTGTTAAATCCTGCTTAAAACCCCTCAGAGGGGAGTTCCAATACCACTTGCACCAGATGCTGGCCTTTATCCACTCCTTCCTCACCGCTCAACTGGTTTCCCAGCTTAACCAATTTTTTACCTGCTAATAAATCGTGAAGCAACAGAAGGGAACCACATTCTGTTTTAAATGGAACTGTGGCAGCTTGATTCAATATAAACAATCCTGGCACTCCAAAGATTTCCAATTGATTGAATGAGCATTTGTGAGAATATAAAATATTCCTTCTGAGCTCTACATAAGTCAAATGAGGTGGTTTGAACTAATCTTGTGATTTCAGGAGAATCTTCAAAGAGGCCTCAGCCCATCTCAGAGTTCAAAACAATATTACAGCAAGGCAGAATTTACTGAAACTTCTCACTTTTTTTTTCCCAAGCAGCAACACAGCAGGATGCACTGGGGTGGGCAGATGGTTCAGAATTTATCATTTTACTTGGGTGCTGTGGGCAAAGCCTGTAGGTGTGTTCACCTGCAGGAAAGGTGCTCTCTATCCATGCATATGTGCACAGGTGACATTTATACACACGTGCCTTAGTACGTGTGACATAGCCTCGTGTGCTGCAGCCAAGAGCAAATGCTGTTGTGCATGTCCCACATTTTCATTTAAGACAGACATATCATGACTGAAGAATCAGTTATTGCATTCTCTGAATCGCTGCTGTCCAGTTCTTACACAGAAATCATTGTCCTGTGGAAATACTCTCCTTTTTACGAGCAGACGAAGCCGTATGCTCATCCAGGGGCAATTACTCGTCCAATGCAAATTCTATAATAACCTTAAACAGTACAGAATAGCATAATTGTTTGCTTTAATAAACACTTCAGTAAACTTTAGCTGCATTGCAAAATGGCTTCGCAAAATCCTGTTTCAGCTTCTTCCAGCCTGCCTGCATTGTTCTCCATCCTTCTGGCCATTTTTTTTCCTTTGGAATTTCGCTGTGATATCTAAACAGAGGTGTTCTGAATCACAAGTGTGAGGAGTTAAGAATTCTTTTCTCTTTCTCTTCTAAATGACTTTTCATCATGTGTTGGACCCAAGTATCTATTAGGGTAAAATCAATAGCAGCTTCCAGAATAAAGAGAAATTGCCCCAGACTTAATATACTTCATGCACAGCCACTGCAGCTGTATATCCAAAAGGAAGCTAATGGAGTGGCTCATTCTACAGGTTACTGATGTTTGAAATAAGTCCATTGCTAAAATCATTAGGAACAATGTAATTCTTAGCATTACAACCAAAGTAGAACTCCTGCTTCTTTGCCTTTGTAGGTATGTCAGAGCAACAATGATTTATCTGGTCTCAGTTCTCAATATCTGAGCACCTGTGCATGCTAAAAGACATACAGCCAAACAATCTCCCTCTTCCTTTCTTCATTCCTGTGGGAATGCATGTGAGAAGTTGTGTGCTGAGTGACAAGGACAGACAGGAACTGAAGAAACACGTCCCTTTGTTGGGACTTCAGCAATCTACTGCCTGTTAATATCAGACTGGAAGCAAAGGTCAATGACCCTCTACTATTTTCTATTATTTTTCCTTTTCTAATATTTCAGGAAGATCCCATGCTCCTTTCTCCTCTGACTGCTGTGAAGGAGCCAGTGAGTTGGGAAGAATCCTCTGGTTGATAAGAGCTGTTATTTAAAATAAAATTATTCATGTGAGCACCAAAAGTTCATTGAAGACCAGCTGAGTGACACCCATGAGGCTGAGCTTGCATGTAAATGCAGCCTTTGTTCTTCAGGACTGGCTGGGTCAGGCACACACAGAGAGCAGCAACTTTGTTCCCGGTCCCTCCATGAAGGGTAGGGCAGAGCAGGACTATTGGCTGCATATCAATCAGGTTGCTCCAGAGAAAACAGTGGAAAGATATTCCTCCTCTCCCTCCCAGGTCCATGATGGGACCCATCCAGAATACAAAACACATTCTGTGTCCAGGAAACTGCAACTGAAAACCACCCGGAGACATAAATATCATGGTTGCAGCACTTTTTAATAGTATGTAGATGGACAAAACAGCAACAGCATTTATAATTCAGGAACATTAAAGAAAATACAGCACTTGCTGGAAAGCACAGTGGTGCTCTCCATCTGCCTTATCTCTGGACTCCAATGGTTGGGTGCCCACAGACCTTTTGCATTAAATTTTACATTGATTTTTATGGCCAGTTATTACATGCAGTGTCTGAGCACTCCAACTGCTCTGTCTCCTCCCTGGTGTGGTATGAAATAAAGTTCATGGCAGTAGTGTAATGGATGGCTCGGACCAACTCCAAAAGTGGGGGTTTATCAGGTAATTATTTGAGGGGAGTTAGAAAATGTGGTCTTTTATGTCTACATATAAAGACTGCATTAGGTTTGGAAAGAGCCAAAACATGTCATATCATGGGTTCCCAGTGCTTATTACTTCAGTCCCTTTTCTCTTTCTTCCCTTTCCCTTTCAGAGGAGCATTTCTAGGCATTTATTTCAGTGGGAGGAGGCCAATTCCAGCATCCCATAGCTCACAGCCCAAGGAGAAAGGGATACACTGGTGTATTCCTTTCTGGAGCCCACGTAGACGCTGAGCTTGGATGCTGGAAGAGCACAAGTTTTATAGCAGCTGGCAAACCCAAGGCCTGCACAACTCCCTTTATAAGCTGTAATGTGACTTTCAAAATCAAAAGGGCCAAGGCTGCCGTCCCTGGTATTTGATAAAGATGTGCCACTACTGCCTTGCACTCGGGCACCTTCCCTAAAGGAAGAGGGGCAGATTTTTAGGAGGGCCTGTTGTGATAGGACAGGGGATCATGGTTTTATGTTAAAAAAGAGTAGATTTAATCTATATATAAGGAAGAAATTTACAACGAGGGTGGTGAAACACTGGCACAGGTTGCCCAGAGAGCTGGAGAGCGGATGCCCCATCCCTGGAAATATTCAAAGCCAGGTTGGATGGGCCCTTCTATTGAAGGTGTCCCTGTTCAGTGGATGTTGGACTAAATGAGCTTTAAAGCTCCCTTTCAACCCAAACCGTTCTGTGGTTCTGATAAAAGCAGTTCTCATGCTGACTTCAAGGAGAACTGCACCCTCACCAGGCAGGCACAGCAGATGTTGCATTTGCACAGGCTTGGACTGCATATTTCCATACTTCAGGATTTTTTCCCTTAAAAGGTCTGCACCACCAAAATAACACTTTTAAAAAATAGTCTTGAAACATTTTCTAAGGTGCCAGTAATGAGTTAAAAAGAAATGGAAAAATTCCCCTGGATTTCTACATGACATTTGCCTCTCTGGGTTACAACTGGGCGGCCGGTGCCTCAGCCTGGAAGGGGGATCAGCACTGCTGGACTGTTGCAGGGAGAACTGTGCCTTTTCTATACATCTCATTTATATCTATCTGAGAAGAGCTGGGCCCATTGTCTCAAAATTGCTTTGAGCTAGGACAGGATGAGGCAGGCTGTGGATACATGAGCTATTAGAGCTATTAGTGATGGTGATGTTAGACAGTATCGCTTGTCTGTCTGCTTTACAGTTATAAATGTGTATCATTTAAAATACAATAAGGGGCCAGATGCTCAGCTGGTGCCTGTCATCATTCCATGAATGCTTGCTTGTTCAAAGACAGAAAGTTAAAATTATTTTATTTTTAACATGCTAGTGACCAAGTAATCATTTCTTTGCCAGCCTGGGCATCTTACTTTAGCAAATGCTAGTTTAAGATGAGCAAAGGAAGATGAAAAGCTATATGAATCATACTCCTTGGGTTGATGTCAACTGTGTGCTTGCATAATGCCTCTAAACCAGCTGCTGAGTATTATCTCTGGTTTCTAATCCTCTAATTTCAGAGTTCTTTTGTGCAGATTATTGCTAAAAACTTCATGTAATTAATATCAATTATTTAGATTTGCAGTTTAATCAGTGTCAGATATTTCCCAGCTCAGAAAGCTGTGCTATTCCTGTTGCTGTTATTATTAATTTCAAGTCTCGGTCACCCAAATAGATGATAATAAATACAAATGTAGATTCAATTGATACCAGGACTGTGCATGACACAAGCTGATAAAAACCAGGAAATTCATGAGAATCACATTTTTATTCCTGTTACTCTGCCTGAATCTGTCCAGTCTGACAAATCTGGTCTCAGTGAAGCTTCAGTGTCCCTTTGTTACCAGGTAGCTGGTGCAGTCAATTCAGTTTGCTGTTGAACCACTCTGAATGAGCACATATTTAAATACTACATTTGCTCACACAAATGATGCCCTGCTCCTCCTCCTACTCCAGATCTTTCTCAAATCTGGATCACGACTCTCATATCATGTTGTTTAAAAGTATGGTCAGCTGTGACTGCTGGACGTGAAGTTCAACCACAGAATGGTCAATATATGTCTATGCCCATTATGTTAGGAAACACAGCCACATTTTTTCCAGATCCAAAGCCAAATGGATAACACCCCATGACCTACATGCTAAGGGAGAGATTTCCCAGAAAAAAAAAAAAAAAAAAAAGTGTGGTTTACCCAAGAACATGCAGGCTCATGCTGGCAGCTCAGGGAGTGGAGCTGATGTGTCTCAACTCCACTCACAGGTTCAAGTCTCACATCTAAACTGCCCCATGTTTTACCAGCTCTGACTATTCAGTCACAGCCCCCTGCCTCCCCTCTTGCAATTCCTGGCACCAGCTAGTTCAAGGTGCTGCAAAACTAAACCCTGGCAGATGTAACCATGTGCTCGAAATTGGGAAGCTGGAGAAGAGAAAGGTAGTGCCTGGAAGATGGAAGATGGAAGTGAAACATCTTTGGAGCACACAGCTTGCCTTGGGGTAGCACAACTACACCACAGGTGTGGGCAGGAGATGATGCCACTGCCAGCAGATTTCCCAGGTTTGAAGGCTGTCTAGGCTGAGCAAAATGGAAATGTGTTCCTGTGAGAGGATACAGAAATACTTGTTTTTTGGTAAACATCGAAGTTACAAAGGCACAAGTAGGTAGTGCAATAGCCTCCTAAAGTATTGTTTAGGTGCTTCATTTCATGCCAGATGAGTTTGCCCTTGTAATTTTGGGCTGTGGTTTTTTTATTTATTTATTTGCTTTTGAAATTTTATTTTGCACATCATCCAGTAATTTACTAGTATCTGAAGTGGTAGAAATTCTTTGTTTTATTGATTTTAAGAAATTCCAGTGCGAGTTTTATGGAAAAATTCTATATACACATACTCTGCAAACAGGTGCAGGAATATAATGTGCTGGTGAGGAGATCTTCCTGTATCAGAAATATGAGGTTTTCTCTATATTTCACCAACCCTCTTCTAGCCAAGCTGTAAACAGAGACCACGAGAAGCACGTGGAATTTCACAGTGCTTGTACTTCCAGACTGTGTAGGAAATTGCAACTATGGCATGACTTAATTTACAAGCACCTGATTTTACAGCCTTAACACCCTTTCAGTGCAGCATTTTGTATGTAATGCAGGACTTATTCTTCCCTCAGTGGGGCAGTGTCTCAGAGTGATTTGATGCTTAACTCCCACTCGGGTGTCCCAGAGCTGCAGTGACTGCTCACACTCAGGTGTGGGAGATCAGACCGGGCCAGAGGTGATTTCCCCAGGCCATGGACAAGAGCACAGGCAGGAGAGGCAGGGGGACCCTGACTTGCCTTTAGAACGGCTCCAGGAGTGGGGTGATAAAAGTTTGTGACCTGCCTGCCTTTTCCTTGATCCTGAGCAAAACTGCCAGTCTTAACTTTTCAGCCCAGCCAGTGCATGCAGAAAAATTTAAGTGTTTTTGTTAGAAAAAAAAATGGGGGGGAGAAAATAGAAAACCATGTTCCAAGTGATGACTGTTAATAATAAACTCATCATTTTGGAGCGAGAGAATGTGGCTTTCTACACTTTCTAAGACAACATCAGCAGAATAGGACAGAGAGAATATTACCTCTAAAAGCTACACATCATTCTCTTAAAATGTTAATGTTCCATTTCTAGCTGAACAAATAAACCTCTACAAGCTGGATGCAAGTAGCACTAATGAATCTGAGTGCAGACTGGGAAAACAAAGAACCAGACTCTGACTGCAAAAAAGCATCTTTCAAGGAATAAAAAAATAATTAAGTCATTATTTAAAAAGTGTTCCAGTAATGTGCTGCAAACAAAGGGCTGTTGGCTTGAAAGGACCAAACAGCTTTTGTTTCAGAGCACTTGATTTGCTGCAGGAATATAAACAAGATCCCCAGCAAACCCTTCAATCAGAGCATGCGTTATTGAAAAATTCAGAAGGCTTTTTCCCATTTACCATTTCCTTGAGATGTTTTTTTTTTGTTTTGTTTTGCCTCCCTAATGTGTTTATAGTGAGTGTGCAGTTTCCACGTGGTTTAACATCCAAGTCAAAATCAGGGGGATGCAGGCAGCAGCGCTTCATGTTCATGGTTTTGTGGCTTTCCTTGAGTTCCTGGTGCCACAAAACCCATTGCAAAGATTAAGATACTGCAAGATCTGATCTCATATATGCTCATGTTGAGCGTAGTGTTGAATGAAAACCCCAGGCTATTTTCATCATCCAGGCACTCAGGTTTATTATCTGTAACACATTCCTGCCTAAAAGCACTAACCAAGGTTGTGTGAGACACTAAAGAGCCACCTGGAGTTCTTGCCCTCAGGAAGTGCTAAATTGGACAAAACCAGAAGGTGGTGAGAAGGCGGAGATGAAGTGATTCAAGGGATGCAGAGAAGGCCAGTGGTGCAGATGTGAGCCCTCCTGCATTTAATAACTGTGTCCTGGTGGCAGCACCTTCAGGGATGACACTGGGTGTTGACAATGTGTTTTTCAGGAAGCAAAGTGCCTTTGGTTTGTTTTCCCAACTGCACAACTCCAGGGAGTTTGTATGACTGCACCTCCCGTGCTGAGAGAGATCCAGAGCCCTGCTCTGGGCATCATTTCTGAGCACACTTTCCTCTCTGTGTTCCTTCTGATGTCCCAGTGTCCTGTCTGCGGAATGGCGCTGCTGAGAAAAGGCTCTTTGACTCTTGAAAAAGATGGTGAAAAACACAGTCATAGGCATCCCCTCAGGAAAGTGGATTCCTGTGTTTCACAGGAGCTTCAGCCTACTTTCCCGACCCCCACTTTTGTGACCTTTAGAATAGGTTGAATTCACTCTCAAAATCACTGTCTTTATGGAGCTTCTGGTTTCCAGCCAGTGCTCCCCAAACTTTTCAGTTCCTGTACTTTACAGAGAAAATTCAGAAGAAAAAGGAGTGATTTCTGAAGAAGACCCCAGTATTTTGAAATTTCTCATTAAATGAAATTTCCCTTCCTAAACTGCTTTTGTAAATTGCCCCATTGCAACATTTTTGGTGAATAATATAATTCATATGAGAGCCAACACAATGAGGCTGAAACAAAGTGCTTCAACCTTACCCAAGCAGAATGTTAAATAAAAGTCAGATGAAATTGATACTGTCCCTTGAAACACTCAGATTTTCAGAATCAGCATTTTCTCATAGCAAGCTGTTCCATATCCCCTGCTGGCAGCAGGCTTAGAGACATCAGCTTTTTCTGGAAAAGCTTTAAGAGCTGGGTTATTATTATTGTTATTATTATCATCAATAATATGCAGAGGAAATGGAGCTGGAAAACAGAGGCAAGGGGATAGATTCTGCTACAGCTTTCTATGCTCACCAGTAATATGGTTTTGAATTCACAAAGGTCTGAAGGAGAGGAGAATTCACCTCTACAAAATACTGTCCACCTCTCTTTGCATCTGTGTTTCTACTTATGAGTACATCAGGTGCTCTCAGCTCACTCCTCCACTCTGGGGGATTCATTCACATGCCACCACTGCCTGGCACGACATCAAAACTACCTCCTTAATGCTCCATTTGTGGCTTTTGCCATTATTTTTTTTTCCATTTGCATAGAATAGAAAGGTAACACTGATGCTCAGGAGAAGGAAGCCTTTGGACAGCACTTCAGTTCGCTAAGTGAACCCGTACAGGGTGACAAGGCCACTGCTGCTTGTGAGCTGCACAGATTCACTCGAATATCTGGATGACAAGTGCAATTTAAGACTGTTTAGGATGGATGTTAGCACACACAAACAGTTGTGTGCCTGCTGAATGAACAATCCCATTAGGTGGCTAAGCCTGGAGGGCAGGGAGAAGTGGGGATGAGAGTGGGGCAGGGTGGGTTGGTGTCTCATGGCATGAGCTGCTCTCTCAGGTGTCAGAAGTGGATTTATAGCAGGGTGTAGAAAACCAGGCACAACTCTGCCTCTCAGGGTTCCCATCCCATCTGGGGAGCCTCTGACTGACTGCAGTGCTGTCACTGCCTTCATGTGCTGTTAAGTCCCCAAATTAAAATTATTAATATATCTTCCTTTAGAAGGGATTATTGACACATGTGGCTGACACATAGCCCAGTCCTTCATGCATGAAATGTTTTGTCTTCCCCTTTAAGGAGTTTACTGCCTCACTGACCTTTATATTCTGCAAAGAAGCATTTTAATCTCCCACACTGCTGGGCTACTAAGTGGTTTCTCATTTGACTTGTGCTGCTCAATGGTCTTTCCATGTTGACGGGCTCTATTAAGTCACTGGGAGTTAGTCTGAAACTGTTCTAAGCTGTTATTTTCAGTAATAACACTTCTATTTGTTCCCCAGGTTCGCTGTGCCCACAGGAGGTGGGAGGGGATACAGAAGCACAAATTCTCATTAAAAGAAAAAGCAATTTTCTTTGGGAATAACCTACTCAAAGTGTGACCAGAAAGGGTCCGAGCACCGGTTCCAGTATGAGCTGAGCTGAGACTGGAAATCTTTAAATTAATCAATTCTCCTGTTGAGGACTTTCCCAAAATGGTATTTATCATTCAGAGCCTGTCAGGAAGTCTCTGTGAGTCTAGGGAGTGTGCCAATATGTTATGGATGATGTTGTAATTGTTCACTCCTGTCAGCATTGTCTCTTCGTGCACAGTTTGTACATAAACAACTCGTGAGTGCTCATCCTTCAGCATTATTTTCTATGTATTAGTCACTAGTCATGTGACTTATCTTCCTTGAAAGGAAAGGGGGAGAAAAAAAGAAGAAAGATCTTAAGAAAACTCCCCGTGGAAGACAGAATAACATGCATTTTTCACTGAACCCATCTCATCATCAAAGAAAATTTGGGAACAGCCGGGCTGTGTGAACTGCATGCAGGAGACAAAGCCACCAAGCCACTACAGCATGGGGTGAGTGTGGTTATGACTGACTGATCAAATGGCAGAGATGATCAATCAGCCCAGAAAATTCCCTTGCCCTTCTACCAGAGAAATTACAATGAACCTTTCCCACCATTCTTTGCTGCTGTTTTATCCTCTCTGTCTCTTGTCTTGGCTCTGCATTGTGAAGCCTTGAAACCCAACATCAGGCACAGACCCAATGGTGTTTCCAAACTCCTTTTTTTTTTCTTTTAGCTATAGATGGTGAAACAAAACCCTCTGAGTGTGAGGCCTTTGGTGCAACTGCCCTGTGTTGCTCAAATTCTTGCTGGTTAGAAATAACTGCAAACTGTTCACCAGTTCCACCCTGTCTTTCCCTCTGTGCCCATTACATAAGGCTGTTTTGATAAGCCTGTATGATGAAATCATATACACATATAGTACAATAATAATATCAACCCCATAATGACTAGGGAGAGCATAAAAAATGTTGGCTTTATCAAAAAAATGATCTCTTTTAACAACAAATTGTAACTAATTAGACTTTGAATGGGAAATCAAATGAAAGTGCATGAAGGCTCAATTTTCCATACAGCTGACGTTCTGACCTTTTTAGGAGTGGGAAAGAAAATTATTTTTAATTAACATGACTAATCATTTCCTGTCATTTTCAGATAATTGGCTTTGTCGAAAAAATGAGCTGTTTTGGGGGAAAACTGGGGAGGGTGACAGTGGCAGCTCTACTGGCATGTTTAACCTTTTAGATTCTGCTTGCAAAAGGAATTTTGAATCCTTGTTATCATGTTGCAAAGGCTTTATATGGAAATTTGGTGCCCTACGCCTCTTCCTTTCCATATGGCTCATACAAATTCACGCATAGGGAAAAAATATTTGACACACTGCTAGACTCCTTTCACTTTGCACCAGTCCCTTATTTAAAAAATGCAGAGGTGGTTAAGCTAACAAACTGTTTTCTGGTGCATCTTGAGGTCATGCACATGATCTGGGACAGAGGGTCAAACCCTGGAGTCCTCAATAACTTCTGCTCCAGCTGGTTGGGAATGTGGCTTGACTGAGCATAGCCAACTTTTGTTCTGATGGAACAACAAGCAATTGAAGGTGGGCAGAGCAAGTGCTGTAAAGACTTTCATTGTACCTGCTTGATGGAAAGGTGGAAATGAAAATCCTAGGAAAATAGAAATCCTAGGCCATGAGGTATGAATTCAGCCTCTTTTGAGCAGCAATGAAACCTGGTGTGTTGGAGGCTTTCCTAGGCAATCGTTGTGAGGTTTTAATGCACACTTCAAGGGACAGGCAGAGTGGTTGGAGAGAGACCAAAGGAAAGCAGGAAGATCAAATGACTGAAACACGACCTGCAAGCAAAGACTGAACAGCCTGGGATCGTTCAGCGAAGAGAAGAGAAAATTCAGTGGGGAACTCAAGTTTTGAATAACATTAAAAAGACACTCAGAAAGGTGGTAATCTGTCCTCTGCTTTCAGTTAGTGGGGTTAGTAGAAGCGAGAATAAATTGCAGGAAAGTCTCGGAAGAGGTATCAGGAAAAACTTTCAAGTGATGAAGAGAGCAGAGCACCAGGAACTCAGTAGAGTCCCTGCCTCTGGTAGTTTTAAATGGGACAAACATCTGTCAGGGATGACAGGAGGACAGTTCATCCTGCCTTGGGGCAGGGAAATGGATCTGCTGCTCTGCTGAAGTGCCTTTCAAATGTGATTCCCATAATTGTATGGGGCGAGGCACTCCTGTTTGATATCAGCAAGCAGGATAAGGCTCTAAAATAACGAGCAGGTTCTGAAACAGAAGGAACACGTGAGAAGGTGAGCAGCAATCAACACTGGACGTAAATGAAGGCGCAAAAAAAAAGAAAAATCACCCAGGTTAAGCAGTGAAGTCAATACACACAGAACGTTTGTCCCAGCAAGGAGCTGCTGGCTGTAGCCTGGTGCCTGCTTGTGCAGTGCTCTGCTGGGTCAGGATGCCCAGAGGTTTCTCAGGCTCTGGGGTTATTACTGGCTCAGCCATAAAATGGTTCCTGGTATAATTGGCTTGACTGTTATCTTTTGGCCATCGTGGATTGTGAGACCAGGCTGGTGGCACTCACCCTGGTGGCACTCACCCTGGTGTCTCCTGAAATGACAGTGATGGAGTCACTGACACAGGGGAGGAACAGCTCAGCCTGTTACTCCTTTATTCAGAAAAAAGGAACCCATTTCATGGTTCTTTCATTCAACCCCTACCATGAAAAGTAAAACCAGGAAAATTTGGGTTTCAGTTAAATTTATACCTCATGTAAAAGAAATATCTCTGACTTTCAATTTTTCCAACCCCCTTTTTCTCCTGTTGCCTGCACTTACAGGGCACTACAGCTTCAGCAGGATGAGGAATAAGGAGGATAAATTCCTAACTGCATAACAGGAGCAACTCCTGTCCTTTCCTCTTATTTAACTGACATATTCCACAGCCAAGGAATCCCCTATTTTACTGATATCAAAACTGTGTAGTCATTTCTATTCATGAAACAGATCAGAACAAGTTCCACTAATGACTAAGAGATGTATTTGGGAGTGGAGGATTCTGCAAATTAGCAATCAAACACAATAAAAAAAATCAAAGGTACTGCATTACAAAATACACTTTGTTCATTTATTTTAACAAGTATCACTTATTTTCAATTATTTACAGTGCTAGTTAGTGTGCTCATAAAGTACTGTGGCATATTGAGTTAAAAGTAATGGATTCTTAGTGCTGGGAAATCTCAGCAGAGCACTCTGCTATTAAACACTGGCAAAAATGGAAAGGTAATGTTACGCTGGGCTGCTTTCTGGGCTTTTTTTGCTTGTTGTGGAGCACTTTTTGATGGGGTGAAGATAATTGGGTCTGCAGATTAAGGGAGTTAAGAATTAGTTGAGTTCTCACACTGTGAAGAGTTTTGTAAATTCCCACATCAATCTCTATGTCTTCCAGCTCATCTCTCCCTTTATCAAATCCAGCATTCAGGGCCTTGTCTCAGGGTGTCCTTTCCAGTCTGAATTCTCTGGCTTTCTTCAGCTGCTCATCATTTAGAGACAGTTATTTTTTTGGCATTTCATTTCCTGCTTTTTTCCTCCTCTTCTTGCATCTTTTATAGATGGTGATAAATGTGAATAACAATGTGCCCAGTGTGAAAGACAGAGTGTAAAACCCAATTCCATTCTATTTCTCTTTTATTCTAACTTTAAGCCTCAGATTTGCCCATGTCTTACTCCCCTGGACCTGTCACCTGAATTAAATAGTGACTCTTAAAACTGATTGCTGTGAAAAAATAGATCTCAGAAGCAAGAATGTAACGGCATCTTAAAGAAAATTTCCTAATAATTGTTGAAACCCATTTAAATTTTATTCCCCAGCCCTGAGATATTGAAGCAGCTCAATGCTAATCAGAAAAAGGAGAAAAGTGACCTTAATTTCGGATGATCTATTTTCAAAGTCCTGTTGAAGGCAGCAAAAGGCTCTAATAATTTGCACATCATGTAAATGGCAGAGGAAGAGAGGGGCCGGCGGACAGGGAATACTGAGACACTTGTCTGCTTTCCTGCATCACTGCTGACACCTGCTGCAGAGCTGCCTGGCACAGCCACCTTCCCCAAAACTGGGAAAGAGCTCGCTCCTCCAGCCTGAAGAAGGGAATCCCAGCTTTCATAGCAGGAGGGTCAGCTTGTCCACACTGGGAGGAATGAAGCAGGTTTAGCAGCAAGGAAAAAACCCAGTTGTTTGGGTCTTTCTCCAGCTGTGTACTGCTTTTTTTTTTCCCCCTAGTATTCAGGTCTTTTGCCTGTTTTTCAATATTTGCTTGACATCTTGATAACCTGAGGGTTTTTTTCACTACCTCAGGCTCTCAAATAGGTGGAACTGAGCTGCCCTTGGACCCTGGCCAGGAGACAAGAGATCAGCAGCAGGTGATGCTATAGTCAGAGTTGATATAGATTCAGGTCAAGGTTGGTTTAGAAATAAAAGTGACCAGCTCAGGCAATGGCTGTTTCTTTAGCACTTCTTGCTTGCTCGTATGGGTTAATCTGGTTGGTGGCTTCCTGCCAACATGTGGGAGTTGCTCTGGCAAAAAGTGTGGTTTTCTCTGTGTTCCTGCTGTAAAATGAGGAGTTCTCACCTGCCATAAACCCTCCTGCTGTAAAAAGCTGCTCAGCACAAGGAGATGCCCAGCAGAGTTATCATCGTTATCTGACGTGACACAAAAAACATTTAGTAGGAGTCAGCTTCCTTTGGCATGGTGATACAGTGAGGAATCTGATGGACACCTTGCATTAACATCATAGACCTTGGGAGAGGAAAAAATAGAAGAGAATTTTCTTTTTAAATGGATGTTTGATAAAAGAGCAGAGGCAGGTAATGGCTAGATTTGCTTTGTTAAGCAAGTGTCCAGAGTATTTGCATTTTATAATTGTTCCTGCAAAAGTTGGTGTGAGCTGAATATCAGCTTAGCTGTCCTGTGCTTCTCTTTTCTTCCTGTGTGGAGTGCCAGAATGTTAAATAGCTTCAGTTCCATCATGCCAGGTTCAGCTTGAGCTCTGGTCATTCTTCCACTGAATGGCAAACCAGATGCCACCCTGCCTGCAGTGAGGATTGGGGGGAGAAGTCCTTCAAGAGCCATCCCTGGGGACTGTGCAGCACAGCTCATCCCCCTGCCCCAAACAAAACACACCACAAGTGGCAGAATGTTGCTCCCAGTTATTAATCCCACTGTGATTCGAAATGTCATGCTATTACTGCACACACAAAGATACTTGAGGGTTTTCGGATTTCAATTATGATTATTATCTCTTCTGAGAGATGTTTTCTCTGCTGTTGGGAAATCTGCTCTGGAACAGCAGCAGACAGCAGTAAATAGTCCTGTTTGTATTAGTGTGCATTCCTGCTGGCCTCCCCTGCCTTGCTGAGGTCCCTTTGCTTTGTCCCCCTCTGTGAGAGGTGGTGGGAGACTCTCAAGGTGTGCTGCAGGTACCAAGGATCCTTATTTCATTTACATCATCTTTTGAACAAACTAAGCCAAGCCAAAGTCAAGATTTTCACTTTGCAAACGTCACCACTAAGAATTTTTTCTCTGAAGAACTTTTGCTAGATGTGAAAACAAGTCAAATGTATTTGTCCCAGGCCTATCAAATCACACCCTGAATATTGCTGTGTTCACATGGCCAGTCCTTGAGGGCACCACGTGCAGTAGGAGTTTGTGGAAGTGATAATGCTCTGGGAACAGTGACCATGCTGCTGTGTTGTTGTTGGGAAGATCATGGTGACATTGGACAGCGTGAATTTTGAATCACCAAACAATGCTTGGGGTCATCAATGGGCTGAAATCTATGCGTGTCCTTCAGGTTCTTAGCTCACCATTCTCCAGAGCAGCAGCTGCTGAGCCCTGAGACCATCTAGGAGCTCTCCAGGGATCCCATGCATGACCTGAGAGCCTCGCTCCAGCTCCCAGAGGGACAGACATCCACACATAAAATGACCAGATCAACTCATCACCTCTCTGTTTGTCTCAGCAAGGCAGCCAAGAGCTGAGCTGGCCAGGAATAGAAATCACAGGTAGAGAACAGAAAGACAAATGACTAACAGATGCTTGCCCTGCTATTCCACCTGGACTATGGCTGAAGGGTCAGTCCACTGCAATCTGCAGGATATATATTTTCCTTAATGCTAAAAATGCTGAATATTCAGTGTTCCAGATACTTGGTGTCTGTCCCAGTGTGTCAAGTCTGTATAACCTTACAGCTACCACAACCCCAGTTAACTCATTGTCCTCCTCCTTCTGGGTATGAGCTTCCCTGTCTCCCATGACTATGTCCAGAAGTTTCTCTCCCACACAAATTTAATATTAAAAACATTTTCATTTCAAAATTATTTCCTATTCCTTCATTCAGAGGTCCCTTTCCCGAGGTGAAGCATGAGAATAAAGGATGAAGATGCTTCCTAACCCCAAGGCTGCCACTGCTGCCATTCCTTATGAACGCTTTACAGAGCCTTCCAGGTGCACATTAAGCCTGATGTGGACTCTTTAAATCTCAAGAACACTTAATAAATGGGGAATTAGTCTGATTAAGTCATACCGGAGATGAATTTCTTACATTGATACAATCTCCAGTGAGCACTGCACTTCATTTAATAAATGTATTTATTAAATACATAAAAGAGTTGTAAATGGAGCTCTTGTCTTGCTGAACCTTATTAGCTTCATCCTTATTTAACATTTATTTTCTTGAGATGAGACAATATTTGTTAAATCTTGAACACGTCATTGCAAAATCCACCCATGGTTTATTCAGACTGACTCTAAATATTAAATTTCAACATTTGCTAGACCTGGCTCCTTGTTTAATCTACCAAGATCTCTAACAAGCATATGGAAAGATTTTCTAACTCAAAAATAACTGTTATTGAATCTCCAGTGGGTTTGTAAAAATCTACATAATATTTAATAAATCTGCCCAAAGATTTGCTAAAATCTGTTTAACCTCCATTGAAATGGGGAAAAGGAATTTGTTGGAGTCCTTTTTGGATTCATGCAAAACTTCATAAGTATATCAGAAGTTCCCAAAACTGCCATGTGAATTTTCTCTTTCATTTCTCATCATTGTTGACTATTAATGTATTTGTGCTTGAATAACAGCTCTCTCCTCCAAGGCACTGCATCACTTCCTGTCCTACTCACTCCTCACCATCAGAATTCAGCTGGTGGGCAATTATAAGTCACTGCTGGAGCATTTCTGCCACGCCACCTTTGAGATTGCAGCCTGTAATTTTGCAGACCTTTGCTGGGAATGTGCAGATTGCCTTGGTCAGTTTTATACATCTCCTCTAAAGAGACACAGTCCAAGAAAAAGTAATCACGCTGTATCCATAGCAGAAAAAATGCTTCCCCACCTCTTATTATTCCAGTCTCTTGCCAGACTAAGACAGACAGAATAACAAACATTGTACTTAGTTCTCAACCTGCATTCAGGGTATTTTTATGTCTCTATCTAGTTCCAGGATTTCTGGGGCAGCAATCCCAGATTATGTTTGGCCCAAAACCTCTGCCAACTTGTCTTGCAGATCACCCTGCATCCTGATCATAAAATTTCACTACAAAAGAGAGAATTGAAAGCAATTATGTTTTTGTGTGCTTCTGCACACCACTCCCCCTGGCCTTCCAGAGCCCAGGGGTGGGGGAAGCACAGCCCAGGAATCCTCCTCCAGCACATGGGCAATATAGAAACACTGAGTGGGGAGGTGAAAGGAGTCTAATTTATTTGCCCTGTGTTTCCAGCATTCGAATTTCATGACAGTTACCTTGAAATCTCCTCATTTCCATGACAATGAATGCAAATGCAGATCCCTTCTTTGGTAGGTCTGACCTTGGAGCAGGTAGCAGAGGGCAGCAGATGAGAAGTTAAAACTCTCAGCACCGGAGATGGAGCTTCAAACTTGCTCAAGGCTAGAGTGGAAATGAGCTCAGCCATCTGAATCCTGTCACCGTGTATCAAGAGCAGGGAATATCCCACTGTTCTCTTGTCTGGCAGTGTGGGCACAGCAGGAGGCAGTGAGAATACAGAGGTGGGCAGTGCTGTGGGGTCACTGTGTGAGGATTTCTCCCCTGAATAGCAGGTGCAGTGCAGAGAGAAGTGGATTTTGCTGAATGATTCAGAAATGTGGGGCTGGGACAGCCAGCAAAGGCAGCTGTTCAGGGAGAGGCACTGGCAGAGGTAATTCGGGTACGGAATGGGAGGATTCAGCTCTCCTTACAGGAGTTTCATGGCAATGCTATCAGACTCTCCCTTTATTGCTTATCAAAATCCTCTTACAAAAACATGGTGCCAGTATATTATTTAATAGGAGCACTCTGATACAGCAGTGAAGAAGACCAGACAGGCCAGACATGACAGATAACTTGGCAGTTAAGGCTGCTACTAAAAATAAAGGCAGGCATTTATTAAAGGGTTACAGAGAAAGGGTCTGCTGTCCAGCTGATCCCTTGTACAGGTCCCACATAATAAACATTTGAGTTTGGGTTCAAGTAAAGTTTGCAAGTCTCTACAGATTTCTAAGTTTGCCTGTGATAATTTGCTACTGGGTTCGGGTTATTCTCCTACTGATTTATAGTCTTGGATGTTCTAAGCTATATTTATGGCATCAGATAGTAGAGCCAGCTTTCAGGAAATGCTGGGACAGATGACACAAGCCTTATACATTTGGGGATTTTTTAAAATGCTATTTATAAAGTGGCAGAATTTGGGGAAATTCCTGGGAAAAGCAGAAAGGAAAGACATGGACAATGTAATTACAGACTCTCAAAAGTGAGCAGTGATTTTCTGAGCATCTGAAGAAAAGCAACTACATATTTTTGGGTAAAGGTGGGCATTATCACACTGAAAATCTGTTCCTTTTCCATGTGAACTGCGGCAGGAACACAGCACAGAGATATGTGATACATGAATCTACTTCTGGAAACCCTGACTTGTGAATTATTAATAAACAATAAACAAAAGTGACAAAATACCCCTACAAACCTCTTCCCCCCCAAAAAAACCCCACAACAAAACAAACTCCAAAGATCTCAGACTGTTTATATGCTAACCCAGTTATTGATCATATGAGCTGTTTGAGCCTGAAAAGAATCCATGTCCCAGCCAGGCATAATTCTGCAGTCCCTATCAATACATGCCTGTGTACTGAGCTTGATGAATATAGAAAGTCTGGATACACAGCTCTGAGGTCCTGTAGGAGGAAAAGACAACTCCTCATCCAGTTCTGACCAGGACTGGATTTGAGACACAGCTATTTAAGGATCCATCTGTAATAACAGGCACAATTTAATTCAATTCAACAGCCTTGTAGGATTCAGAAACAAATAAACAAACCCTTCACTTCAGTAGCATTAGAATTTATCTTGAGGAAAGCCGGCCTCATAAAAAATGAAGCAGAAAATCAACAGCTAAGAGGGTAAAAAACTTTTGCTGTGGCGTGAAAATTATTGAAAAGATCACATTAGCTGCTCACTAAAATTTATAGCATCAAAAATTGCAAAAGGAGTGAATACAGGGAAAAGGGCTGTGTTTGGTTCAGCCATAGATTAAAAAAAAAAAATTTACTTAAAGTAGAAGATATCCACTGAAGAGCACAAATTGGGCCAAAAAGAGGAAAACAGAAAAGAGCTTGGCCAAGTTCAATGTTAATCTGTCATATGGCAGGGCAAAAAAGGTTTTCAGAAACAGCTCCTGAGAGGCAATTGAAGTCACAATTCAAGCACATCAGAAACAAGAAACTTGTCAGATATTTTATACTGGCAGTGCATGATTAGTGTGTAATGGGTCCTCAAGAAAGGAAAAGCTGAAGTAGAAAAGCCTAATAAATTCTTTTATCAGAGTTCATCAGGGAGGAGGTCAGTAGTTTATGAGGGATGAATTTGAAGAATTCTCTGTTTGAAATGCAAGTAGAACAACTTTCAGAATACTTTTTTTCACAAAGTGAATGGTAACAACCCTTCCAGAGCAGATAAACATGAAGTGTTGCACATGAGGAAAATCAATTTTAATTGTAAATACATAGAAATGGTTCCAAATTAGCTGGAATCTCTCAGGAGTTATCTTGGAATCACTAGGAGTTTGTCTGAAAAAGTCAGTTCAGTGCTCAGTAGAGGTCAAGAGTATGTTAGTAAAAACTAGAAAATACCTAGAGTAAAAGGCACTGCTAAAATTACTCACATCTTGATTATTCTAGTTGTGCTATCTCAGACAAAAATTCTGTAGAAATAGAAGGGGCACAGAGATGGCTGAAAGTACAACCAGGTGGGTATGGAGCAGGTCTTGGGCACAGAAATCAAAAGGCTGGGGCTCATCAAGATGATGAGTGAAGGGTGTATGTGTGGTTATATAAAATCATAAATAGCACAGAAGGAACCACAAACAATTATTCACTGTTTCTTGTAAGGCAGAAACAAGAGGCACCGAATAAACCGATCAGGCCACAGATTTAAGCAGAGAAAAGAAAGCCCTTTTTCACACACAAAGCATAATCAAACTGTAGAGCTCATTGCCCAAAGTATAAATGGGTTCAAAAAGCAATTAGACAAATTCATGGAAGAAAAGTGCATCAAGGGCTTATTAAACACAGTGAAGTGGATCCAAGCTCCAATTTGGGACTCTTTAAGCTGCAGATTACTGAAAAATGAGGAGAAGTGTTGACAAGGAGTTTTCTTTCTCTGGTTTTTTCCTCTTTCTTATACTCATTTTTAAGCACCTACTACTAACCTGGACACAGAGACTATTCTGCTCCAGCTGGACATTTGCTCTGAGACTGGAGGGTTGCTGTTGTCTCCCTTGTTGTAGGGAATATACAGGAATCATTTCCATTAGCCCTCAGCCTTGTTTCTCCAAGGTTGCTTCCTTTCTCTCCTTGCTGCAGGGGTGGAAAGTTGCTGCAGAAAACCTCCTGCATAAGCCAAGTCCCAAGCAGAGAAGTTGGCAGTGGGGTCTCACTGGTGCTGCATTCTGCACTTGCCCAGGACATAAACCAGGAGTCACCAGCACCTCCAGAACTCACATCAAGTCAAGCAGAAAATTCTCCTAAATCTGCCCTGGGATCAGCACATGGATGACAGCAAGGGCAATAGGAGCAGGGTGGATGCTGATGGAGGAGCACCAGGCTCACTATCCCAGCCAACACCCCAGGGATCAAACTTCTGCTGCTCAGACAAAGCTGGTGCTCAAAAGTGTTCTTTGGTTTGTCCACTCCCAACTGATAAATGACCCCAAATTCACTTTGCAGACTGTCAGAAGCAGAGCTCCAAGGTCCCTGTGGTGGCTTCAGAGAGTGACAAATACACAGCACTGAGGAAACCTTGAAACTCTACACCACTCTTATCACAGTTAATCTTTGGAGCCACTTAATCATACAGGGCTTTCAGTTACTGAGGTCCTTTTAATTTAGAGTGCGAGTGTGTGGTAATTAGCCTTAACCAGGTCATTGATCTTAGGGGAATACACTCTGTGAGAATCTACATCCATCTTGCATACTTGAGGGAGGCAAGGGCTGATCAGCTTGACATCTCTGCTCACAGTATTAACAAGGCAGGTGAATGCTGCCCTTCTGCTGGGGCCCTTCACACCTAGCTGGCCATGGAAACACAAAGGCAGCTCTCCCATAAGCCCCATTATTTCTTTGGATCCAGCAGCTGCTCTGCTGTGAGGGGAGGGTTTTCACCCTCACCTTGCTGTAGGCACAGAGATGTTCTCCGTGACCCACCATCCACTTCACAAACACCGCCAAGACTTAAGGACTGCTCCAACAGGAACTTTCCTCTCTCCCTCATTCCACTCCTCCCTGGGGCAAAGCTCCAATTCCAGGTCAACAACTTGCTGCCACAGTAAGAGCTGAGACGTCACACGTTGTGCTCTCCAGCTTCCCGTGGCGGCAGGGATGCAGATGTGGAGAACCCAAGGTGAATAAATCCATCTCAGCGGTGTGAGCCTTGCTTCAGGGATGGAGGGATAGAGGCCCTGACCAGGAACTGCTTCACACTAACATTTTCACAGCCAATTTCTTCAAAATGTGCAATCAAATTAGCCAAAATCATTCAGCACCTGCCATTTGATCACATGAGCCACTCACTGTGACCATGCCTGTTCTCAGCATTAGGCTGGAACCCAAGGTGGAGCAGCAATCACCATTCCCCATCACACACCAGCTATTAGGGCTTGTTCAACATTAGCTCTGCAACAGTTCTCACTGGCTTTACATTTTCAAATCTCTGCTTGGAAAGGCTCTCTTCTGGCTTTTTAAAGACTGTTTTTTTGAATTTTCTTTTTGCAAAGTTGGCTCTTTAGGAAACTCTACATGGACTAATATCTCACTTTCCCCTTGCAGATTTTGTGGAAGACAAAGGGGAAGCTGGCTGAACCTCTCCCCCACCCAGATTTCCCACATCATGTTGTTGCTATTGCCAGGTTGTGATGTTTGTTTTTTTTCTTTTCTGGGTCTCCTGCCAAATATTTGTCTGCTTTGTCAGTTTTTTTTTTTTTTCTTTTTCTGGGGAAAAAAAAAAGCCTGTTTAATTTTAGCAAATGGGTTTTTCCACTTCAATAGCCTCAAAATTTTCCCTGGAGAGCTGTAAGCCCTTTAAATATATTTAGGTTGCCAGATTTCTTATGTTCTCCCTCCAGGAAGCCAATTTTGATTCTAAGCTCTTGAGAAAGGGCCAGTCTCATGTTTTCTTGCACTTTGAAGCTCTTGTACACCACCTTTCCTCTTTTTTCTTTCATGGTCCTCCTTAGGTTTAGCACTTGTTCCTGAGGTAGCACAAAGGCCAGAAACCCTTCCCAGGCTTGTGTTAAGCTCCTTATCCACTCTGGGTCTTTCATCCTGTATCCATCAGCAATTCATTCTGGTGTTTCATGACAACCATCCCCACATGCATGGCTGTGCACCAGGCTGAAGACACTAACCAGGACTAAACGCTTCAATGGCTGTGTGCCCTGCTCTGATCCAGAAGCTCTGTGGGGAATTTTCTTCTCTCTTTCTTTCTCTCTCTTTTTTTTTTTTTTCCAAACCAGCTCCTTGGGAAACTCGGCACAGTCCATTATCTCATTTTGCCTTCATCAGTTTTGTGAAAAGCAATGAAGATACTCACATCTATAGCTCCCTCTTTTCCTACTGAACATCACCACTGAAACCTTTGCTAGGTGTTGAAATTGCAGAATAAAATGGGATCCTGGGATGTGGCCAACCCCTTACAACCCAAACCTCTTTTCCAGATATCTCGGATAGTTTCTGTACAGCTTGAACAGGATCTGACAAACATGCAGTATCCAACAGGTCTCACCACACACATGGGAAAGAGCTGGTTCAACTACAAATGGAAAGTGGTTCCAGCTTGCAAACTGAAGGCAAGAACAGCTTGTGGTGTCTGTAACTGAACCAGCAAATGAGTTGTATAATACGTGACCTCTGGGACAAACACAAGTTCCTTCTTCAGTCCTTGGCAGGTTTATAAACAATGCAAAGGAAAAGAAGAAAAAACCCACAGCTGAAGTGTTCTGTGATGACCTGAGGAGAAGAAAGATTTACACTGCTGACTGACTGGCTTCATGGTGAGACCAGAGCAGTGTAACTAATGGCTCTGCAGACTCTGGGGAACAGGCATGGATACTCAATAAAAAGTGCTGTTTATTTTACAATCAACAGTTCTAACACAAGGACTCTCAGGCTCTCTTATTCATGATGACAAATTATTTCTGGGATCAATGAGATTCCTTTTTACTGCCCCCCTATTTCACTTACATAAAAATACGCACGCATTGACGAGCTTAAAGAGCACCTCTCCAGCCAGTAATTAAAAACATGTTTCACACGTCATTCCATAAATATGTCAGGAGTGTTATTACCCCAAGACAAGTTTCCACTAAGGCACTGTCCAGCTGGTGTCACTGAGGTGCAGAGGGGATTTAATAAAGCCAAGGCTGTGTCTGGGAACGGACCACGGGTGTCCTGATTTGTGCTTTAATGAGTGTGTGTTCATCTGAACCTGACACGGGGCTGCACTGTGCCAGGAATGCTGCTCTGGTCCACCCAGCACCCTGAGAATGGGGAACTATCCCCCAGGCTGGACAGAAAATGAAAATTCTGTTTTGTGGGAAAGGACAAGATTTCTCTGGCTGCTTTAACCATGGACCAGGACAACAAGTTAAAACATGTAATTGTTCTTTTTTCACGAACCAAAATATTTTGAAAAGGTTTCCTTTCAGTCTTATCAGAACACTCAGCCATGCTATTGTATTGCTTGTAAATCCATTCAAATAATAACTCCAGTGCACTCATGTACATAAAAACATGAGACCTGTTGCACTTAAAATCTCAAGCCACTGCCTGGTCAACCTGGAGCTTTGCAGCATGACCTTGGGCTTGAACGCCAAAAAAGAAGCTTAAGAAAGAGAAGGTTGCAGGTGTAATAATGGCAGGAACCTGACTAGTGAGAAACACAGAGCAAAACACAAATAGGATTAGCTTCCATGAAATCTAGACGATGGCTGTGTAATTTATACAGGATTCTTTGGCTTGTCAGCATCGTTCTTGTTTTCTGGGCTCCACTCCTGTTATCTCAGAGCAGGAGAAGGCTGTTACAGTTCTCCTGCCAGACCCAGTAGTCTTTAGTCAGATTTAAGAGTAAGTGACTGTGGGAAATGAAGATTAACACTCTGGGGACAGGTGAGATTATCTCATTGCAGGTCATTATCGTTTCCATAAATTGAATATATTTGTCTATGAATACACACACTAATGTCCAGCAGATCTATAGCACAAGGTGGAAATGAAAGGCCTGGGGAATATTTAATCACAAGGACTTATTGTATGGGCCTGTGAGCTGAGTGCTGTGCATGAGGACTGGCTGGGAGCTGCTGATGGAAATGCAGTGTGTGTGACAGGCCCAGGCTGGGACCTGTGTGTGGGTGTGCCCTTAAGGTCTCTCCAATGGAAGAACAAAAATGAATCAACCAATAATTAAAAATTGCTTGCCCCATTTATGGATATTCATATTATGGGACTGAAACTCTGAATCCAAATATTCCCTTTATAGATGCATTTTTCTCCCACACTGCAATTTCAGTGACCTGATTTTTTGATTGTCTGAGCTGGAGGGGGAGTAGGTGAGTGAGCAGCAGGATTGAGAAGCAAATTTACTGATAGTCCCGCTTGCCATGGATTAGTGCACCCTGTGCGATGTCATGAGAACCAGAAACTCAGAGTTACAGGGAGGCAAGTTTCTTCTGTTCCCTAGACCCACTTCTGGCTCTGTAGTCTCTCTTCAAGCTGTTTGTTTCTCCTCACTGAACTTATTAAAAAAAGCGAGAACTTGAGGATTGTTGTACCAGGGGAAAACTGAACCTTGAAGAGGAGCCCATCCAAACACAGCACCTCCTCTGAGGTGCCTTGGATCTCCTGCCACAGCCCACAATGGCCTGTGCCTAGAAGGTGCAAGGCTATTTCCTGAGCTCTGCAGCTCACATTTGATCTGGGTCAGCAGATCCCCCAATGTCAGGAACAGGCACGAATCACTCGACAGCCTCTCAGCTGGATCACTGCTGCTGCTTCACAGGGAGGCAGAAGCTTTGAAAATCAGGTGGCAGTCCTGAAAGGATAAAGGACATGGGATCCAACCTGTATCATCTGCTGACTTTGCTAGCTCAGCCCCAGGCACTGTGAGCCCCTCATTCTGAAAAGGGTGATGTTGTAAAAGGGGTAGAGGTTTAAAAAGAGGAATGCAATAATACAAACAGGCAGAGGCATCACTTGTGACTGGACTCTTTGGCATTATGCCACTACCAACTGAGATAATTTCCTCCACAGGAAGGAATATGATCTGAATAGGACAGGAAAGCAGTAATGGGAAGTAGTATTCTTCCAGTGCTAGATAGGCAGCTGAGGTAAGCAACTAACTCATAATTCCTTAGTGAGTCTGCAACAGAAATTGGACCTAAATCTGTATCTACCAGGGCCTATTGCAAAATTTAAGCCACAAAAGCAGCTTCTTCCAGCTTTGTTCCCTGTACATATGCTCAGCCAGTGCAGAACAGCAGAACAGACTGGCCAACTCACAGCAGCAGCATTTCTCAAGAGGCTCCCAGTGCTGCTCAGTCAGAAATATCTGCAGCAAGCTGGAGAGTCAGGGAGGGTCCTTGAAAAAAAAAAAACCTGGCAATTAATCCCTTGGGTTTCATCTTCCACTTCACCTAAACAGTGACTTTCCACATGAACCACACAAATCAGCCACACTTCACTTAATGCTGACTTTTAATATGAGTCACACATGGAAGCAGCTCCATGCCAGTGTTTCTGAGTCCCCCTTCATAGAGATGGCTTAGTCAGACATGCTCATATCCTCTCCTTCCATGCCAAGGAGCAGACTTGCTCTCATTCTTTCTGTCCGTCTTTCCTGTCACACTCTTTTCCATAGTCTCATTTCCCTTAGATGAGAAAAGCAGTGCAAGGACAGGGCATGTTTTACCTCCTGCTTGTGCTGAGACTGAGCTTGTCTTCAGAGCCTGGTGCCTGACAGATCTGAGCTGTCTCCTGCAGTCCAAGCAAAATTCAAACAGGGTCACCCATCACCTCAGTCACTGGCCATTTCTTGAAACTGGGGATATAAGTAATCTTTTGAGCTGATACAAATTCATAGGGCTGCTACTTCTGTCTTTCCTGTCTCTCGTATTTGCAAATTTTGTTTTGAGGACATGCAAGGAGGCGTGAAGCAAAATATTAGACTTATCTCACCTGTGAGCTCTTTTTTCTTTTGTGTGTCATTTCACCAATCATAGCTCTGAGCGTGCTGATACGATGAAGAGGATATCTGGTGAGAAATGTTACTGATAGTGAGTGTCAGAGAGTATCAGTGAGGATCTCACTGTCTGGACATCTCCTTGAATCCTATCAGAGCAATCTGAAGTTCTAACATCTGTGAAAGTGTGCTGGAATGCTTTCAGAGACAGACTCCCTCATGAGTAGAGGTGCATGGATAAGGGATTTTTTTTGTTTGTTTATTTGCTTGCAGTTCTGGAAGATCAGAAAAGAGATTGATTTCAGGGTAATCCAAAGCACATATTTTAAAATGTGCTTTTGCAAATTGCGGTCGTTCAATAGAAAGATTTTTAGTGAACTGAAAATTAAGTTTCTTTCAGCTTTTGATTTTTTATTGGTATATATCCCAAAATTTCTGTGCCTTTTTCTTTCCCCTTCCAGAATGTTCACTTTCTTGAGTTAAACTGATTGAAATGATCTACATTAATGAAATGTCTGGATTAAACCCACCAAACTGTACTTACTGTTTAAGAAACAAATCAAAATAAAACCTTTTCATTCAGAAATTCAGCCCCACCAGAAAAAAAATCTTCCTGATGTCATTTCACTTTTCTTGTTTTATTCAGTTTGCTATTAAAACAACTAAGGTGAATCATTATCCAAAATTAACTCCAGATTAGTTTGGGACATAAATAACTGCCTTGAATTCATCTGTATTTTACCTGAACCCTGCTGTCAGCTTTTACAAAACAGGCAGCATATTGTCTTCCTTATTTAACAGAACTTTAAAAGAATCTGAATTGGCTTCTTAAAGCAGAGCAAAGCAATTAACAGGGCCATGTCAAAGACAAATGTTTAATAGGATGTGATCACTTAAAATCACTTAATTCTGTGTCTGGCTGCTAAATATTGGTAAATCTAATCAAGGCTGGCAATAAATAAAATGTTTGTGGCATCAGCAGCCCTGCCTGAGAATTCACCATGGAAAAAGCAAGACTCTTCATTATCAGTATGGAGAAATTGTTGTCTTGGGGGCATGAGAGGCTTGCACAAGCATCCAGAAATCCAGTTCTTTGTTCATACCCATGGCTAATATTCTCAGCACTTTTGAATTTGCAGATCTTGGCTGGAAATCACATGTTAGCATGCTCTTTGCTATTATCAGGGCGGGATATTGACTGTAGAGGTCTAAACAGTAAACACCATGGAAACACCTTTGCCTTGGCATTTCCAGGCTCCGCATGCAGAATGGGAGTGGGAGGCACAGCAGCAATCAACACATATATTTTAGGTTATCCATGCTCCCCTCCACTCCTCTTTTTGAATCTGAAAAGGTTCTTGTTTCTAGAGTTACATAAAAGGACTGGTGGAAAAAAACCCAAGGAGATTCGTAACTTATCCTTTCCCAGACATTGAATGCTGGAGTATGACTGGGGCAAATATGGCTGGAGGGGCAGCACAGGCAGAAAAAACAAAAAAAGTTTTGATCAACAAAACTTACAGAAATAAGCCCATTGAAAGCAGAACCTTCTCCTCATCAGAAAGACTCCAGAAGTGTCATTCTTTGTTCATAATATGCAGGTGGTTTAATGCCGTCAATAGAGTTTGTCCTGTTTTTCCTGTTGTTCTAACTGAGATTCCAAATTGGTCCAAGCATACCCAGTTTCTTAGCAAAAACACTTGGCTGTGCTCCCCTTTGGCTTTTGGGCACCTGTGAGCAGAGAAAAACCAGAACCACAAGCTAAGCACCCTGCAGTGCAAAACAGATAAAAGATGTCTGTGTGGCAGGGGATGAGGCTCTAATGGATAACTTCAGAGGAGGTCAAGGATGGAGAAAATGATGGAACCACTTGTCCAAGTTTCAGCTGTGCCTCTTCTCCCCGGGTGTGAATGATGGACAGCTGTTGGGTTCCTGCTGGCTCTGTGCATGCACCACTTACCTTTCTGGCCATGCTGATGTCACAAGCCCCAGCCTGCTATCCCATTTAAATCAAAATATCATTGACATTGCCTGGACTGAGACAATAGCCTGGACCGAAATCAGCTGCTGAGCTCACCCAAACCCAGGGGAAGAGCCCACCCAATCTTCTTGACAGTCAGCAATGCCAGGACCAGTCTGAGAATTATACCTGCTTTCCTCAAAGGATATTGTAATTTACTGAAAAAGAATTAGGAGCTAGAGGTCAGAAATACTACAGTTTCTTTATAGGTGGAAGAAAAAAGACCGTCAAAAGACAAACAGAAATGCTTTCTACTGAAATAAGTTTTCTTTTCTTATTTTTTTTTTCGAGGTACCTGTTAATTAGGATAAAAGTGGGAAACACTATCTAACAAGGTTCCTGGGAGCAGGCTGGAAAAAAGCCTTAATGAATTCAGCATTATGAGATGGTTCCTAAGCAACAGAACGTTTCAGCTGAATATTAACCCTAGTCACAAGGAGACACAAAAATGGTCTCAAAAATAACCTAGAAGTCAGTTAATTAAGACACTGTCTCTTCTGTGCAGAACTACTCTTGAACGTCTTAAGGCAAGCTTGGCTGGGTAATATTTGAATGAATTCTGGCTGACAGATTAATTTCAAGACTTTTTGGAATTCGTTTGCTGCATTAGTATTAATCATAATTATGGCTGTTTATAATAGAGCACCTTAGAAGATGAGGCAAAGAACAATGCAAAGATGTAAATCCTGTAACATTAAATTTATAGAAATATACTCCCACAAATGTACCATCCATGAGTATGGACCAGCCACTGTGTATCTTCAGGTAGAAAAGAGATGAACATTCCAAGATAATGGTGTTTGGAGTAAGAGCTGGAGGTTTTAAGAGATGAGAAGAACAACTCAAGGACTATGTAGCTGTTTGGCTACTATTGTGTAGTTGGATGGGTCCAAAATATTGTTTAGTACAAAAAGTACCTGAAATTAAATTATCACAGGTGTCAAGTATCAACTGAGCACTGATTAATGGGACGAAATTCATCAAACCATGAACATTTGGCCATTTTCAGTTGTGTTATCATATTCCCAGACAAGAATCATAAGTTCATCACTCTCTTCTGTGCCTAACCAGGATTTAGTTTCTTAAAGTCATATGAAGGACACAGCTTTTCATCCTTCAAATCATAACTCTTTGAGGATGCAACTAAGTTTTTGAAGATGTACAAGTAAATCAATTAATTTGTTTATGAAATAACACTGATCATAAATTCAGTCCCTTCAAAGAAGAGCAGCATCTAAGGCAATTTCTTCTTTGTCCCAAATGATTTGAAAGGACTGCAAATGCAAACTCACGTAAATCAAGAAATTGCAGTATGGGCTTATTTAAATAAATTACGCTGATTGCTGTATTAGAGTTTGTGTAATTGTGTGGAGGTTACCAACTTCCTTCTGCTCCACAACCAAGGGAAATCCAGTTCTGAGCTAGCAGGGAAATGGTGAATGTTGGGACAGGGTCACTGGTGTGTTTTGGCAGCTCTGCCAGTGCAACTCAGGTAGGAATTACCAGCTGGTGTTTGCTGGCTGGTCTCTTTGGGCAGTGGTTCACAAGCTGCAAAGTCTCTGGATCAGATACGACACCAATAGACAAGCAAATCAAGCAACTTCTTACAATGTGAAATATTAAGAGGTTTTTTGTTTCAGTAGTAAGTTTGCAGACTTGAAAAGACTGAAATTCAATGTGAAAATCTGCCCTTAAAATGAATTAAAAACATACAATATAAGGCAGATTCCGTATGACTGCTAATCTGTAGCACTATTATCTAGTAACAGTCTCCTTGGGTTTCTTTACCAGTTTTGTATGACATTTCTGAGAGTTAAGGGAAAATAAAAAAAGAAATTAAAGCTGTTCTTAGAGAAAAATGAAGTTAAAATGGAGTTTAAATTGCATCATGTGTGTAATGTACAGGTGAAACTTTTTGAAAGTGACTGCAAATGGTCCCCAACCCAAATCTTGCAAAACCTGCTTCAGATTTATTCTACTGGGAAACAAAAAAACCCAAGTAATTTTACATTCAGGTAGGAAAAGGAAAGATGATAAGTGATCTGTACTCTCACTGCAGTGCTGATACTTTAGTGAAAATGTGTGAAACATAATTGAATGGGTCTTTAAAGACCATCACTTTGAAGCTGATTATATTGAATATCTGTAAGTGTAACCACCTTCTTATTTCATGGCATGACAATGGCCAGGCTTGGATGGCTCAGTGCTTCCTCGTGTGTCATCTGAGAATTGGAGCAAAAGATCTTTGCCTATGATGGTGCCAAGAACACAGCTAGAGGAGGATCAGCTCTGGGTGCTGGATTTCTCCACTGAATCCATTTCCCCTCGTATCTTTCCTCTAAGTACAGTTGGATGGTGGGCAACCCATGACCACCTAAAAATATCCAGTCTTTATTCAGTGCCAAACACTGGGAATTTTGCACACGGAGCTGGAACTGGTGCTTGGATCCAATGGGCTGCACAGCCCCACACACGTTTCCCTGAGTGATATTCACCCCCTCGTTCTGCAGGAGGCAGTGAGGGAGAAGGTGGCTCAGGTGAGGTAAAAGCTTCCTCGGGGCAGGGAAGGAAGCCCCGAGCATGGCAGCGTGCGGGTTCTGCCTCAGTAGGAGCTGCTAATTGTCCTCCACGTGGAATTAACTCTCCAGCCATCCCAACAACTACTGCTGCATCTAAATCTTCCCTTTAATGGGCTCTCAGGGAGCAAGCGGCTGCAACCTGAACTGTGCTGGCCACTGCATCAATCTTCCCCTCATCACTCGCACGTTATGCAGCATCCGGAGGAACAAGAACAAGAGCAGAGCTGCTTGCCCTGGCTGTAACTCCCAACCCTGAGTTGCCTCTCTGATGCTTGGAAAGCGAATTTGGAGAGAGCATCTCTCACCGTGGACAAAACCCAGTGGAATGGTCAAGAGCGAAGACAAGATTCTGGTCTGGGCATCAGAAAACAAAAATATCTCTGTGACGGCAACAGAGAAAGCAGAAGCAGCTATGAGTTTCCAAGCAGGAGGCAGCTTTTGATTTAAAAGGCTAATTTGATGCATCAGGGACATGTTTTGGCTGTAAGGATTCAAAGATCTGTTCTGCTTCTGTGTTTTCACAGTGCCCAGCACAATGGGATTCTGGAAATAAACAGCATTAAAAGAGATTGGTTTGAGAAACAAGCAAGAGAAGGAGTTCATTGGGAAGAGTAGGGGGACAGCCTTTATTTCCATGCACATAAGAGGGTCCTGCCCTGAGAAAGAGGTTTGGTTAATTTTAAGTGTCCAGGCATGTCAGCCGTTTGATCAGGGATTTGAAGTGTGTGTACACAACTTTGAGAATCCAGTAATTGTTTATAAGAAGTGAAGAGTCAAGGTGAACAGCTTTGACCATGTGTTGAAGGCTTGAATTGATTCCCTTAAAACTGCCAGCTAAATAGTCCAGCTGGCAAATATAAACTCACAAAATACTTGTGCAAACAGGGTAAAAAAATCAGGTGATAGATGATACTGTTTACATGGAATAAATTCTGCTTCTCTGCTAAGAATAAGGTTCACAGCTAAGCAACTGATTTCACTAGAGATAGGTGGGAAGTGAGCTATTTTTTCCCCCTGTGACCAAATTACACACTTTCCATTCACACATCTAGGTGCAAGAATAACCTTTCTGCAAGGATTATTTTTTAAACAGTTTAATTAATATTTCTGTTTGCCTTGAGTAGTTCTCAGAAACGGGGGGGGAAGAAGACAGTGTAGCAACACAGAGAAAAGAAAGAAAAGCCCGGCGTTACTTTGACAACAAAAGTCACCCTTAGATGAATTAGTGATAAACTCGTGGGGAAGACTTCAGCTCCATATGGTGATATTTAATATTAGTCACGTAGGATCGGACAAATCAACTCCACATCCTGCGGTACCTGCGGGACCTGGTCCTGCCTGTTTAGCATTCCGCTGCGACCACCTGTGAAACACTGCCGTTGTCTCTCCCGATATAAATAAATAACCCCGCCATGCCAAACAGAAAGGGGTGGGGATGGGAATGATAAATTCTGAGTCAGAGGAGAGCACATGAGAAGGGCTGTAGCTGTGATTTAGAGGCGCTAATGAGCCCCGACAGAAGGAGCCTCCAACAGCCCCGTGTTGGCAGGACGTCCTGCCTGATGAAAACCAGGTGTCCAAGGTGCTCTGTGGGTGCACAGGTTCCATGTCTCTGGCCCACTTTCTCGTTTCTAAATTCTGAGTTAGAAAAACACCTCTTTCTTCACACTAAAGGGGAAGAAGTCTAAGCCTCCAGGTCAGTGTGCACACACAGGTTTGGCCCACAGCAGCACACGGCTCAGCACATTCATGCTCGAGCTCTGGGGTTTAGGCTGATATCAGTGGAGAAGACAAGGCGAGAAAAAAGGCTTGTCTGGACTCTGCTCTGTCCTGAGCAGCTGTTCTGCAAACCTCTGCGTGTGAGAAACTCACTCTGAGGAATGAGCTTCTCTGTTTGTCTTCGCTCCCTGATGCTCACACCACAACAAGTAAGCCTGGCCAAGCATCCTGTCTTTTGGAGTGTAACCCAAAAGCTGGAAGCATCTGACTCTGCTCGGAAGGAGTGACTGAATCATTCCCCTCTCTCTGATGGGACCATCACAAGCCCTCTCCAATTAGCCTTAAACTACCAGTATACCCAGAGATGTTTCCAGGAATGGAACAGAAGTTGTGCTTAGTCCATGCTGGTTTTTGCCATGGGGCACTGCTTCTCTCCCTTGAATATGACATTCACAGGAAAATAAATGAATGCAATCCTCTCCCAGCACCTGACTCACTCACTTTGACTGTGCATGCACTGCTAGTACACATATTTAGCCTCAGATTCACAAAAATGCTTTATTTGGGGCTTGGCTTTTCAAGCCCACTGACAGCGCATCGCTGAGCTGTACTTTCCAAAGCCCAGCACTGTGCTGAACTGCCCTGTTGATCCCAAAGGCCAGTATTCACAGAAGACTCCAAAGTCATGCTGAGATCTGCTGCCAGTGGAAATCCCTGTCATGCAGAGATTTTTTTATGGATTTTAAGTGATTATGTTCCTAAAGTGACAGCCACAGTGAAGCAACAGCCACCAAAGAATATAAAGCTTCACATGTTTGTCAGCAGGCAAAAGCTGGGCCCTGACTGAGATGAATATCCTGGGCAGTGGCTTGACTTCCACCCTCACACATGTGGATACCTCCCCATACAAACCCAGCACAGATAAATGGTCCATGTGCACTTACACAATACTTACAACCACAGTTTTCTTCCCCTGCCCTAAGTCAACTTATTCTTTGGTTTCCTACTGCCCTGAAGTCCATCAAAGCCGGTTGCCATGGAAATGGTCGTGATGTGCTTCCACACTGTCCTCAGCCATGAGTGCATATCAAGAGCTCTCTCTGCTGGTCTGGAATCGCCGTCATCCCTCGTGGCTCCAGCTGGCCACGGCAGTGATGGTACCTGGAGGCTCTCAGAGGTGCAGCCTGTGTTTCTAGGCATTGTCAGGGCCTGGAATCTGGCAGTGTAGCTCCTGGTTTTAAGCTATCTGGGAATACTCAGCTTACCAATGAGCTGTAATGTCCAGGCCCTGTGTTCTCACAGTCTGTTTGTCATTCAGTTAAGAACGTTTAACAAAGCAACCAGGGGAGCAGGGGGAAGGAGGAGCCTTGGCTGTGCTGATGCTGCTAGAGAGAGCTCCAAAGCAAGACTATGGGAAGCTGCAGGGGTATGAGAAATAATGTTTGGGTTTTTTTCTATATTTCAGCAGTGCTGTCAGCCTAGGAAAATTGGCAGTGGCCTAATCCTTTGCCTGAGCAGTTCTTTTTTTCCTTTGAGCACAAGGTCCTTGTATGGTCTGGGAACACACACAAGCCCTTTTTTCACCCTTGCTGTAACAGCATTAGGAGGACTGAGATCACTGTATGACTTTTACTTTTCGGACTGTCAGTAATCCTTCCATGGGCTGAGCATGCTTTGCTGCCTCCCAAATACTCCCAGGAGCAGCAGGGTTAAGGCTTGTTATTAGCATAATTTATTATTAGTACTGCCTCCCTAAAATACAGCTTTTTAGGAGACCTGCACAGGACAGAACCTGCCACTAGGTCCCAGAGGTTCCTGCAGGCAAAGGATTTGCAGAAGCCAGTTCTACGTTTGCCTTCAACTGCCCAGAGATGCAAGACCATTAACAGCCCCAATCTGCGTACCAACACTGATTTTTCCCCTTTCTGCTTGGGTGTCCATTGTCTGTACACCAGAAACCCACAGGAAAATGTGTTTTTGCAACTGGCAGCCATGGACCACGCCAAAACAAATCCACCTCTTTCAACTTATATGTCACATAAAGTCAGTCTCATGGAGCTGAGCTCTCAGAAAACCCTTGAAAAACATCAGGATCTGACTTATAATTGGTGCAATTACAATGTTAAAAAGAGACAAAGTAAGGTTTAATTAACTAGGTGCTGCTACCAAGCTTGCTCTCTGCTAAGCACACAGCCGAAGAGCTGAGCATGCTGTTCCTCAGAAAGGGTTTGATTTTTTTCCTCACTCTCATGGTGATGACACCTCTCTGCTGGACCCAATGGCAGTGAAACAGCAAAGAAAACCACTGAGGTGCCACTCGTTGTCTGCCTTCCACTCCTTGCAGCACAAGCTAATTGCTAGCTTTTAGCAGAGCCCAGATAGACCTCTTTACATAAAAATAGGAACTCGCAGAGTTGTGTGATACTGTGGGGTTTTTTTAAGATTTTGGTTTTAATTTGTTTACTACAGAAGTGTGTGGCTGTGTATGAAAGCTGCATCTAATCTGTGCACAAATCATCCAAGTTACTTTCTAGCCTGAGCCTGGGTTGAAGTTGCTTGGAGTCATAATGAATAAGTTGTTTTTTGTTTTCTCCAACCACTGTATGTTTTTGCTCTGCTTCATGAAAAGCAGAGAAAAAAATTCAGCACAGATAATTTAGGAGGGAAACATATCAATTAAATGTTGCAATAGAAAGATAAAGGACAGAGGGGGCTGCTGGTCTTACATCTGAAAATCTCAGAAAGCACAAGGCTGACCAAGCACAGATCATTTTCTCTCCAATCCTGATTCATAGTTAATAATTGGCATTAAAAATCAGTTGGAACCATGGTGCAAAGACACACGACAGAGTGGCCTTGGTAAATTATTCCCTTCCATGAACTTATTAGAGCTGATTAAAGTCTTGCCATTGATTTTTTGGGCCATCCTAGGGAGCCCAGACACGAGGTCAAGCACACAATGGGTAAGTGTATCATTAAATCCAGTCGTTTTGGGAGTTAAGAAGAAATGCCAAGTAGTTACATGGAAGTTTTAAGAGCTCATCCTGAGATCTACCTGTTTCATAATGTTTCATTTTGACAACAGCCATCCCCCTCACATCCTACATCCCAAGCTAATGAGATATTTAGTCACTGAGAAGAGAGCATCGTGCCAAACTCCGGCTCACAATATTTCCGACTTGGGGGAACACAGCCAGGCTTATGTGACCATTTTCCAGCTCTTAAAATAAAAGATTTCAGTTGTTGAGTCTTATTTCCTCCCTACCCGTTTTTTGGTCTCCTTCACTCAAACGCATGGATACAGGAACATTGGGAATGGGTGTATGGCATTCTGGAAAGGAAAAGGTGTTGCCAAGAGCAGGTTCTGAGGAAAGATTAGCCCAGATTTATCCAAATACAACCAAATTACTCTAAATGCAACCTCCTGTAGAGTCAGTGGGAATACTTCCAGGGAGTAATTTATTTTGCTTCCCTGTGGAGGTGCTGGTGTCTCTCAGGCAGTCTGGGGTAGCTGAGCACCTTGGGCGGGTGTTTCACCTCGCTGCTGCCATGGATTTCCAGGGGTTGGGAAGGGAGAGCTTTTGGGCATTTGTGACTTCATATCAATGCAATTCTTCCTCCCACATGAGACAGCACAGTGACAACAGGAAAATCCTTCCTGCCCTCTGCTGTGTACTTGGGGCTGTCAGCCCCAGGTAGACATCAAATATCGGGTGAGTAAAGGTTGCATGCAGACTTGAGGAAAGTGCCATTCAGACTATTAAAAAGCCTCAGATACTGCAGTTATTCTACTGAAATTTATGCAGGATAAATTTTTTGGTGTGGAGTATCATAACAAGAACCTCTTTGACCTATATTTTGGATGCCTGGCTTGTGTGACAGACTGTCCAAGGCGAGGCACAGGCTAATGGAACAACATCAAAGCTTTAGCCAACATTGGCCTTTTTCTGTGAGATGCTGAGCACAATGTGTGAGCAGCCACATACCCTCAAGGGCCACTAAGCCATCCAGAATCCAAATCACACCAAGCACAAGTTTGGATCAGGCCCATTTCCCCACTTTCTAATCCTCTGCACCTGGCACAGCAAACTCTTGCTGCGTGAGCGGATGGTCCATGAGTGAAGTCGGGAGGCACCTGCTGCTCCTGCTGTACCTGAGCAAACCTCTGCCTGGGAACTTGGGAGAGATCCAGCTTCCTCCAGCAGCAACGGACAAGATGCTGCTTCATGTGAACCTCATTTGCATTCCTACTCTAAATCTGTTTCAACTCTCCCATCCATATGTTTCTCAGGGAAGAAAGGCAGAGCAAGGGAAGAGGGAAGCAGCTGAGTGTCTTTTCTCAAATCATTGCACCCCTCATTTTAACTTCTATTTCATGTTGACTTCCCCCCCACCTCCCAAAGTGTTTTCAAAACCTTCCTCCTACTTCCTTCTCCTGTTCACTTGCTTCAGATCTTTATTAACACCACAAACCCATCCCTGGAAATGTTTTCCCTTTGTAAAGACATCAGATTTAAAACAACACCAAACAGCATGGCATCTTTTAATCCACCAGCACTTTTGCTGCTGCTTCATAAATGATTCTGGTTGAAACTCAGATCTCCTGAGTTGACTGATGGTAGAACCACATGGGAAGTGAATAGACAATGATCTCGGAGAGCAAAGGCTTCCCAGTGATCAGCAAAGGACACATTGGTTTGATAGGAGTGATTTAAACCAAAGAGATGTTTTTTGAGGTCCCTGCATTTTTGAGGTTCAGCTAGAGAAGAGGGACAGGAACCCATTGCAGTGCTCAGCAGTGACTCTTGAGCATTTCATGCTCATAAGAATATTGCTCAAAGGCGGGAAAAAAGAATTCTGTGAACACCTAAAGTCTGTGAGGTGCAAAACAGCTTTTTCTGGAGAGGTGGTATGAAGAAATCTAGGAGTCTCTCAGTGTTTTGGTTCAGCTTTTCTTTAAAACAAAACCTTTGAGTTCCTGTTTTCGAGGTTGACAAATTTTTATTTTAAAGGTTAAGCCAAAGCTAAAAATGAAATGTAAGTTTTTCAATTCAGCTCAAGTAAAATGGGTCATCTGACCTGGGAACTTATCCCTGTGCTGGCCATTTCCTCAGTTCAGCAAACATCATGAAAGTGGCAGGCACTGTCCCAGCCCAGGGTGCCTCCCAGCCCCTCATCTTCCCTCAGACAGGAAGTGAAACTTTGAAATGAGGGGTTTCCTTCTGGAAATGGGGTGATGACATCCAGATCTCTCAGCTCAGCTTCTTCCTCCACCACTGAAAGGAATAACACACCAGAGCAGTCACGCATTTGTGTGCAGACAGCTACAGAGCTCTGTGGGGAGGGCCCAGGCTTGTTTTCTGCTCTGGAGGGAGATGGGCTGTTTTGCCAGGTGCCTGGGTTTGGTTATTTTGTTTTGTGTGAGACGATGAGGAGTTTTTCCCTGATGTCAGCTAAACTTCCCTGTCCCTTCTGGTGTGCTGTGTGGTCTGGTTCACTGGCTCACCCAGAAGTTTTACACAGCAGCCACACTGCTCTTGGAAAATCTAGGACACGAGAGACATCCTATCGCTCCTGCTGTCTTCTCTTGTGAAGAATAGGGTTTTGTTTTCATCTCTCGCTCCAGGTCACTGATGTGGGGTGGAGGGCAGTGGGACAGGGCAGGCAGAGCAACTGTTCTGCAAATATCTCTTGGACACCTACTTTCCGTAAGTCTGCCTCTGCTGGAACGGAGAGGACTCAATGACTCAAAATTGTCCCTTCTATTCCTGTGCCTCAAACAGATAAACGGTGACTTAATTGTCTCAGAAATAAACCTGCATCTCTCTTGAATTCTGCCATTCTCAGGGATGTTTGTGAAACAGGTCAGTGCAGGGGCACAGAGAACTGAAGTTTAAGTGAGCGGAATTCCTTCCCCACCAGGCAGTTTTCACTAACTTCCTCCCACAAAGAATTTAGTTTAGAGTTAATTGAATTAGCAAAGGCCTTCAAATACTTCCACAAGGGACTGTGTTCATTTTGGCCTTACAAAGCCAATCAAATCATCAGAGAAGCAGAAAAAACAGTCAATGACTCACATTAATCATCTGAGAGAGGAAAGGGAAAAAAACCAACTAAACAAAATACAAACCAAAAAAACCAGAAAGGCAAAAAAACCCGCCAGACTGCAACTCTCAGAAACTTGGCTCACCCCAGACGTGGAGCACCAGATGAAAAATTGACTCTGTGAATTGCATTATAGATTTTGAAGATGGGTCTGTTTCTGAGAGTCTGAGATTGAAAGTCTGGTACGTGCTGATGGAGTTTACTGCAGCAGGGACCAGCTTGTGCTGGGGAGCTCTGGAGAGCACAAGCTCGGGGTTCTCTACACAGGTGTCAGGGGGTCTCTACTCCTGCATGCTCTGCTCAGGGTGTTGGATTTGTGGCACAGACTCAAACTATTTGCCCTTGCAAGTTAAACAAGTCAGAAGTGCAGAGAGCAGGCACATGGACATCGGTGTGTGGCACCCAGATTGGAGGGGGTTCCTGAGATTTGTAAAAGCATTTTTATACATCTAGAAGGGTTTGGGGTATTTTTTTCCAGAGCTAAAAGCAGGACTGACTTCCTCAGCTTTCCAGTCAGATACATTAATGGAGGAGCTTTGAATTTTACAGGTGGGTGCCCATCCTACCTCTCAAGGAAGCACATGGGCATCCCTCGCCATCCCAGACAAGTCACTGCCGTACCTGGATGTGGCATCTGTGTCACACACCTGGCACCACAAGTTCCACTGCACATTTGCTCCTGCAGTTGCCATAGTGAAGGTGCACCTCGCAGTGCTGCAGGCTGCAGTCTCCCCGTGTATTAAATCCCTGCAGCTCCTCACCCCACGTGAGAACAAAACACCTGCCAGAACCTGTCAAGTCAAAGGCAGTGCTACGAAATAGTCACAACAGGAAAGGCTGATAAAGCTACTTGGCTTATTCCCCTGCCAGGAAAAGAATTTAGATCAGATTTCAGGCCAACCTCGGCATCTCTTCTGAGCTTTTTATTTTTAAATGAGTCTGTTGTAGAAAGCACCAGACTGAAAGCCCACCCTTCTTCCTTGTCTTTTGTGCTTAACACTCAGATTTACAACTGGTAGTTTTATTTATTTATAAAAGATCATTCACTGTCTTCTTTAAGAAAAGAATCTGTATAGACAAAAAAGCAATCACGAAAAGGCTGAGTTTTAATTAATTTCTTTGTTCAAAATATTTCAGAAGATCTTTTACATGTAAGGGGATTTTGGGTGGTTTTTTTTTGATTGGAGTTTTTGTTTGTTTGTGTTGGTTTGCATTTGTTTGGGGTTTTTTTTGTGTGGGTTTTTAGTTTGTTTGCTTGTCTTTTTGTTTGTTTGGGGTTTTTTTGTTTTTTCAAAAAACCCCTTGCTTTTCCTTACTGAGCTAGAGAGTCAGTAAGGGTTTTTACATAGGGTAAAAAATAAATCATCTTTACGAATAAGAAAAGCTATTTCAGACTGCTGCAAGATAGCCAAATTAGCTAAATAAAAGATTCTGTCTCAAAAAACACATTAACACATGATTTTTCCTCCAAAAGCATGGGACAGAAATAATTTTGAAAGACTTCAATGGGACAAAAACCTAATTTTGTAACTGTACTACAAAAGTCCTGGCAAGTAAAAGATGAAAACAGAGCCCTGTATTTCACTTCTACAGTAGCAAAAATAATAGAAAGGAACAATTATTATTTTATTGGTAGAAAATGGTTATGTTAATTTTGATGGAATAAATGGGCATGAAATATCAAAGTTAATAAAATGTCCAAAGCAAGTAAAACACTAAAAATTTCTACATGAACTTCAGAGACTTTTTTTTTTGTTACAGAGAATTTAGTAACCAATGACAAGCTCTAGTGGCAAGCAACCACAATTAAAAATCATTTTATGCTTTTATTAAATATGCAAAAAACTTATCTCAGCTAGAAGTCCTTGCAGTGTAGAAAATTATGTCAACCTTTCATTTCACAAGATCTCTTATTCCCTATTTCTCCAGCAACAGCTTCTGTAGCATAAGATGACCCCTCCAGACACTCCTTTAGATGCATTTAAATGTGATATTTATGGGAAAGGAGAAAAGTATTGTGAAGTTTGTGTTCTTGCCCTTATTTTAGAGTGCAAGTTTTTTCTTTAAAACCAAAATAAGATCATCCACATGAGGAAACACGATGAAAGCAAAAAGAGCAAGAAAAATAGTAAATAATGAGACCTCAGGGCTAGAAAAGAACAGGTGAATTCTTGGACACCTTAACCTGTCAGAAACACGGCAAAATCATATCACTGCTGGATGTTTAAGATGCTGCTTTCAGCTGTGTTTATCTTTACTGCTGTTTTGTGGTGTCACCACAGAAATACCATTTACATTAAATCTTTTTTTCTTATTTTCCTTTTCTTTTCTTTTTTTTTTTTAATGTGAGGGTGTGGTGGCAGTGTAAGAGAAATACAGTAGGGGAAAGTAAAAAAGGAAAAGGGAAAAGAAGAACCCCAGCTCTCTGATTGCAGAGCTCCAGTGTCAGTGGAGACACTGCTGTCATTTGGAACTTTCTCTAGAGCTGATTGCAGTGAATTTGTTCTTCCTGGTGACAAAGGTGACAAAGGTCTGAGCAGTCACAGTGACCAGAGTGTCCTCTGGCCTCAGCACCTGCAGTGGAAAAGCCCATTCCACCCCTGCTCCTCTTGTCTTCAGCATCATACAAAGGATCCTCAAGGATGGAGACAAAAGGCAGGATGACTTCCCACCACACAAAGTTGTCCAGTAGATGAAGAAAAACTAGGAATAAACCAGATGTTCCTTGCCTCAGGGACTGATTCCCTGGCCACTGACATACACCAAAACTCTGCCAATGCAGGGTATCCCCATTCCCACAGCTCTGGAAACACCCAATAAGCTATGGCCAAGAAAGCTCAGGCCTTCCTGCTCCACCTTCCACTTGACACTTCTCCTTTTGGTGGTGAATTAATCTGATTAGATAGGTAGGTAATTACCACGATTCACTCACTACCCATATTTCCACATCACAGCCAGTTAGAGACTGCTGGAAACTGCGAAGTGGCTGCTGAGAGCCCAATTCAATTCCCACAGTCCAATTTTAATTCTGAAACCAAAATATCTGAACGGTCATCTCCTTGCACTTTCCAAAACGCTGCCTGTCTTCCGCCTTCTGTGAGAACACCTTTTCTCCATCAGAGTTCTGCCTGACCTAACTGCACACTCAGGTGTGTTTCCTTCCTCTCTCTTGAGCATTTTGGAGTTTGACTAGTGCCCTTCAGCTGGATCATTCCCAACATACATCAGATGAGCACATTTCTGACTACTGTGACAGATATCCATGAACTGGCATTCAAGCAATGCTGCTCTAAGCTCTTAGTTGAACCTTACTGGCAGAAATACTCTTTCTTTTCGGAAAACATAAGAAAGTGAATGATGTGAATGATGAGAACTTGTTCAAAAACCTGAATAAATACTCACCAGGGAAAACAAAAAGGCCATGCTGTTTTCATAGAGCTAATATTAATTTACTGATTTCTTGATTAAAATGAAAATGAAAAAATGATTCCCAGCAGGTCCCCCTTCTCTTGCTAAGTGAATAGCAGGGATGCCATTACACTGGAAATGATACATTTAATGTTAAAACCTAGTTACGTGTTCATTTCTGCGTTCAGCCAGTGAGGTTCAGCAATGTTCCACTGGGCTGGGACAATGTCCCTGCATTGCTAGATTGGAAAAGAAGGGTGGAAAAAGCTCATTATGGGCTCTAATGACTGGCTGTTAACCCAGCAGCCTGATGTATGGAATAAACCTGGAAAGGCAATACAGCAGCAATTCAGACCTGTTACTGCTCAGGGCCATGGCTAACAGAGCGGGAGCAGAGAGCAAAAGTGACTTGGGAAAGAAAGGGCAGTGAGGGATCTCTAATTTCACAGAGGGAAGGAGGCCACCATAAACAAGAGACAGATGCATGATCAAAGCACTGACAAGCTCACTTGGTGAAATGTGCTCTTTGCAATGAACTCAGTTCAGTCAAGAACAGACTTTGGGAGTGGTTCTCAGGCATGTGGAGCCCAGCAGTGACTCCTGTTACTTTCAGTGGTATCCCTCTATCTCTCTGACATGTGTTTGGTCTGGCTGAGAGAATTTTGCCTCTTTCTGGTGCTTAGTCACTCATATTGTCATTAATATCAACAGCAATTGCAGATCCTCAAAAGTTTGGGTCCTTCACAGAGATCTGCTGTTATTTATTGCTTGTACTGCCATTTTGCCCTCCCTTGCCTTTGTTCCTTCTTGGCTGAACCAAGTTAGAAATCAAGAAGTCCTTTCACGGGGACCCCAATACCTTCTGAGAAGGGTCACGAGGTGGAAAGAGGAACATCCAGCTGCAAAGCATCGTGTCCAAAATGCCTTCAGACACCTGTAGGACATGCTGCCTGGTACTCAGCTAGCACTTTCTAAAGGTCTAAAATCTCCACTGGGTCCTGGATATATTTGCCAGTCTCTGCTACCCGTGGGTCCCTGAAATGCCACACCTATGTTCAGGTATCCGGTTTAGTCTCAAAATCCCTGTGGCTTTCTATCAGTTATGTAAGAGGGAGCTTTATTTTCAAGAGGAAAATTCAATCTGTGAGCCAAGAAACTGGAAGACAAAGGGTCTGATGAGGCACAGTTGAAGTGTGCAGAAGTTTTGCACAAGTGCCCAGCTCAGGTTGGTTATTACCACTCAGCAAAACCTCGGCTGTTCCATATCAAAGAATGATCCTTTCTGTGCTGCCAAAATGACACAGTGCTGATAGACAAATCCTGCTTGTTATACACCACAGCTGAGTGCTGCCCACACACTCTGCAAGTACCTAAGGGGAAAATGGGCTTAACAACAGAGTTAGAGCACAGATCCTCAGAGTACAAGATAGGAGCCAGCACGTGTAGTTCAGAATCAGCAGCCTTTGGAGAGCTGAATGCATTTGAGGAGGCCACTGCTACCAGCTGCGCTTCTCTAAGATGAATTTACATTTAGCACACAATTAATTTCCCTTGCACAAATGAAAGGGATGTTGGATTCCTCAGGGAGAGGCATCCCTGTGAGCTAGGCCACTAGGAAGGAGATGTTCCTCATCACAGATTCTGGGTCAGCTTGGGGCAAGGAGGATGTGTTTCATTTCAAATATTAACCAGGATAAGCAATCTTTGTTGGATTCTAGAAGTTCCCTGGGGACAAAGTCCTGGTTGTAAGGAATGTGAAATGCAAGCAGTGAAATTCCACCCATTCAGCATTGATTGCCTGTGCTACTTGTGCTGCCGCTGTGTCTCCAAAATCAACGCAGCGTTAAGCAGTCAAAAGCCATTATAAAACTCAGTCTGTTTAGCTGGATGTTAATGTACTCAGATTTATGGTCAGGTCTGCCCTGTTCCAAATAACTAGGATCAAGTAAAGGTTTGGCTTGCAGAAGAATTTGTCTTAGGCGATTTGTGTAGAATTGGCTGTAGGGGCAGTGTTTGGGAATAAGCCATGTGTACCCCAGAGTGTCTGAACTTCCCAGCCTGGAAAGCAGATTGGGTGGGTCAAGACAGGTAGAGTGTGACTCAACACAAAGGCAACCCTGAGGATCAGGAATGCAGCACTAAATATCTAAATAACATTATAGTCCATAAGGCTGTAGATAAAGACCACTGAGCTGCAGATTAGCAGGACAAAACAGCACAGATAAAACTTTGAAGAAACCAAAATGAGAGAGAACCTGCTTTTTGTGAACAGGCCCTTTAAAAGACCCAGCTTTTGAGGCCTCTGTGCACAAAGCCAGCATAGTTGATAAAATGATGGATGATTGGATCAAGCCTAGTGAACATCAGAAGAACCCACACCACTGAGCTGGAAGACTTTTTCTGCCGTGTCCTGGCACAGGCTCCGAGCTCGCATCCAAATCTGTTGGGTTTGGCCATCGCTTTCCCCTCAGACAGAGCTGTGGAGCAGCACTGTGGAACAGTTGCATTCTGCAAGGGCAGCTCAGAGAGCAGCAGCTGATGGAGGGAGGCAGCTCCCTCCACTTAATGCAGGGCTTGGAGGCGAATTCCGGCTCCCAACAGCACGTGAAATTTGCAGTTCGCTGCAAACGTTTTTTGCTGATTGTGTCACACTCAGTTTCCTAAGGAGGAAGCAGGGGAACTCAGCCTTATTTGCATGAGTTTCACATCCCTCTCCTTGGCTGAGAACACACTGTGCTGTTCGATGGACAGCTCCTTTCTGATTCACTGCTCTAATTATGTTTTACAGCCGGAATATGGTACTTATGTCAAAGCTGATGGGTAAAATTCTACTGAGAAGCAACAACATTTTGTAGCATTCTCCTGTTGTTCATTTCCATGACTTCCCCTCATTTTTTTCCCCTCAAGGCTCATTTTCCAGGCACTAGTCGTTCTGGAGAGAGATGTTCTCACCTCCTTGATGCTTACTTTTGACTAACAGCCATATTCTTCTTTTATTTGTTTATTTATTGTACATTTGCAGGCATATGGTGACAGAAAGAGAAAATAAGGAGAACAGGTTTATGATTTGTCTAAAGCAGCTGGTAAAGAGCTGTAGTATCTGTCTGCAGGTACACCTTCACAGTAACAATAATCCTTTTGCACAGGAGAATAGGATCATACAGGTTTAGAGACATCCATATTTCCAAGATTAATTCAGGCCCTGTGCTACATGAAACTGCTTCTGCTATGCTCTGTTATCCCCACATGCAGAACTTCTCCTGGACCACATGTCAAGGGAGAATAGTCCTCAGTCATCTTCCCCTCTCATCCCAAACAAAAACCACCAGCAAGAGCTGGGCAGTTATCTCTTGGTGCCAGACACCACTGGAGGGACTATCCCAAATTTAGGGATAGTTTGGCTTGCTAGCTTCTCCCGAGAGGGTCAAAGAAGGCATCCCTCAATTGCAAACCTGACCCAATTACTCCTTATGCAACCAGCTCACAGCACTACAGGGAAAAGGGCTGGAGGGACTCCTCTCCACCCTATGGAAGAGAGGAAGGGAAATTTCAGAGGTGACATGGTACGGGACTGCAGAGCACCAGTGCTGCTGGGCTTAGCTTCACATCATTTTCCTTGCCTCCTCTTACTTTCTTCAGCTGATGTTGGAGCTGTTCCTGGGGCTGGATTATTCCCTGGCTATTCTGTGCTGTAAAGTACAGCAGGACTCCAGGCCAGACAGATCTGGTGTTTGTGTGTGTGTTTGGCAGGTAGGGAGAGGGGAGGGAGGGGAGCACACTCGCTGCTGCAGCAGCAGCAGGATCACAGCTTGGCTAACGGGGGAAAAACAAAAACATGATCTCTCATTTAACTGTGCTAAATGACAAATCGCTTACAGGCAACGCTGCCCACTGGGGAAAACACCACCAAAGTGATTGTTTCTCATTTCCTAGAGACTGCTGACCAAGGGAGGAAGGGGAAGAAGGTGCATTTGAAATGCTGGTCAGGTGCTCTATAGTGCTCGACCGCAGCTATTTTCTCCATTTTTGCAAGAACATTGGGTATGACATTATTCTTAGTCCTTGGCAACATTCAAATGAAAAGAAAAAGCTCAGGTGACTGCTTTAAAGATACTTTGTCTTTCATTGCTTCACTCTGTTTCAGCAGAACTTGAGGTACAGATGGTTTCCTTTTCTTTTTTTCCTAAACTTAAACCTGCCAAACTTAGGGTTCAGAGATCTGTCTTTTCACACTGCACCTGCTGATGGGCCAAGCACCTACACTGTGCTGGAACAGTACTTTTGCACCACCCTTTCTCTGCCAAAAAATACATTCTGGTGTTGCTAAGGAAATCTTTCACCCAAATCTTGGCAAGGGAAAAGAAATGCTTAATTTTTTAAAATAATAACTTTTCATTCCTTTGTTGTATTTGTTTGCTCTACTATACGGTGCCTATTCATAAAACATAAGCCTCATTTTCTTAGAATTGTAGAATAATTTAGGTTGCAAGGGATCTCTGTAGGTCACCCAGTACGACTGCCTGCAGAGTTAACTTCAAAGCAAGATCAGGCTGCTGAAGGTCTTTTGTAGTCAAATCTTGAAAGCCCCAAGGATGCAGAGCCACACCTCTCTGGGCCCCTGTTCCAGTACTTCAAAAAACTCACATCATTTTTTTTTTAGTATAAATATACAGCCAGAAATTCTTTTTGCTGCATCTTGTGCCCACTGGCTCTTGTACATTGCTTGTGCACCTCTGGGAAGAGTTTGGCTCTGTCTTTGCTATAATATCTCTTTCAAAGGTCCTGGTGACTGTGGAGAAGCAAGGATGTCCCAGTCTCACACATGTGGGTCCACTCTGCTCTCTCCTCCTCATGTACCTCATCCTGCTCATGTTTTCTGTCCAGTTTTCCCCTTTCCTTTGCCTGAGATGGCCCATCCCACACATCACAGCATGACCAGGCTGAGTAAGCCCATCAAGCAGGAGGTGAGAAGGAAAGATGCACGAAACTGATCTAACCAAAACATCAGGTGCCCAGATAAGGGAAATAGTCCCTGTGGCTCCCCCATCCCCATCTGAACACTCAGCTGGGACTCACTGACTTCTGACTATTTTACAAGCATCAAGAAAAGCCTCATTTTCCCCATTTTACTGGTTTGTTCCATGGTGCATATACGCATTTTGTCAAAAACAAGACACGTAAGTCCAATAATGAGTTCCAATTCAGCAACAATCTAACCTTTCCCTCCACAGTGTGAAGGAACACTTGATAGAATTAACACACACTAATTAACATATTCTTAGTGTCAGAAAAGGTCTTTGATAAGTTCTGATTATATTTTGTTGCTTGATCCTTACATTTCAGTTTCAGGATGCTTCACGTTGACTTTTTATTCTTTTCATCTTACTCATCGTGATCAATACATTTCTAAATTCTGACAAGAATCCTCAGGAGTATTTACCATATAAGCAGGCCAAAATCTCTGCACTTGACAACTCAGAAACACATTGAACTTTCCAGGATTGTACAAAGACAGAGTCATGTTAACAGCTCTGACTCTATTTTCCAGCCAAATTGCAGATAACCTTTAAATAGTCTTATGGAGGGATTTCTCCAGAGATTATCAGGACAGGTTTGTACTGAGAGATCATTTTGTTCCCTGAATAAACTGAGGTTACCAAGAGGTGACATTTCAACAATGTCAACTGTCCTTATTTCTTCAGTAATGCGTTTCAATAGAGCCTGGTCTGGGACAGAGTAATGATTCCCCAGATAACTGGGGTGAGCTAAACCTGACTTCATGGCCCCGATTCTGCAAAGTTTTACACTGTTTTACCATATTACTGTGTTTGGTTTTATATGCAAGTACCAACAGGAGAAGAAGAAAAATGCCAAAGGGAACAGTCTGTTGCTCTCTTTGTCAAAAAAATGTTTTAAAATGGTTCATTAAATAAGATAAATTGTTTTCTCATTACTATTCAGACCAGTAAATAATGCATTTTTGAAGAACACTTTATTAATTAAAAATGTTTATGTCTTTACTAAACAGATTGCAACAGCTCTTTCTAATACCAAAGATGATGTTATTTCTCTGGCATTATCATTTGTCTATTAAATTATCACTAAACAAATGAACGAGATTAAATATTTACCCCTAGAGTCAAACTTAGCCTATGGAATTATACAGGGACTCATTCACCATGTCTGACATCCAGGCTATTGACTCTTTTGCAGGAACAAGGCTCACACCTTGCATTACCTGTACCTTTTAGCTTTTAGAAAAATACCAGCATGAGAAAAGCAAAAATACCACAAGAATCAGGGAGATGGGCTTATCTAGCAGCATTCTGGGTTGTGCATGTACCTGAGGAGGATCTTAGCTCACATTGAGAAGGAATGGCAAAAATAGTTTTTGAGTGTGTAAATTCAGAAAACAAATCCTGGTTCTCACTGTTTGGACCAGGTTATATTGGAGGGATGGATGAGGCAGAAGCAGGACAGCAGGACTGTGAGAGCAACTGGACGATTCAATTTCAAGATCAGTTGGAAGTGCCTCCGTTTTAACCTCCTGGACACAGTCCTGTTTGCCATGCCCAGCCACATGCCAGTGCTGTGACAAGCTGGGGTCAGAGGATGGGTGTGCTCTTGATGAAAATACCCTGCTCTGCCACTGTCTTGAAGGAGCTGCTGAGCCCAGCATGGGTTGCAAACAGTGACCCAGGACAGCCACATGCAAAGGTGGGAGATAATTGCTGCTCTCGGGAAGAGCTGGGAGCATCTCCTAGACCATCCTGCCCCTGACTCCCTGGGATCTTGGATTCCAGCTGTTCCTCTTCAAGAGATAGTGTGACACTTGTCCTTCTGAAAAGCACAGGAGAGAAAATGGATTCTCTCTTCTCACTGCTGTGACAGACTATGATCCTTTCTATAGATGGGCGCAAAGTAAAGCAACAGAGAGATTAAGACATGAGGTAATAAATACATTCCTAAATACAACACAAATGCAATCTTAAATTTTCACAGCCTGGCCTTTTATACCTCTCTTCAAAAGGAACAAAAGAACGCATCCAATATAATTTGAATTTTGGAGCTCCCACTTGACTATTCCCACTGAAGTAAGCGTGTGAGGTGAGCAGGGGAGGCAATGCCATTAAATGGAAAAAATGAACAAGGCAACGTAGTTACTCTGAAGCTACAGGACTTTGGTTGCTCTGAACTGATTGCTTGAATGCTTTTTTTGTGAAAAGGGTTTTTTAAGGCACAGCTTCATTACCAAAATGTTAACAAAGCTAAAGCCCCAGGAGCAGGCAAGAAAATTAGAAATGTTCACACATTCAAAAGCATACAAAAATAATCCCTTTCCATTTTCAGGACAGAAAAGCAGGAGCTGCAGCAGTGCTCATTACCCTGCCAGGGTACCTGGGGCTTTGCAGATGAAAAAGGGGGCAAAACCCACACAAGGCACACGCAGGCAACAAGTGCTTCATTATCAATGTGTTATTATTTAATGATTATTGACTTCAAATTCTTAACAGCAAATAGTAAATCTTGCTGGTCAACAGGACTCCTGAGATGAGGAAACTTTGTTCATCTTTCTGAGTTTTGAGCCTATTCTGGCCTCATCCCCTCAATCTGTACAGCACAGCACAAATTCACTTTAATTACACCATGTTATTCCAGCCTGGACCAGCCAGAAGGACTCTGTAAATGTTTGTGAGGGCAAGTGTCAGAGCATGGTCACCTCGCAGCTGGAGGCTGAATTGTAAATGTGTCTGACGCTTGGGTAAGACAAGTGTCTCTAGTCAGTATTCATGGAATCTTACTCATTTAGGTTGGAAAAGACCTTTAGGGCAGCAAGTCCAACCATTAACAAGCACTGCCAAATCCACCACTAACCCATGTCCCCAAGTGCCACATCTATACGCCTTTTAAATACCTCCAGGGATGCTGAGTCAACCATTTCTGTGGGCAAACCTTTCTTCTGGCTGCTTATAGAACATTTCATCTACCTCTTTATCCTGGTGGCATGACCCATAACAGATTCCCACCAGGATTCCTGCCTTGTTGGCATTCCCCCTCTGTCCTGTTGTCCTCACCATTATTTTCCAGACAATAAAAACAATCCCTGACAAGGCAACCCCACTCTCTCCCCCTCCTTGCCTATCCCTTCTGAGGAGTTTATAGCCACCCACTGCTGCACTTCAGTTGTCCCAGTCATCCCACAATGCTTCCAATGTTTCCAGCTGTGTCATAGTTTTCCAGATGCACAACTGCTTCCAGCCTCTCCTGTTTATTGCCTGTGCTGATGCTTTTTAATTGTACTATAGATCCCTCCACCTTTTTAGGGAGAGAAGTTATTAAAAGCAAGAGTTTCCCAGAGTGTTTTCCTTCACCAAAGGAAAAACAGCTTTCCCATAGATGTAAAGTCAAAACCCTGATGTCATTTTGGGGAGAGTGCTTTGGATTTTTTTAATTAGCAAGCAAATTAAGAAGCTTAAGGGCAGGAAAGAGCCTTGCTGGTTCCCTAAACACCTCAACTGCTGAACCTCACCTAAGAAAATCCCTCCTTTTGTGAATCTCCCATTTGAAAAAGATGATTAAGTGAACTGGACTAATTCTGTGAGTAAAAGCAAAACAACCTCAACTTCAGGAGGAGGAAGCATGCTTCAAGTTCACGTTTCAGTCTTTGTTCCTGTTATTTATTCTTTTTGTCTTTCAACATCTAGCAATCAAAGGAATTAAAAGGATTAAAAAGCACACACACAACAAGTGATGGCTTAATACATCAAAGCAGGTGTGACAACGAGTGAAATAGGAGCCAGGGAAAGAGGCAGCTTCCTGAGATTTCTTAAATGAGATCTCCAAGTTCTACGTGTGAAATGGTCACAACACAACACACATTTTCCCCTAAAACACAATTGCAAATAAAAAAAACCCACATGGGATAAAAGCAGAGAGAAATGCACTTGTCAGTGTTGCAGATGTTGCTGTGTCCTGTGGCACCTCAGATCAGAGATCACCAAAACACTTCCACTTCTGCAGTTAACACCAGCACAGAGCCCCTTGCTCAGTACTGCATTAGTTGGGACACAAAGGAAGGTGTGGATGCCTCTGCCCTCCACGTGACCTCCCAGGTATTGACAAATCCTCCCTTCTTGAAATGAATGGATTTTCTGAACAGTGTCTCTCTTCCTTCCTCAGCTGTGGCTAGTGGCAGACCCTAACCTGCAGTGACAGGAGTGTCTCAGCACAAGGTTCCCAGATGGATTTAGCCTAATTAAAATGTCCACTGAAGTAACATTCAAAAGGTGCATGCAGCCTTATAAATATCCTACACAGCTGTAAATTGAGTATTTTCTCACACAGGCAAGGTTCCTGGCTTGTCATGTGCTCCAAAATGATCTACAACTACCCCCCAAAGGGCTGTAAACGAGGAAAAATTGAGGGAGGGAAGCGGGGAGGGGGCTTCTCATATCCCACTGCTGCATATGGAGGTAAGAAACAGGTTGAGGGCACTGCCAGTCCCATTTTCAACCAGATGCTCAGAGTCTGTCAAAGATCATGTTTGTTGGATACAACTAACAATCTAGTTGGATCAGGACAGTCATGGGGTCGCCTCCAGCACAATCAGCATGTCCTGCAGATCAGAAATGACCACCCAGAGCAGATATGATCACCACTCATGAGCTGCTTCCCCACTCACACCTCCCTTTGACTGAAACCTTGCAATGGATTGTGCAGGTGCTCCTCAATCCTTTCAGTGCTGACTCGGGTCTCTTCTCTCAGGGTACACTGATGCTGTACCACTGACATGATGTTGCTGCAGTTGGCACTCCGAGGGGAATACAATTCCCCTTCTACACAAACCACTGAGATTTGTACTGAGGATGTACTTTTCATTTCAAATTGGAGCAAAGCAAAGTGAAAGCACACACTTGCTGCCTCAGAGCAATATTCCTGCTCAGATGCTTGCCTGGATCAGGCCCTCAGCATAGACAGGATCAATAAAATTCATTGTTATGAACCACCAAATAGAATTTCAATGCCACGATTTAAGCAGCTCCTGGTCACCTGGGACACTGATGCAGTTGCAGCCACTCAACAACACCCACTGCCTGCAATGCAGAGCGTGAGTCGGAGCGTTTGGCCACTTTCAGGGAATGGCTGACGTTCCTGGCAATCCTGCTCCCAGGGACAGCCACCAGTGCAGAGTCCAGCGAGGCACCAAGCACACTGGCCAGCTTTGTTATGCAGTGGAAGTAGGAGCGATACATTTTCCACACACGTAATAAATCTGTGCAAAGTGAATATCACGTTTCTTGCCCAGAAACATGAAAATTTTGTCGTCCCTCCAACTACTATCTTGGCAATCCAAATTGATGGGGGTAAGAAGCACCAGGGGAGGGCTCAGGATGCTCTGGATGAATGGCATGCAATTCAGCCTGACACAATGGTCAAGAGCAGCCAGGGTTTCAATTAACTCCCCATATGAGGGAGTCACATAGCTCCTTCCATTAGCAGTACTTCAAAAGGCCAAAGAAACAGCAACACTCGTCCCCTTGAAGTACCACAACTTCCACACACACCCAAAAAGGTTTGCAACTTCAAATAAGCCCTGAGCCAAAATTGGATCTTGATTACAAAGCTGTTAGAAGGTTAAAAAATGTGTGAGTTGAAGAGAGGATTAGTTGAAGCTACAGCTCCGGCTTTCTAAGAAGAGACAAGAAAGGGAATTCGTTGCTCATTGGCGAGTGGGTCAATGCAATTTGCTGCAATTGGCCTGCAGATGAGAGCTGTCTGTTAGCTGTGCTTGTAAGTGCAGGGCTATACTGGTTGAACAGGAAGCATTTGAAGAGCTTCTCAACAGATGTCTGCAAACAAAGTTTGGGAATTATACGAGATGAAGTTTAGGTAAATCTCCAAGGGAGCTGAGCTGAGGAGCAGCGAGGTCTTTCTCCCAGTTAGGTTCTTCCAAGGACGAGTTAAATGGGGAGTACATCTGGTGTCTTTGGTACCCAGTATGACACTGGACAAAGTCCTTAGGACCTCTTCTAACAACAGAAATCCTTTCTACCACCATCAGCAGTGCAGTAGATTTTGGAAACAAATAAAACTCTTTTTCCAGTGGATCAGTGTCCTATATTCCTGCTGATCTTAAGGAGCTCAGTTCTCCTTCACAAGTGCCCCTCACACATAATCCTATCTCAGCCCTGAAGTTTTCCCCTCCTTTTCTTTCCCATGTCACTTGCTCAAGGCAAGAAAATGACCAGTCTGTGTCAGGCCTGTGTGTGCTGACCAGCCATCAAGACCGAAGCAGGACAGGTAATGCTCACGGCAACCCTCATTAACAGAAACATGTAAATCTCTCCCCTTTGCCTGTTCTACTGAAAGAAACATAATTTCAACTGTCCAGAATGACCAAAATTGGTCAATTAATTCTGAGACCATTAGAGGAGGTCTGAGGGACTGCCACACCAAAGGTGAAGGAGCACATGATTATGGATCCTTAGCTTGGGAAACCAGGCTAAAAATAGCAATAGACTGAGAAAGAACCAAACCCTGAGATGCCCTGAAGAGGTCTGTCTGCAGCATCAGCAAGGCAAAAGTGGGTGGGGAAATCCTTCTGAAAAATTGCTCGGAAAAGAAGTTCATCAGGGGAAAGCCAGTGCTTGCTATTATCTCCCTATTCCCTGGCCTCGGGAAGAACATAATTGCATTTCAACTTAACTGTAAGGAAACGAGGGTGAGATATTCCCTGTCTTTGATCACATAAGATGTTCTACCAGGGAGAACCACTGTCTCCCCCTACAGGGTGATCCATATCCAAGGCTAATGAGCCTGCTAATGAGAATTACTACAGCTGCCAATCTCCAGCTCCAGAGAGATATCTTGCAAAGCAAAGTCTGCAGAGTTCAGCTGCTGAGGGAGATTCACTGCAGGACAATGCTGGGACACCCTGGGGTAATGTTGGATATAGTCATACAGGGTAACTGGATGAATCCTGGGCTATAAAAATTGCATTACTTCATTGCAAAACTCTGATTTGTTTCTTCCCTCTCATTATAAGTCAAGAGAAGGAATATGTTCTTCCTTCCCCCAGGCAACACTCATTTGGATGCAAGTGGGAATTTCTTTTGGTGCTGTTCCTGGCTCTTCTCTTCGACAGACAGGAGAGTGCTTATTAGAGCAGATGCACAGAACATAGGAGATAGCCTGATTGCATTCCCAGCGTTAGTCAGAGAAAATTCAAGAAAATGTCTGTCCACCCTGCCGTGGAACGTTTGCCAGTCTTCCCAGGCTGTTCAAGAACAACTTAAGCTTAAACGGTGCTTTGAGTGATGCTGCAACGTGCACCACTTATCTCCAGTAATCCCAGGAATGGCAGAGCTAAGCACTGCCTCTTCCACCACACCCCTGCCAAAATCCCTTGGATTAAACACTGGGAAGAGATTCCCACATCCTTCAGAAGAACCCAGGAGCAGGCTGGCCCAGCAGTGCAGGGGCTGCAGTCCCTAGCTCAGAGCAGACCAGCAAGGCAGAGAGAACCTGTTGTCCTGCACCTCCAGGGTGCTCAGCAGAAAGAAGTCTCCCCATTTTAGACCTGTTCCTGTGCAGATGCAGAGGGTGACCTCACTACATAGCCGTCCTTCGCGACATCAGATCACCACACACTCAGGCAAAATCCAGACAAGAAGAAAAGCAGAAAGAGGTGGCACAGGAGTTAGGAGAGGCTGAAGCCTCCCCTCCTGTCTGTGCAGCTGGGAAAATGGAATTTGTGATGTTCTGCTCCTGCTGTGCCAGACCAATGTGAAATTTTCCATTGCCAGAGAAGGGAAATGGAAGAAAAATGAAAAAAAAAAATGAAAAAGAGAACTTTGCAAGAGGCATGTTGCTGTTGCAGAAAAAACAGATACCAGATCAAAAAGCTCTGCTTAAAGACAGTACATATGCCAGCTCCAGGGGATTTCAAATATTTATGGTTTGCTACATTTTTAATCTTTAAGATTTCCAGGGATGCTGTGCGTAGAACATGATGCAGGCTCATCCCATGTCTGACATGGACATGGCTTGTAATTCACTGCAGTGGTGGGAAGGGGAAAGCAGGATCTTGCAAGGGTTCCTGAGGCTCACACCTCACTGCAGGCCTGATGGGGCTTTTCACTGTGCCCTAAAAGAAAATTCCAAAATCTGTCCTCACCCACTGACTCTGGCACTGGTTCTGCCCCCAGATTTCCGTCCCAGGCAGCGCTTACAGCACTTTGAAAAGCACTTTCACCACAGGCAGGGAGGTGCAAAGGAGAGATGGTTCCCATTGCCACCACTCCAAGACACCTCATCCTACCTCCGTCACAAAGACAAAAGAGAGTCCCCATTCTATTCCATGGCTCAAATACATTTCTTGCCATCTACATGATTAATAACCTGAAATAGATTAATATTTAAGATCCCACTGGGGAGTAATTTGCAAGGTACAACGGAGATTTTGGTTCTTCTGGTACAGCAACATGGGCTGAAGTGCTGTAGCAGGAGTTTGGTGTGTGTGCAGAACACCTGAAGCACACACAGGACTAATGCATCTAACACAAGTGCTGGGATTCATTATTATTTCAGTGCATGTCACCTTCAATTAGAAGAGATTTTGGATATGCTTGCTCATATGCCTCCACTTCTCTTTCCATGTTTCTTGACTAAAAGAAACCTAAAATACCCAAAGCTGAGGTAGGATTTCAAGGAACTCTGGCTGCAGCACACTGGCTGATGTTTGCCTCTTAACTTGGGGTGAAGCTGCGTAAATTATTCAGGTTCTTGTATTTTAACTGTCAGAGAAATTTAGGCTTCTTAACACATTTTGCCAACTATCATGTGAGCTGAGGGAGTTTGGGAGAGAGAAAGTACTTTCTGGAGGGTAGAAATGTTCACGTTCGCAAAGAAAATATAAGATGTGTTATTCCTGGGTATAAAAATCATGCCCTGCTCCACTTTTCTCAAAAAGGCTTTATTTTTGCTCACCCTGAGGAGGCTGTAAAAGCCTGGCACACCAGCACTGCTGTGGAGGTCACCATTTAAGTTGTCCCTCTGTGATTACACCCAGGTCCTGGGTGTTGACGAGCCAATGCAACAACCAGCTTTCCCTGAAAGCACTGGTGCTGTGCTGCATCCTCCCTGTTCTAGAAACTCCCTGAGACAGCAGGAACATCAGCTATCCCCTTCTGTGCCATTCTGTGCATGTTCCTGGAGTTTATAGACCTGTGGGTTACAGCAGGAGAGGAGCACATCCAAATACTGTCCTGACTACTTTTTAAAAGTGATGGGACTGATCTATCCAGAGCGAGCCAAGTTATCCCATGGGGAGGTTTCAGCATCCAGCACTTTCCTGTAGGTTGCACAGAGATTGATAATTTTCCATGGCTTTTCCCTGCCTACTGTAATCTGGCATCATGAGACAGCACAAGGACAGCTCATTTGAGCAGCAGTTAAGGGATTACAACTGGACTGTGTCTGACCGTGCTTTCTTTCTCTGTACAATGACCAGGTCATAATTAGGATGGGAATTATGGTGTTCAGTGATGTGGAGAGGCATTAAGCTGCTGAGCTTCTGGCGCCGCGACCAGGTATGTGCTGCCAGGTTTCAAAGTTCAGCAGCTTTTAGGACTGGCAGAGCCGTGGCTTCCCACTGTGGCACAGCAGTGAGGATACATTGAATTTCTGCAGAGCCAGGTGGCCCTGGGAAGAAATGAGGAGCGGGCACAGCAAGAACAGCAGCGTGGCCAGAGCAGCACAGCCCTGTTCAGCCCCTTCACTCCTACCCAGGGAATCACACATGGTCCCAAAACCCTGTCCCTACCCAGGAAAACCCTGAGGCACGATGCACTATCAGACATCCAGCCCTGTGGTGGTTTCACAGCAATTCAAGCACACATCCCAATTTAGGTAGAGTGGGTTTGCAAAACCAGCCCCCTTCCTCATCAATTTATTTGTAAGACCCCAGAAGTGTTGTTTTAATGCTGTTTTCCTACCTTTTTATCTTTTGATCCACCTGACCTTTTGGAAAAGAAAATGCTATTGACTGGCTTTTGCAGCGTTACCAATGTTCTGCAGCGTTAATTATTTATAACCATATAAAAATGAATCTAAGCACTGGATGTTCATTTGCCAAAGCTCCATCTCTACTCCTGTGCATGATTTTTAATATGCTCTTCACAGCAATATGTGTGTTGGAGAGTTTTTCCACCAATTCCTCCTTTCTTGTGAGTACTTAGTCAAGTAAAGCATTAGCCAAATTTGGTCCCTCTAGCATTTGAATTAGGAAACTGGCACCAGCACAGAACTTCCCTTGACTGCTCATATAATGCTGTATAACCCTTCAGAATTGCAGAATTTACAATTTTTTTTAAATTTACAATTTTCATAATGATTTCTAAGAATGCAATCCAATGTAGTTGGCCCACATAGATTAAATAAAAAATAGCTTAGCAGTTGCAATATGACAATTTGTCAAGAAATGAACAGCAGTACACAAGACTCTGTAAGTTACTGGCCATTCAATGCCCTAAGGGAAATATTTTCTCAGCCATTTTTATGGATATTCATAGGTGAGTGTAGATTTCTGTGAAGATGAGCCCTACACAGGGAGCAAATAAAGGAGTATAAAAATACATTTGGCCTTATGTGTCACACAAAGGGTATCCTCAATAGTTTTAAAGAGGCCTTCTATTCATAAGATATTAGGACTTTTCTTTTTTAATTTTGAAGGTGAACGTATTTCAAATACTTGATATGACTTCAAACCAGACTATTTACTTAATCTGTGTATTTATTGAGAAAAGGTAACTCTGCTTTTCAATTTCAGATGATTGATTGGTTTGAAAATATGTGAAAGATTTTATGGAGTGTTAAAACATTTTCCTATTGTGCCCATTCTGTTTCAGTAGTAATAAAAGGTGATACCGGAGGATAGAAAATGAACTTTTTTCTGTTGAGGAGACTACCCTGAGATATCAGCCATAGTTTCACTATCCTGAATGACAGACCATGAAAGATTATTCATCTGCCTTCCTATCTATCTGCAGCAATATGGGTATCATCTGCTTCTGTGATAAAAGCCCCCTGGGAGGCTCTGCTGTTCTTATCAGATGTGGCAGCAGTTGAAATAGCAGCTGAGTAAGATAATAAATAATAAATGAGCCTATATATTTTAATCTGATGTAGGAAAATGTTAACTGTTAATCTGGATAATGGAGGCTTCATGTCCTAAAATCCCCTACCCATGAACTTCAGGCAATCTCTCTCCGAGAGCTTCAGTTTTTCACTGGAATCAAGCTTCTGAAGGCATCAGCATTTCTCAAGGGCTTTCTCAGAGGAAATCACAGCCTCACACTAAATAGATTCATTTGCTTGGGACTGATAATTAGTACTCCTCAACTGCATTTACCATCTTGGGATTCAGATCCTGTGCTTTAAGAGACACCAGGAAACACTACTGTTTTTTCCAGCAGTTTCCCTCAGAACAGCACTGTCTGTAAGGGCTCTCAGTCCCTTCTGCCAGCAGAAGCAGCTGGAGTCTCATTCTTCTAAATCAGCCTTTTCCCCATCTTTGCATTAGCTGGAAGAATAACATCTGAAAGCAAGGTGCTATGAGTTTTTAAAGATTCATTCCTAGAAGTTACGGGAGGGAAAAGGCTCGGGAGCCACGGGTACAATGCAATAGAAGACAACCCTGGTTCGAGGCAGGCTGCGGGTGATTAGATCTGACGGGTGCTCCGCAGAACGATTCCTGCCGTGATTGAAGAGCTGCCGGCGACCACAGCCCAGCCCCACCTCCGACAGTTGCTCAAAACAAAAACCCCGAGCAGCAGCGATGCTGGGCTGGGGACCTCTGCTGACAAACCAAAGACTGAAAGCACTGACCTTCCTCCTCCCATCCTCCCAGGGAGGGACCACAGCACCAAGTCAACAGGCAGCCTGTGCATATTTCCATGTGCTTCCCAGCAGGAATTTCCCTAGACATGACCCATATCTGCTTGGCAATGAGGAATTGGGAATCATCCCCATCACTGCACTGTGCTGAAGAAGCAATTCCAGGCACAGGAGCATAAAGCCAAGCATCCGGCACCAGAAAACACGATTTTGGCAATTCCTTAAACGACCATGTGAATAATGTTGGTGTCACAGGTAGCGTTTGCTACAGGTAGCAGCAAAATATAGCAGGTATTTACAACTGCCATGGGGAAATATAGTCTGATGTAACTGTTGAAGACCTGCTCATATTCCAGGCAGCAAACTACCATTTGCAGGATGAAATTGTTTGCTGTTTAAACACTGCCAGTCAAGGACATTAATTGCTGTGGGTTAGATTAAACTAGATGGCACAGCAATAAGAATTGAAGCCTGGGAGAGGGGTGGGGAGGAAGGAGGAGGGGAAGAACAATCTTCTCTCATAAATAATGGGATCTAAAAAGGAATCTTTATAGGAACAGATTAATCTGCAAACAGCCAAGTTCAAATCTAGTTCACGTCCTACAGGCACTCCAAGCCGCCCCAGAGGGCACAAACGCTGCCCCCACCACAAAAACAAGACTTCAAGCTTCTATTGGAGCATTTATTCTAAATATCTGATCAATCTCAAGTGCCACATCAGAAGCTGGCTGTTTCCCAAGATGGGAGAAGCCACCCAGTGTGACAAGAGAGGAAATGCTCTCCTGCTGTTTTAAAGTGCAACCAATGGCAACAGGCAGGAAAGGGAGCAAGTCCTCATGACAACCTTTTGCTCAGTTCATTGCACACACATATACATGCCAAGACATACAGAACAATATATTCACTTTGCATTGCAGGGAGAGAGGTAATTTTGGTCCAAATGTCTTCATGTTGTATTTACCCTGAATGCCTTGCAATAAACTTCCTTCCTCAGCTCATGGGAAGGCAAGTTATTTATTCCTTTACAAATGTAAGCTCATTGTAAATAAATAAATAGCAGCTCTGGGCACTTTTTTTTGGAGCTGTCTTTAAAAGCATTAATCAAAATGTAATGACAGGCTGGCAGCCAGTTTCACTATCCAGACTGCTGATAGCCAGCTAAGTTTTGCAGCCACAGAATTAACATCACAGCCACAAACACAAGTATCCTCCTGTCACTCACCCTGTCCCAATTCTTTGGAAAAGGGAAAAAAAAAAAAAAAAAAAAACCCCCAACCACCCAAACAAGAACTTTGCAGAATGTTTTGAAGGTCGAGAAGTTATGGCAGAGTTTAGATCAAGCATGGAATGAATTTTTAGCGTAGGACCAGCAGAGGATACCTGCCATTTCTGCAGTCTCCCTCAGCCCCACCTCCTCTAGCAGTGGTTTTATGAGCTATTAATCAGCAACTACTGCTGATTTGCTGTAAACATGTGTATTAGGTACATCAGGGCACCTACAACCTTCCCAGGATGACTCCTTTGGAACACTGCATGGGAACAGGAATTTCTCCAGCCAGGGAGGAGGTGAGCTGCACCCATGAGAAAGACAACGCTTGTTGTCTTCTCATCTTCATCAGAGGGGAGAGGAAACTACAATTTGTTTGCAGTAGTTGTAGGAGACACAACCTGGCAAGGCAAGACATCAGGACACTCATGGACATCCCCTCCATTTCTGCCTCTATTAGGAAGCTCTGAGGGGAGAGTTCAATAGAAGTTTAGTTAGTTTAATAATAGTTTAGATAGAAGTTGACCCTCAGTGTTAAAATAATTTCACACAGTTCCAAGTAATTTTGTTTTAAGGAATACCTTCCAGCACCCCAAATTAATTGCAGACCTAGTCCAACAAAGACCATATTAACAAACCAGAACCTGATTCTTCAGTCTTTGCAATCAATTTTACCCTGGAGCAACTCCGTTGACTGCAGACAATATGGAATGCACAAGTGAAGATCTGGGGCTTTAATAATTGTTTCCAAAGATGTAGTGCAGACAGCACTGATAACACCAGCAATAAACCCATCTCTATCCCTGAGGGCCACCCTAAAAATCCTAGGTAAATAAATGGCATTACCAGTTTTCAGGTGTCTGGAGAATTGAGGTATTTTCTGACAATACTATACCTAAAGCAGTATTTAAATTGTATGTTAAATAAATGCTGTGATTATTAGGAGCAGACTTCTTGAAGTTGAACCACCAGGTAGCTGATAGCTATCCTATTACAAACTCCACAAGCCTCAGAAGAGATGTACTTAATAATTGTTTGGCATTAATTTGTCATGCAATAATTATCCTATTAAATCTAAATTAAACCCTCCACTCAGACACTTCATCTAAAGTGTGAACATAACAATTAAGAGAGAAGGGGAAAAGGGGGATGATTTCTGCATCATTTGCAGTGTAAGATTTTGTGCTTTTGTGAGCAACAGCAGAAAAAGAGATTCAAGAAAGAGAAATTATTCTGAAACAGAAACACTCCCACCATAAACAAAGATCCATCTTTCTAAGTTACATATGGTGCACAGCTTAGGAGAGCATCTCGTTACGCTACAAACTTCAATACATTTATTTCTTTACCATAAGGAATTCTGTATTGCACTTCCTTTATAAGGAACAAAAACCAATTAAGAAAAAACAATAAGTGTAGACAATCAGCAAAGGCTGGGATTGCTCTCATTTATCTAGCCAAATAACAGCTAAAAAACAAGGCTGAATTTCTTTTTTACAAGCTCCTCCTGCTGTCAACAGCCAGAAATCAGGCTCTCCTGAGAGAGATTCATCCCACCCACCTCAGAGCTCAGACCTGACAGCTAAAATGAGAGAAGTACAAATCCCATCCAAAAGCCAGACAGGAAGCCTGGAACGAGAAAGACATAAACTTGTTCTCATGTCCTAAACTGAGATTTGAGACACAGAGCTGTTCTTCCACATTGGATAATATAGCTTGAAGTGCTTAAAGTGTCATTAAGTAGCACTGCTGAGATGAGGACAGTCTGTGGGTAGTTTTCTGGCCTTTTCCTGACCAATTTAATTTCAGGATCAAGAAGAATGGCTTTTTTAAAGCAAGACAAGATCTGTTTCCACTTGCAATTGCTCAATGAATTTCCACATGAGTTGCAGAGCAGCACAGTACATGACAGTCACAGGAGGCTTTCTTCATCAATCCAAACTGGGTTTTTTCACAGCATTTAGGTCTGAAATCTATTTTAAAAATACAACTTCCTTCACTACAAGAGCCTCCTCTTTAGGTAAAAGCCTTATTTAGTAATTTTTTTGGTATGGTTTTTAGATTTTTTTTTTTAGTTATATTTTCCTTAGGGCCAGCAGTTCTTTATATCCTCCAGAACCCCAAAGTACCAGTTGTGGTGTTGGTTTTACAGAATGTGATATCCTCTCTCTCTCTTCCCAGGCTGCCTGAGCCGAGCTCTCTGTGCCATTCTCCTAGGAGATAATTACCTCTTCACCTTGCTTTTCCTCTGCTAACACTCTCTCCTCTGCCAACTGCATTTTCCCACAGAGATGATATTACTCATCCCTCTAACAAAACTCTGATGATTTCTCAAATTATACTTAGCTCTCCAGTCTGGCACTTGTGTCTCTGTTCTTCTCTGTATCAGTTTGTCTAATAAATGTCTTATCTAGATCCTTAGACTATTACAGTACAAACAACACAGCCTTTTTCAACCAAAATGTTTTCCTCTAAATCACACAAAAATGTGACAGGAAGGTTCATTGTGGATTAAACTATTCACTGCCTCTGTTTTGTTCCCACGAGCTTGTTTCCAACCCCACAAGTCAGCTTGGGTTTAAAAGGTTGGTTTAAAATCTGCAGAAAGGAGTTATCAAAGGGTGTAGGAGTACATTACAAAGGAAGAGCAACACACTTTGATACAGGAACAAGAACAGTAAGTAATCAGTTCTCTGGGAAGTTTATTTATATAATTTAAACGCATTAGACTGGAAAGGAAGCTTGTCTATTCAGAGACATCTGCGAATAACAGACTGAGAAAGCCAGCATAAACAAGGGCTGTTCAGGTAATCATAAGCAAATGGAATTCAAAGCAGATGAAATCAGAGACTCTGTTTATCGTGAGTGGCACCCACACATGGTATATTTAGTAAAGTTTTCTTTTAGTGAATTTAGTGCTGGTGGAAGCGTGAGACGGACACACTGCAACCCACTGCGGGCAGAGCCAGGACAGAGCAGCTTCACTGCAGCCAGGCTCGGAGAGGAAGAACCTCTCACAGACACCTCCACACTCAGCCTGGCCATCACCCGGTGCCTTGAAAGCCATGGACAAGCCCAAACCAGGTGGTTACATTCTCTTCCACAAAATCGTGAGAAAAAAATGAAACCCTGGAATCTATGAAATATTCTGCCACAGGGACAGGGCAAATTTGTGCCTAGTCCTATCAGAAAAGGACTGTTCTGTGCCCCAAAGCATCATTTCACAGATTTTCAAGGACTCTTAAGCAGCATTACTTCACTCCCACTATGAGATGTCTTGGATCCATCATAACTCTCCATAAAACATGTCTGCATTTGGCCGCCATAGGGAAAAGCTACACACAGAACTGCAGAAGAAACCTCAATTTTTTTCTCCAAGACAGTATTAGAAATGAAGCAAAAGACAGTCATAGGAGGGTTGACAATGCAGTTCTCTGAAATATCTGTCATGGAGATCATTACTGTTTAAGGACTGGAGATTCATTACTGCTGCTGCCTTTATGGACCCAGTGCCATTAATCCCCTACTTGAGCAAAACCATGGGGTGTGTTGCTAATGGCTTCCAGGTTCCTTTTTGGATGGTGTGAAGCCTATATGATAATTAGTTCTCTAAATTACCGCTGTTTCCTTTGTAATCACTCCCTTCCCCAAATGGTTTCACGTCACTGTTTCTTTGTAATATTTTTTGGTCTCTTTTCCCATTATCACCACTGGAATCACACTGATAACATTTATTTAATCTTTTTCCACAGCTCTCCTGTACCTTTACTGTCACCATCTGCACACACATTGCATGAATCAAATGAGGCTTCCTGACTGCATTAGTGTGTATGGACTTATGAATATATCGAGTGTTTAAAGAAGCCTTTTTAAAATTTGTTATTGGCTGGCTGTGTCCCTGCTGGAGTCCTCTGGGGAGACCCAAGGAAGAACAATTGTTTCATCCTTCCTAACAACACTACCACTGCTACCTACCCCCGTTCTTCCACAGGGCCCTGGAGATATTTTATAGCATCCTACACTGTCACTGCTGTGCTGTTAAACCCTCGTGAATGCAACAGCGAATTAATAACACCACTATATACAATAAACAACTGCTAACTTAAAGGTAGCAACAAGATCTCTGGCAACACCACCATATTCCAATGCTTAGTCAGTGGATAAAACAAAATTGTCTGGTTTGTCTTGCTCATGCTGCTCAGAAAATATTTGCAGGCTGATTTCCTTCCCTGTTTTTTTTTTTTTTTTCCCTTTACTTTTTCTTTTCTGGTAGGAGGCAAACTATGGCTCAAAGCCAAATCTGAAATATCCTGGGGCTTTTCACTGCCTTATAAACAGTTAGTTATAGTCATTGATACATTGTTGGCATATAAAAAACCCTTAATGTCCAGATTGCTTGTAAAAATACATATCTGTTATTGATGTATGTATCAGTTGTGCCTAAAGGCTCTCTTTAGATGAGTTCCCCTTAATTTTAAGGCCTAGACATGTTTACATTAAACAGACACTTGGTAACTCAAAAAAAAAAA
>VZTJ01001640.1:2324843-2416666 GCA_013397795.1 Orthonyx spaldingii | reverse complement strand
AAAAAAGCCTTAGCAGCTTCAGTATAGAATCTAGAGAAACTCAGTGATTCCACAGAGGTCATGGTGGAAGTGTGTGGCATACATAGAGATAAGAGCACACCTTCAATGGCAATTAAATGCTCTACTTAGCGTTCACTCCCTGCTTATATTGGCAGGAGACTGAAAAGAAGAATAAGCTGGGGATGTAATGCTCAGCCAGAGGTGGCAAAATTCTGGCTAAGGCTTGCTAGAAAGCCAAGGTGGTAATGCAAGACAATAATTTCTACTCCTCTCTGTTCCCTGCACCACGTGCCACAAGAACAACAGGATGGCCACCAGGGCCAAGCTTTCTGTCTTCTCCAGCTTTGAGACCATGCAAGAACCTGCTGTCACCAGACCCCTGCCAGCAGCAAGCAGGTCCTGGGGTTCACCCCATTTCTGTCGTGGGCAATGACACTGCACGACCCAGCCAGCTCTCAGCAAAACCAACAAGCAACAGCTGCTGAGCCAAGCACAGAAACTCAGATACACATGTCTAAGCAAGAAGAACTCGGTCTTTCAGGGCAGATTCTTGACCTGCTGAGCCTGAAATGGCTGGGAATTCCCTGAGTCAGCTTGTTAAATGCATACAAAACAGGCAGGCACAGAGGAAGTGCCTTGGCAGGCTGACCTTAGGCACTGGAATGAGCAGCAATATACTCAGAGAAAGCATTAATGTTGTGTTTTCTGTAAATATACGTTCTACAAATGGGCAAAATAGGGCCTAAGGAGCTCGTGTTCCAGACAAGCCCTTGTAAAAAGGTAAGCAGGAATTTTAAATGAGGATGATATGCCCAAGGGTTTATAGATCATGCATAAATGGTTTAAATCACGTTAAAGTGGTGTTGGTACACACAAATCATTCCCATTTGTTCCTATTTGACTTCAGCATTATACAGAGCAGTCTCACATGAGGAAGACACATTCACAGCCATTCTGCTCATGCCTGGGACAGGGGGAAGGACACAGGGTACATTGCTGTAGCATGCTCAGGGTTGAAATATTCACTAGTTTGAACAATGCCTTCAAAGCTAAAACTTGGATGCTCAGGAGATCCCACCCCTCTGTCAGCTTAAAGCTCATTCATGTTGAAATCCCCTCCCTGTAGTTAGCCCAGAACAAGTTTCTCTTAAAAAGCAGTTCCTTCCAATTTCCTGACTATGGGACACTTTTGCCCATGTACCAGGACTAAGTCCATGATACTGTGGTTTAAGGAATGTCAATGTTTCCAGCAGAAGGTTGCAAAAAGGCATTGGAAATCTCAAGGGTCCAGGAAATTTGTAAAAGAACAAAACAAAAAAACAACAACAACAACAAAAAAACCAATCAAACAAACAAACAAAACTAAAACAAACCAAAAAAACCCCAAAACAAACAAAAAAAAAAAAAAAAAAAAGAAAAAACCCCAACAAACCTGAAAAACCCCACACATCACTGGTTTAGCACACATATTTGCATGCCAAGTGTCAGTGAAACTATTTTAAAAAAAGGCTTTGCTAATAATGCCTGAATTTAGAAATTTAGACATTCCTGTATGTTAATACACAATGATCTGAGAAACATAACTGTTAGCAAGGTGTTTCAGGCTGTGCAAGACCTAGATTTGATACGGTGTGGTTCCTGCAAGAGGAGCCTGATTCAAACCAAGACTGTTCCCAGTGTGCAATTGTCATTTTCACACTATTTCTCCGTGACCTTGTTTGTTGGGCAGTGAGCGTAAGAATTTAACTGCGTCTTCCCACCCCTGCCTTGTGGTGGGGAAGGCTCAAAGCAAAGGGTTGGCTATTATTGTTTGTTTCTCTTGAACATCCCATGGAGATTTCAAGTCTATTTACTGCAGTAGTTCTGAACCGACAGCTGATAAAGTTTTCATTACTGATCTTTAATGAATGGATATAGCTGGGGAAACAGAATTTACCTTCCCTTCACTCAGTATTTGCTATTTCCAATCACAGAACTGTTCCTCTTTCCCCCTGCTCCAGCTCCTCCTCTCTTTCATTTCTCACATAAACTATAGGGTCAGTTCTAGGTCAGGCATAGATGGACACAACGCCAACGTACGTGACCTTGACAGCTTGAGTTTTGCAGATGGTTTCTGGATAAGTTGGATTAAAACATTTTAATTTGCCACCTCCTGAGCATATCCGTCCTCACTGTGGGACACTCACATTGTGTGGCTGCTTCCCCAATCCACCAAGGTGTGCTGGCCATGTTTCCTTTGGCCTGCCCAATTAAAGCAAAAGCCAGGCAATGGAGTGCTGAAGGAAATGAGGTTTTGTTCTTATTCCAGGAGATGTTTAAGGAACAGATAATTTTCTCAGCACTCCTACTTGTAAGTACTACAGGAAACCACAGGGTGACAGTGCCAGCAACATCCACCTTTCTAGCCCCTATTAGCCTCTGCTGCAAAAATCTTCCAAGAAAAACTTTCTGTGGCACTCAGCAGTCATTATCCAACCTCTGCAACAAGATCCTGTAATTTCTGCCTGTGTTTTTATTCTCCTCTCCCTGCCAATGTACAGATTGCAGTGCACTAACACCTCAGGTTAACCTGTGCATTGAAAAATGTGTCAGTAGGGCTCAAATGGTGACAACTGACAATCTAAGAGAAAAAGCAGGAATTGTGTACACATTTATGGAAAAACATTGAGGCACCCAAACCAAAGTAAGAAAATAACAAGTAAGCTTAAACTGCTCTTCAACTCCAAAACACCACTTTGAAGATCCAAAAGACCAAAATTTGGCTGTCCTTCCACATCCCTAGAAAAGTCATTGGACGTCAACTGCTTTTTCCTGACATTGGCATGGGCGAAAGAGATGGTGGATCCTGTGTTTCCCTCACTGGTTTATTCCTAAAACAACTTTCTCATAGTATTAGGTATAAACTTCAAGTAACACATTTCTGTGAATAATCAAAGAGAAATGAGAAACTGGGTGGATTCGGGCACAATTCAATAGGAAGAAAGGTGACAATATACGCTTGTAAGACATTTACATGATTGCTGTAGAAAACACATTTTTGTTAAGTTCCCTGTATTACATTTTAGCTGACACAACATACAGAAAATAAATCCTTAGGAAAGTCTTGTTCTTACACTGTTTCTGCCTTGCCCAAAACTAAGCAGCAGTGTTGAAATCTTGCAAGGAAGCTCATTCCCTTGAGGTTGCTAATCAGCATTTTAGACAAAAGTTTGGGGTAGCTTCCAACTAAGACTTCAAATTTTTTATCTGAAGCAAACCAGACTGCTAAATTGCATTCTAGTTTTATAAGACAATCATTAATAATAATAACAGCAAAATGAGAATTGCAAAGACTATTTTTTCATGTGTTTTATTAATCTGAAGGTAAAATCCTGCTGATCAGATCAGCACAGTCGCATCACAGATAAATTTAGTCCATTATTCAATTAATCCTTCAATGCACTCCTGTGGTCGAGGTAATACATTAATACTATCTCCACTTCTGTTATTCCCATTAGAGACATTAGTTCCAAGAACGTGAACCATTTATTGTCGAGGGTCCTGATCCTGTAATAGGATGTGCTGGCAGAGACCCCAGTGTCCACAGTAAATCCCACTACCTTGAATGAAACTCGTCATCCTTCATTAGGACAATTGTTGCAAAGTGCCATTACCTCCTATTGTGCCCACCCAGTCGAATAACTGCCTACACTGTTCAATTTAAGATGGTAATAATTAAACAAAGAACCTGTTTCCATTTACTGTAACTGGGGCATGTTTAATTGACCACCCTGCTTTTGGGAACATCCTTGTGTCCACACAAACACAGATGAGGAAAACAAGCAATACTGAGTGTCAAAACAGGAGTGCTCTCAGTCAACACGCTCCACTTCAATGCACTGATTACTTTTAAGGTGGTGGCAGTAACCTTTTACCTCTTTAAATAAATGATAAAACAATTCTCCTATTAGACATTTGATCCACCTGCATTCATGCTTTATTTTGCATCAGGACTGTCCTTTTAAAGAGCATGGAATCATGGAATGATTTGGGATGGAAGGGACCTTTAAAGGTCCTCTAGTCCAACCCTGGCTGCAATGAGCAGGGACATGAACTAGGTTGGGTTGCTCAGAGCCCCATCCAACCTGAATTTGAATCTCTGGATTGTTCCCACTCTACTGTATTTTGACTCACCTTTTGGAGTGAACTTAGCTGAATTTCTTTGGGGTATATTAACCAGATTCCTTTCAGATGATACTTAGCTTGAAATATGCTCCAGGACCATTTAAATGCTGTGACCACTAACAAGTATTCACTCTGTAAAGCCAGACTGGGGCTGCCTAAGGGAAACCCCTTGAAATATACATAGTGTGGACACAGAGTCCTCAGCCACAGCTACATTGTTCTGCGGCTCACACTATTTACAAATGCAGAACAATCCACTGTCTCACCCTGTTGACCCTCAGCCAACTCCAGTGAAAAGAACATTGCATGAGCCAGTCAAGCTGATTGCAATACTGTCACAGGGCTGCTAGCACAGGCACCTGCCCATTCTGAGCCAGAGCAATATTCTAAACCTTTCAAGACCGGTCTCCAAACAGCTATTAGGTAGCCCAGGAACCTTAGCTGCAAACACAAAAATTCAGTATGAAGCAATTCTGCTTGCTAGTTAAACTGCAAAGATCAAATGATAATAGCAAGCAATGCAGGAATGCCATATATTTTATTCATTAGCATTGCTAATGCACAAAATGTTTCTTTTCCTGTGATGAATCTCACTCATTACACTTTGAATATAGGAGAACATATTCAGAATGTTGTGTCAAACATACAAGTACATACCGTATATTTAAAGCAACACGGAAAATGGCCAATTTTGACATATTTTAGAAAAGAAGGTTTTTCTATTGCCACATATATTGTACACAGATGTTCAATACATTTTCTGAAGTATAATGTATATCAAACATATAGGAAACCTTCCCCTGGCCTTTCCATACTCCACCTTCTTATACCAGCCAGATTAATGGTGTTAGTAAAAGACCCAAGGGCGATAGATGCGTGGGGTGATCCTTGAAATACCTTGTGCTCCAGGCTGAACGATGCTCCCTAACATTTGGAGACCTATCAGGTATTGCAACTGGTAGAAAATTACCTCAGACAGAGCTATAATTTCTTTTTATTACAATTCTTGCTGGAAACTGGCCCTTTTAGCAGAATGAAAAACAAAATAATGAGCCTGTCTTTTTAATCCCCGAGAGGACTGGTTAATTTACGTTCACTCACTGTTTAGTTTTCATGGGTCCCAAAATTTGCACAGGGCCTCAGGGTCTGCTCTGTTCCATGATTAAGTGAAGCAAAAAGGCAGAAATGCTGTTCTACAGCTCCTCACTTACAATCTGCTTACAAACAGTAGATCACTCCGTGGTGTACAAGAACAAATACATTTTCCTCCTGTCACTAACTAACTCAGACAAATGCTCATTTACTGCAATCCTTCAGACCATGGAGAGATCAAGTTCTGCAGTGGGCAGGTCATTCCCAGCTCTGGCACTAAAGCTTCATGTAAATTTTGAGATACTCTCTTCATTCTTTCCACCGTAGATTCCCTTCCCCCTTGCACTAATGAGGACTAAGCTTTTTCACAGTGGATTCCCTCACTGAATACTTCAAAACAAACCATTCCACTAAATGAATACACTTCATAACCCCTGGAGGAAGTGACAGTTTGATTTAGAAGGCAAGTGTTTATATGCTTTGATTTCTATATTTTCCCCCTCTCTATACCTACACACACACTTGTATGCATGTGTAAATATATATATTTGCAGAAGACAAGGGAACCTGAGCTTTTACTTGCAAAATAGCCACAGCGAAGGGAAATATGAGGTATGAGCATACACATCATCTCCAGTAACTTACCCTGTGTTATGGTTTTCTTTGTGGATAAACAATGGAAATGTTCATTGCCAAAATTTATTAATGACCAAAAGAGCCCTTATTTGGTGATGTCTGTAACAGGAGCCCACATACGAGCATGGAAATTCCAGATTCATTTGTTTGAAGGATCAATTTACTAACCTTTTACACAACATGAAGCCACCAGCATAAGGCAGGAGTAAAAAAATTTGCTCTGACTGCTAGAGCAGTACAGCCACAGAGGAGCAGCTCTCACAACATGAGCAAGTGTGAAAAACACAAAAAGCAAAAGAAAACCACATTAAAGAACAGCCAACAGTATACTAAGAAAAAAGCTTTTCCCTTGCTCTTGTAAGAAATAATGCCAGCTGAAATAGAGATCAAGTTTCCCATTTACACTTTCCATGGCTTTTATTTTCCCAGCAAACTAGAGAACCCAAACATGGAAGATGACATGCTTTCTTGTTGAATGTGTTTCCCACAGAGGCGTGCCAGGCTACCACATTAATGGATTTCCACTTCACATTTTCTTCTGCAGATGATAACAACTTTTGCCTTTGTATATATACCATAATCCAAACAGACAAAATAACTTCTTTGCTAGAAACAAGAACTTCCATAAGCAACAAAAAAAGAATCAAGGGAGGTTTTGGTTGAAGGAACAAAAAAACCTCAAACATCTAAGTGACAACTGGAATCTGTTTCCTGGAATTTACAAATATAGATAAGATGCTGAAATATAGGATTTGTTTCAGCTCATACAAATAAGAGTTTATTTCTAGAAGACAGAGTTGCAGGAGAATAGAAAACATCCTACTTTAAGAGGCACATAGCTGATATCAGGCACAGCCCTTCCCAAGCAGAGATATGAGAAACAGACACCTCTATTTCTTCCTTAGTCATATTCAATTTCTTCAAGCTATAACTATTAAAATGAAGACTGAGCCATCAAAGTGTCATTGAGCTGAGGAAGGAGAAGGAGCTGAAGCTAAAGTAAACAAATTATAGTCAAAAACAAGGGAATTTATTTTAAGCAGAAAATTAATATATTTCATATTCAAGTTGTGCTGAAATTTGACTGCAGTAGAATTTCTAATTTGTCTGGTTTAATTATCACTGAATAAAGATCTTCAGATTCGATCTCTACTTTATAAAATCCTTTAGTGAAAGGACAAAGGACTAGATTATGGTCTTGCTTATGGCTGTGTAAATCTCTGGTAACTTCCCTGAAATCACACTGCTATGAATATTTACGGTTCATTGTAAATATTTGGAGAATTGTAGTGGGATCAACTTTATAGAGCACAAGATATTTTAAATATTGGAAATGTAGGCTTTGTACTTTCAAGCACCATATGCAGGGCTTAAATTTGCCACCGTGATCAAAACTTCCCAGTGTAACACAAATCCAAATCACAGGACCATGGAATATCTTGAGTTGGAAGAGGCTCATAAGGATCATCAAAGTTCAAATCCTTCAGTCAAGGCTCATAACACTCAAAGGGCACCACTTAGCCCCATGTTTCCTCCATGGGAGGTGTAAGGACTCAAGACAGATACCTCAAAGCAGCATCAAGAGGCATCATATGCAAAAATGGTTGGTCAGTTCTGATTAGGTCCTAGCAGGACCTTGGAAAGTGGCTTGTTTGAGAGAATATAAGACAATATTTTGCTGTCATTAATCTGTGAGAATGCCTGGTTCTCTCATTTCCTAAACATGACATGCTTATTTCAAATTCCACTTTTTTACTTGATAATTATTTAATAAGATAGGGATGGAGTCAGCAAATAATGGCTCAAGAAGGAACATTTAATTTCCAAGAGTGTCCTAAGAGACATTTCATTGAGGGGAGCCATAGCAATTACTTGCAAATTCAGTGTCAGACACATTTCACTAATTCAGGACTCAGGAAGACAATGTGCATTAGCACTAGGAAGGTTGTAGATAGAGATAATCAGATAATGAACATCACAGTGGTGAATCTACAGACAGAAATTACACTGCTGCTCTGCTTGTCTAAGATTTGAAATGCAAATTATTTTGCAGATTTACGGAATGAACTCTTGATTCTTTTTAATTCTTTAATTTTGTTGAGATAATTCCTCTTTTACCTCTTGACCTTTGACAGATTTCTGAATTTGCCCAGGTGATAAGGATTTTGGCTGGTAGGCATTGAATGCAGCGTATTTTCAAGTTGAAGGAAATGTAAGGACAAAGAGCACAGAAGCAAAGTACAGCAGGAAATGGTGGTGTGCCAGTGCTATTTGTTCAGCCTTCATTCAGGAGCGTATTTCCAAAGAGCTGGATCTGACTACATCTTAATATTGTTAATACCAGGCCCTCTTGGGAGAACCACATGCCAAAGGAAAACATCCCAGGTCAGTTAAGACAGAAGTCATGGAATGCAAAGCAAATTAATATGCTAACATCCGTGGGTTAGACCAGTCTGCTGGTTGAAAATATCAGGGAAGGTTTTGTCTCTGTTGAACGGATAGCGGAGTGAAGGGACACAAGAATCTTGAGAGAATGCTGAGTGAATTTATTTAATTAATAACAGATTTATGTACACATGAGAGGACTGTTTGGATTGGCTGAGAGCCCTCCACCCCCAGGGATTGATTGGGCAGAATTCTGACCGCCTGTTTCCAAAAGCCACTCTCAGTAACATGAAACTTATCTTACATTTAGTAAACTTTCAGTAGAAGAAGAAAAAATTCCCATGGAAAAGAGTCTGTGCTGTCACAAGGTTTGGTGTAAATCTGCACTAATTTGGGTTTTGTGATAAATAATAACTAAGATTCAATGATATGAACTGAAAATGGAGATAGTCAAGCTTTGGAATAAGGACCTGTTGTCCTCCTAGTCGCTCCCATGAGGGAAGTCCTGCTATTCACTCCATACCAAGAGATGACATTGAGTATAAGACAAACCTGACTTCCAGCTTCCCGTGCCACTTTTCATTTTCCTTCACAGAAGCAAAACCACTGACAGACCCATGCAGGTGTCCCTAACGACTGGAGGATTTTCTGCAGAGCACTAAGGTTTCTCCATAAATACAGGAACAGGCTGTACCTCTCTGTGCTCAGGAGCACGGCACTCTGGGTTACTCTGTTTGAAATTATTGGTGGTATGAATCAAAGTGGCAAGACCTGCCTCTTATCTGTGCTCACTTAAATTGAGTACTTTGTATGTGTATCTCTGATGTAGTTGGGTCCTATATTCAGCAACAGTGATAGAGAATCCTCAAGTACAAACATGCACCAAGTGATATTTCTGATTTAAAGGTTAATGCTGATTCAAATTGCTTTTATTCTTCCCTCCCGCTGGGTAGGAAAATGTTCTTTAGATTTACTGTTCCGGAATGTTCTCTTTCAAGATCTCACTACTTTGCCCCCAAGATTTCCTCATTCTCTCCCTCCAAATCTGCAAGAACAAATTACAGATGTGATTATTTGCAAACTTTAATGCCTTTGATAGAAAAATACTAATAATCTTGATCCTGAATCTTATCACTGGACATTGGTCAAACAGCAATTACCCCTCTTCTGAGAGCTGCTGCCCTGACTTCCTTCCAATGCTAAATCGTGAGTCCTTCATCATTTTCTAATAGATTAAATGATTTGCTTTTGCTGAAAACGGTTTTGATATTTATTATACTCTGTTCATCACCATCCCTCTGAATTGTGCTGGGAAAACTTAAATGCTTTGTGAGAGATTGGATAGATGGGTAGATAACTGTGAAATTTTACAGTTAATATTTGCAAAGTGCCTAGAGATTTCGGAATAAAGGAGGCATGAGAAATGCAGAGATTTCTTGTTATGTTTCAATGCATGAATGTGAAAAGAAGAAGAGAGGGCGGGAAGAACCAAGTCAAATATTGTGGTGGGTCTCGAAAAGTCACTCGCTATAATCCACGGCTTCCCTGTTCTCTACCATCTCACCTGGCACTTGCAGAACTAGACTTCATTTGTTTCCTCTGAGATTTTCCTTTAAAAAGGATCTGAATGGAGATAGGGATTTCTATAGAGCAGAGGTAATTAGCGCTGGAGGACTCTGATTATCTCTTTATACCCCTCCTCACCATTTGACACAATTCCACATAATAAGCCTTCCCTTGAACAAACCTGGTCTGAGGCAGTGTCTCCTGGGAGGCTGCTTCGCAGTGTGAGGAGAAGAGCTGCAGATTTCCACCCTCTGCAGACACAGGCCCTTTTTCTTCATTTTTCTAATGGTTAGTGGAGAGCAGAAGAATGATATACTGCATTTTAAGGTAAAATCCCTGTCCCCTACCTTTTCCTCCCAGTAGAATTGTGGGACAACCAACTGTTTGGTTTTGTTTTTATTCTTGTTTAATTTCCTTTCTATGCTTTCCCTATTTTAATTAAAATGAGATCAACAAGAAAACAAACTCATGAAAGCTGCACTGAAAATACATCTGCATTATAGTTTAATAAAAATTTAAAAGTTAGGGTATTGAATAAAATTAAACAATTTCCCCTAAACAGAGTGGGAATTAAAATAAAACCCAACAGCAACAACAAAACAGGGAGAGATCATGATCAATTAATGATGAATATTGCATTGCTTTGTTTGCAATATATCAGTTCATGCCCAAAGAGATAATTTGGAAGATGGGGAGAACTATTAGGGGTATTTAGGGAAATACCAACAAAGCCCAAAAAGCTAAACTATAAGAAATAATAGCAGGCAACAACAAAAGACCGTGAGGAACACGAGACTAATTAGAGAAGTCGGCCATGCGTTTTGTTATCATTCCGTTACAATGAATGGAAATGAGGCCAGGGGTTGAACATCTCTGCTCAGGAACACCTGGGGAACAGGAGCAAAGAAAAACCTGATCTGCCCTTGTATTAGTTATTTAAGCTCAAAGAACTTTAACTGATACAGAGCTGATTTCAAGCAAAAAGACATAAAAATTCTCACTAAAGATCAGAAGTTCAGAAAACATTAAAAGAGGGACTGAATAAATAAAATTCCCACACACTTTTCTTTATAAGACTCAATGGGGCAAGCAAGATAACAAAGGAACTTATGATGGGGAGAAATAACCATTACACTTCACAGACACTTGTTTAGAAACAATTTTCTTTTGCCAACAGCTATAAATGGTGCAAGCCTCAATACTTTTATTTGTACTTAAATGAGAGGCCACTTGTCAAATATTTGCACAGAATAAACCTCAGCTCAAAGCTTTTGAATGTATGCTTTGCTTTAAATATGGTAGTAATCCCACCTCTAGTCAGCCGAATCCTTAAAGTCATGCTGTGCTGAACCACATCTGTCTCTCGAGATTCCACAATAAAAATTATTGCTTTGCATTTCAGCAACAAAGTGATTCCCATGTACAGCTTGTTTGCAAAACACTTTGTCAACCAAATGGATCTTAAGCAACTGCATATTCTTATAAAGCAGAAACACAAACAGAAAAAGCCCACCCCACCCTCTTTCTAAATGTGAATGACAGTAGACAAACATGACAAACTGAAGCCAGCTCGACTGCCAATTCCTCTAGGAAAGACAAGCTCGTTTGCAATTGCATCAAAGGCAGCAGCTGGCCCAGCAAAGGCTGGGCTGCCAGTGGGATGATGATCCTGATCAGCAGCTTGAAGGTGCTAAAGTAGATGACATGGTGCTGTTTCAAGAATCAGGGCCCATAACAAGTTTATCTGAGGATGGGCTGGTGAAAATGCCTCTTGCTTTTCTTTACAGCCATTCCTCACAATGATTTTGCCACTCCTGCCTAAGCTTCTGATAGAGACAGCGTTTTCTTTGTCTATGCAAAACCCATTGTTTAATGCTTCTGAATGCTCTGACAACTAGAAGGGTGAAAGCCACCCTTGGAGTGACAGTAAATGCCCTCTCTCTCTGTTTTGATGTCCAGTGTGTAGATCTGTAATGCACTGCTCAATGGGACTCTCCAAGGCTGCTCCCACAAGCAGCTGGGAAAGCCAATCCATTGTCAAAGCAATGGCAGCTTTTGCTCTTTGCTCAAGAAATTTGGGGTTCCTTGTTTCTACATTTTATGATGATAAAGAAGCATGAACTGCTGGCATGGACTGACATGGGCTGGATGTAAAGAATGAATTGCATTCCCATATCCAACCAACACTATTTTTGTTTCCTCTGCTTTCCCCTTCCTTCTGTAGTTTGGCTTAAGAGATCTAAACAGCCTTCATGCACAATGGAGAAACATTTCCTGCCCAGCCAGTGCATTTGTACTTAAAATCAATGTTCTCAGGGCACAATCAAAACAGAAGACAGATGTTTGATAAGTATCTAGACTGGGTGGGAAGACGGTGATATATAAGGAAGAAAAGCAGAATCTTTTCATTCCTCCTGTGTGAAAAACACATTGGTTTTGCTTTTGCAGTTGAAATCTAGATTGCACCATGTAAAGGTAGGCAGACAGTGCAAGTTTGCTATGGATTTTATCCTGGTTTTGGAAGCATTTTGATACTGATATCTATCTCAGTGTAGCAAATTGGACAGACTCTCTTGGCTAGATAAACTGCTGCTCCCTTGCAGGTCACTAGATGGTGATGGGGAATATTAAAAAAGCCCTTAACACAGACAGCAAAGCCACAGACCTTGCTGTAGTTAATGAGTGAAGGAACACTTGCTGCTCCCCATCATTCCTTTCAATTCTGCTCACGTCACGTAATCTCAGACAGCACAAATTGCCATCAGTGTGAGTGAGATACCAGGAATGCCTCAAAAGCCACCGTGGAGTTCAGTACGAGAGGTGGAGACTGAACAGCATCTCCAGCCTATCCTCCTGGGGTATAGCTTTAATTAACAAGGTTCTATATAAAGAATTTGTCGAGTTGGTTATTTGAAGGAAAAAAGTCCATCTGGGCTCCTAGGAACAAGACCCATTGGAAATTATATTCCTTTTTATATAGCTTGGATGCAGCAGAAACAAATGTCCAGAAGGGAAAAAAGTCTTCCCGAGATAAAAAAGAGCTGGCTGCTCTCTGCTGATCCTTTGGCACCATGCCTGCCAGTATTTGAGAAGAACAAAGCTGAGAAATAGAAATTCAGCACGGATGAGATGCACCCACTATCTCTGAAGTATTTGCACCCCACAGTCCACTAGAAAAAAATCACTCCTAAGCAAAGCCTTTAGCCTGGGAGGGACACAGGGAATGGGAAGCTGAGCCAAGTCCTTGTTAAGAGGAGAACTCCAGAAACAGAAAATATTAGCTGATATAATTTGTTACCTATTTCAGGGATAGGGAAGAGAGCAATTCAGAAGAGAACAGGGGACAACTCTTCTGTGTCCCAGTCACCCACTCAGAATTTGCAGCAGGAATTCCCAGAACTACCCACTCTTATCTATTCCCAGCGACTTGGAGCCAAAAAAACCCTTCTGTCCTCAGGAAGCTTTTCTTCTCCATTTTTTTTCCTTTATGTCTGCTCATATTAAACCACCACAAAATAAGAAATTCTGAAAGTACTGACAAACTGGAAAATATACCAAGAAGAGCAAGGAGAAATGAATTATGAGTGCTGGAGGGACTCACTTGCAAGGAAAGATTAGAAGAACTAAATATGTCTAGCTTGGCAGAGAGATGACTAAGCAGAGAGGGGGAAGTGATAAATGTCTACAAATATTTGAAGGGCGTATACACTGAGGAGGCAGAGAGATCCTGCAGTGTGAGCCATACCAGGTGGTGGGATTAGGAGCAAAGGGATGCAATCAGAAAAGGAAAAAAATAAAAAAAAAAAGCAGGAAAAAAACCCCAAACCTCTAAAAGCAAAAATTCAGCTGAAGGCTACATAAACCAAAGTCCTCATGAAAATGATATATATCCAAATCCCCCACACTGGGGATGTGGAGATTTTCTCAGAGGTAGAAAACTCAGCATATGAGACATATGGGAGGACTGCAGGAGTGCTTTGTTGCTTGCAGAACTGAAGGAAAGAGCTGTGCCTTGATGCTGGGAGACCAACAGGAGCCTCAGTGGACAACAGGTGTCCCACCAACACTGTCAATTAGAGAGCTTCAGGCAGGAAGTGAAGGTACTTGTTGTATCCAATTGAAGTCACAAGAGGAAGGTTTGTTTGCAATAATTTAATGACCCTGAACTTGGTAGAGCTACAGGACTTTATAGATATAGCCCAGCCAGATGGTCCCTGGGAAGCAGGAGGCTTTGGGTCTGTTAAGCACTCAAAAAGATGATGGTGGAAAACCTGAAAGATCAAGATGGAAGACAAAAGCATCATATTCCTCCATCTTAACCATCATTGGTTTAACCAGGTCAAAAGCAGACAGGGGAGAGTTTAGTGCATTCCACAACTCAGTTCCTAACACAAAGCACACCAGTGCTCCTTCAGCACTTCAAAAAGTCAGGAACTAAAAGTAGCCAATTCCTCTTTCAGGGAAACAAAAATCCCACTTGCCTTCCACTTTCAGACAGGCAGGACCCCAGTCACCACCACAGACATCGCCCCAGGACATCATTTCAAGCCCTCTCCTGCTCCACATCAGCACTCTGGTCTGCGAACAGGCAGAAGGACAATCCAGAGATCACCTCCAAGGGTAGGTAATTGAAGGTTGTATTCTAGACCCAGTTCATCTGGATTCCAGCCAGAACATGCAGCACAATTGCTTTAGAGTCACAGACAGCAGTGCCTCCTCCTGCTGGTACTGGAGGGGCAGACCTTGATTTTTGTCTTCCTGGAACTAAGCCACTGAGCCCCTGTACACAGCACTCGGCTGTTTTGCCTGAGAAGAGAACATAAGTCCAAGGTAATGCAAGCAAAAGCATCGAGTCCTTCCTTAAGAAATGCACTTCAAGTGTTAGATCTCTCCCTTGTGCAACCTTATGCAAACCAGGCAAAAGGAATTCCCACAAGTCCCGATATGGGAAGCATATCAAAGTCCTTCCCTTTACCCTGGATTTGATTCAAAGTTGGATGGGAAGACAAAGTCTCAGCTTATGTTTTAAGAGTACTCCATGTCCCTAGCAGAGGTTTGCAGGGATAAAACCCCATGCCTGTGACAGGGAATTGTCTGTAAACAGGGTGATGTTCATCTGCTTGGCAAGCAGAGCTAATTCTATTAACATTGTGCTTTTGTAGGTGAAAATAAAAAGAGAAGATATTTGACTACAGTGAGATTTCAAGACGATTGTATGTTTCTCTAACAACTGAAATTGGGGAACAAATGGAACAGCCAGAGGTCAGAGCAGCTGATGTGGTGGATCAGCTCAACTGGACAATAATGCTGTAAGGGAAAAGCCTCACTCCTGTCTGTCCCTGCAGAAAACTAACACATTGCTAAGCATGGCCCTTCACACTTGGAACACCAGAACTAAAAGCCTCAGTACAGGAACAATCCCTGTATCAGTCAGGTAAAGCACAGGAAGGGAGAACTTTGATGGACAGAGGTGGTCGAGGCAGGGGGAAGTTTTCAGGAATTCCAGTTGCATGTAAACCAAAGACAGCCTATGCTTCCAGTAAGCCAAAACCTCTAAGTAAAAGATGCTTTTAGTAACATAATTCCCACCAGAAATTACACTGGTCAGCCATCACAAGGTCCTCCCACCCCAACAGAGTGGTCTCAACAGAGAGATTCTCATCATCCACAAGAACCAAGTCCCAGCACTCCTTGCTTAGGATCCAATCCCAGGACAGAGGAGCTGTGCTGACCTTTCCACAAGGAAACAGGAATGAGGCATCCCAAGCCAAACTCAGGGAAAGAGGTGACAACAGCCATGCTCTTCTCTCTGCCCTTCCCAAACACAGGATTCTCCGCTAAGATAAAGGATGGGATCTCTCAGTGGAGCTATCATGCAGCTCCTGCTCTCCTACACCAGATGAAACACAAAGACATACCTTGATCTGGGTAGGACAGGCGCTGAGTCCTCTGTAGAGGCAGGCTGGGCTGGCTTGCAGCTAGGAAAGCCTTTTCATCAGGAAAATCAGCAGCTGCCATTCAAGATTCAACCGAGCCACTTTCAGCAAAGTCCTGGGGCTCGTGGCAGTGAAGCTGGAATGGAAGAGCCAGGTTCATCTTCACAAAACAACACGGATTCCAGTGTCCCAGCACGGCTGTGGGGAGCATGGTGCTGGTGCAGCCCTTTTTATTAATTAACCAGTTGTTTAACTCCAGCATCCTGGCTAGAATCCAGCATGGAGAAATACACTTCTTTTCTTTGCCCAGTTTCCACTCAGCAGCTTCATCCTGAGCAGTTCCCCCCACCCTGCCCAGGTGCAGCCACTGCAGAGCAGGTGCTGTGTCACACCTGAACACGCTGCACTTCAACAGCAGGTGAGAAACTGCTCCTCAGCCTGCCTGACCCAAAGGCTCATGGAACCAACTGTGTAAACATAAGGCACTATTATCTCCCCTCTCCACATGGAATCACTTTATGGAATTTATTATTATTATTTGGAGCTCAAATTGAAACCCTCTGGCCATGTATGAACACTAAGCCTGCTTAGGGAATGCAGGAAGCAGCTAAAGTGGTGAAGAGGCAAAGATTTATGACAGTCAGAAAAGAAATTTTCTTTTCTAGCAACAAGCTTCACATTCCTAATCTATTTCTGCAGATTTTGCTACTCTCTACCAAACTTCTGACAGGTCTTAAAGACTGACACTTACCATGCTGCAAGCTGTTCCTCTAAAGTCTATTTTATCATCATTTATAACCACCTGGCTGGATTCCCTTGGTGGTATTTTTCACTCATTCCCATAGACCTTAAGAGTATCCATATTGCCTATGACACAGCCTTCACCTTTTTCCTTTCCTCCAACATCATCTCAGTTGTTTTTAATTGGGCTCCCTTTATCTCCTCCTGAGAGCTCCCACCCTTTCTGATTCCCATTCAAATCATTACATTAGTGAGACAGATTGATATGGGCTTTCACCTGTCTCTTAACCATGATTGCACCCTCACCCTCTTCCTTAGCTTTAGTAAAACTTTCTTCTGTAAGAGTTTTACAAATATATTTCCGTCCCTGATGAAATGATATTAGGTAAGGATTTAAGGGGAGGTCTGTGAAAGGAGAAAAACAGCATCGACAATGAGTCGTCTCTCCCAAATTGTCTTTCTGAAAGCTCCAAATGGCTTTGCAACAGCATGAAAGTGCTTCCTGATTATTGCCAAGTTGGGGCTCAGGAGAACCCTAAGGGTGGACAGAAGGGTAAGGAATACATAAAAACCTGCAGGAAGAAGGGGTGTGGTAGAAATGCTGTGGCCCCTCACACTCTCCCTGGGATGGTAGAGCTGCCCCTGCAGCAGAGTTTCAAGGGGAACTCAGGACTCCATTTTTCCCCCACACAAAAAACTTCAAGCTATTCCCTATGCTGGAACAGTTTAGTGGTCTTTAGGTCCCTGTGGACACCCCTCATGATCTTCAGCAAAATTTTGCAGCAGAAGTTTCAACCAGGACTTATCAATTTCCCACCTAAGAGTCAGATGCAACTTCCTAATTTCTAGTGACTTGTTGCTTCAGATCTTCCTCTCATAACACAAGTGGGGCTGACCCCCAGTCCCAGACTCCTGGAAGAGCATGTGGGCAAGACCTGGCCAGATGCCACCAGTGCTGGTCACAGCCACCTCTGGAGCCAGGAGCTCTGGCTGCAGGAGGGAGCACAGCTAACACAAACATCATGCTGTGTTCCCATGGCAACCAAAGTGTCATGTTCATCATCGTCTCATTTCTGCAAAAAAAAAGCTACAGGTCTGATGAAGAAAAACCCAGGAATCCCAACGGGCTGTGCTGAGGCTGGGCAGATTTGTAACGTCCTTGCTGGCACCGCTCACCCCAGGCCTGCTGGAAATTGCAGCACCCAGCCCCGTGATGGCACATGGGTGTGAGCAGGAGGCTGAACGGGATTCAAATGCATCCAGCCAGATACAGACAGTTCATGTCTTGTCTGCTCTGTGTCACTTTGAAGCGAGGGACACACAATCCACTTACCACAGCTGCAGAAGTTACTAGATGTGAGCAGAAGAGGTTGCAGCTCCACCCATCCTATCTCACAGTTGACATGACCTGGGGATAATGGTCCTTCTCAGTTATCTGTGCTCAGTGACTTATTAAACCCCAGTGATTTAAGATGGCTGAATCTGGAATTGCTCTGCCCAAGGCAACAAAGACCTTTGTGTGCATCAAATTCCCTCTAGTACTTGGTGAGCTGCCACCACCTCACTGTCCCATGCTTTTCTCTGCTGATATCTGTGTCCCAGAAACCAGATCCAGCTGGGATCCAACATCTTCTTTAACAGGGATCTGTATGAGCTTCTCTGCAGAGACTACATGGCAGCAATTAAAGCATTGCCATGCAGATTTGTACATGGGGATCTCACCTTCCAGTTCCAAGACAAACATGCTAGGGATGCATGACTGGACAACTTTGCAGCTCTCTGATGTGTTCTTGCTTGAGGCATGAGAAGATCTAAGACCAGATGATTCATTTCAATCACTTTAGAATCAGTTCCCCCAGTTAACAGTTTTTTTCTATGGGAAAAAATATTAAAAGGAACTTCCAGCCTGAAGAACAAAGAGGGAAGACTCTAAAAATTATGCTTGAGAGAAAACATCTTCCTGCAAAAGAAAATCATGCTTATTCTTGAGAGAAAAAAGGCAAGGGAAACACGGAGGAGAATGACAACAGTCTATAGAGTGCCTGGAAAAGGCAGGAAAAAATGCTTGGAGCACTCCAGATTCTCTACATCCCCATGCTGAAGCCAAACTCCAGCAAGGTGCAACGTTTGGATGGTTTAGTATCATAAATCAATGCAGATCAAGGGGAAATATCCCTTGACACTCAGGGGCAGGGTCTATCTAAACAACAATGAAATCCAAACCATTAGTGACCTTGCTATTAATATTTAGTTTTAACCCTCAATTTTATTTTTATTTGGCTTTGTTTTCCCCCCTGAGCAGTTTTGCTGGCCCAGTAGTGAAGTGCTCAAGTCAGATTTATACCTGTAACTGAGGCGAGCACCTTAGCTAAGAGATTGTCCATAGCTGGGGCAACTTCTTCTTCCTTAAAGACAGACAGAAACCTCATGCAGGCAGTCTGTCGTGAGAATGGTAAAGAGAAGCTACTTATAGGCATTCAGACATGTTTTTATGGAGAAGAAACTAGGGATTAAGTATGACAAAGGTGAAGGCAGATGGTTGCATGAATGTAATGAAATTTTGGCCTCTGCCAAATGACACCTATGAAGGACAGCCTACAGCAAAGTGCTCACTGTTGTCCCACAGGCCCTGGACTTTGATCCAGGGGACCTTCAGTTTCTCCAACTGATCTGTAGCATCACCTGTAGCATCACTCAGCCATTTTATACCTTGTCTCAACTTTTGGGAATCTTTAAGCAAATAAGAGATTAATATTCCAGTCATTCTCACTGCCCAGACCACAGCTCTGAGCAGAGGAGAGAGAAATAAGTTTCAAAGCTTATTATTTCCTCTTTGGACACACCCAGACAAGCAATCAGCCCTTGTTAATACAGGTGGAAATTCTTGAGGGGACATTAAGGTTCAGCCTGACATCCTTTTATTCCACTCAGGCTGGGAAACAAAATAATACCCTCAGGGTTGAGTGGTGGAAAGGAGTCCACCAGCCTATAAAGGCCTGAGATCACAAATAAAATAGTTCTGGGTCTCCTTAACTAAACACAGCAGAGTATTCATTCGTGCCTTGCTAAGTGGTGCTCCTGCAAAAGGGATGAGCCATTCTGGCAAGGTAAGTGTAAAATTCCCTCTTCTTCCCCACTGGAGCAGCCAAGCAGGGCCAAGGCAGCCCATGAGAGAGATGTGCTGCCTGTTTGCTTGCTCCTGTGTCTGGCTGCCCATGTAGAGGCTGCCAGCGAGCTGGAGTGTGCCAGCCAGGTTTTTGCAAGCATGTGAAAATTAACAAATCTCACCCTGAGCTGGAAAGGGCAGATAATTGAGAGAATTGAAATTAAGAGAGGAAAAAAGTAAAAAAGGAAAAATGAGGGGAAAAAAGAAAGAAAGAAAGAACATGGAGATGAGCCAAAAGGAAACACTTCAAAAGCCCATAGCCTGCAGCCCACATTAATGACAACAAAAAGATGGGACCCTCACATTTTAATCAAAGGCAATTATTTTTTTTAAAGGTATTATAACTGTGCCATGCAGGAGCTGGCCCCATGTCCCCAGAGGTGTTGGTAAGGCAGGCTGTCAAGGCTGGCTGTGGCTTCCTTGGCTCTCTTCTTCCTGCACTGCCTCTGAGCATCAGTGACAGGAAAGCAAGAGTGAGCGGGTGCTTCAGGAGAAATGCCTCGAGGGGAGAAGCCACGGGAAACCAAAGGCATTAGAAACATGACTGAAATCTAAATCCCAGCTTCCTCTGGCTGGTCCCTATGAATACTGCATGTAGGATGTGAACTTGGAGCTGACAGCCAGCTGAGCCAGCAGCAGGAGGCAGCAGGGTAGCAATCACAGGACACTGGAGCCGCCAGTGACACCTGCCTGGGTAGATCCGAGTGGAGTTGTCAGAGATATAATCTATGGGATGGCTCATCTGTGGAGACACAGAGGTGTGTGAGGGAGGGTAAGTGTGATCTCAGATGCCTAAGAAAGATGCTTTTCTGTAATCCCTGCCCTCCATGCAATGGAGACATCCTTGTCTGCACCGCTCAGGCAGGACCAAAGAACCCCCTGCAATCAGTGGGGCTGCTGTTCCGCTTGCCAAACCAAAGCTTTTCTGGGGTGCAGGCTTTGGGGTCTCTGTTCTCTGGTACATCTTTGTGAAGGAAGGGAGAAAATGGAAAAAGGGAAAGGAACTAGAGCAGCACAAAACCTGAGAAGGATCGGAATAAGGCTGAGTGCACCACAGGGTGAAGAAACTGTCCTTGGGAAACAACATGTAATTGTTTCCATTAGTCTAAAAGAAGAGACAGTGAAAAAAGGAAAAAGGTTTACAAAGACAAAGCCTCAATTCAACTAAAAAATTTAAAAAAAGAAAGAAGCAGAGAGAAAGAATAATTCATGAAACACTCATTTACATAAAATGAAGACAAACGATGGTGCGTTTAGTTGGAGTCAGAAGCTGAAATTTTCCATGGCTTTTTAAGGCAGTGCCACATGTAGCCACAAGTAGCAATAGCCTGTGATTCAGTGAAATTTCCATAACAAATTAAAAAATGAAGGCCAGAAGGAGTCACACCTGGATTAAACTGCTCAACCTACCAAAGCCTGTGCCTAGGCATTGAGGAGACATCATATTTGGGTAGAACAGCTGCAACTTGGAGAAAAAAGTTAAACAACCTTTCCAAAAATGAGATATATTCCAGCAGGTGGTAAGGTGCAGTAGACAGTTTGAAAAAGAAAAAAAAAAAATCCAATTTTTAATACACATTAGAAATTGTTAGCTTTTTTTATTTAGAAACATCCAAGACATTATGCTACTCAAAAAAAAACCTGTCTAACACTTAACAACAGAGGATATTTCACATGTGTTGTCTACACAGGTTGCTCAAAACTTTCAAAGGCATTTAGTGATTTTTGATAACACCTGCAGTGTTACTACAGTCTGGGCACTTTCCATAAACAAAATTCTTGGATTGTTGCAATTGCAGGCTGTTAGAAAGAGCCAACTCTCTGCAAACATCCCTTCTTGGTCCAAAATTTTAGGGCTTGCTGAGAAGTCTAATACTGCACAAAGTCAGAGTAAGGTGAGCACTTAATTCTCCCCAGAATCATAGTGTGGGAAGCAGAACTTCCAGCTTCAAAGGGAATATTCCTTTGCACCCAAAATCCTGTTTCTACTAAACTCCCTATGAAGTTTGTTAAGGATCTCTTGATCCTCATGCCAGCATTGGGCCTTATAAACCAAACAGTGCTCTCTGTGTAGGTACACAAAGGGAGGTGTTCCTGGACTTGCAGCTGAAAGCATCTCAGATTTTGGCAGAGTGTGCTAACATATGAGCCAAAGGGGATTTGCTTTGCAAGACCAATCTAGTTTCATTTAATTTATGATCCTCAGTAGTGACAAAACGTGATGAAGGAATACTGTGTCTGAAAACTCTGCTGTCCATTTTTAACTACCAGCCTCGTTGCAAATTTGGTTTCTCTGGCATCTTCAGACTGTGAGGGCTGCACCACCACTATCCCCTGACACTTGTGACAAGTGGCAAGGTAGCTGTGTGATGCTGCAAAGGACAATAGGCTTTTCTTGGTTCCCTGTAGGTGTTTAACCAAGCAGCAGCGCCTCTGAGCCATTTTAAGGTTTGCTCACAGCTAGCTAAACTGGGAAGAATTCAGTGACCTTCAGGATATTAATAGATCCAAAGCCCCTTTGTGCCTGGGGAGAGGGCAGGGGACAATTCACCATTTATGACCTGCAATTACTCTCCCACCCAACAGAACAGAGTTTGTTGTCCGTCGTCTACAACAATCACCGGGGCATGAGTGGTGTCATTTCTAACAGGGCCCGACACAAACAAGCAGCCTGGTGTGCCTCTGTCTCACTCTCCCTGGGTCCCTCTGCGATGCTCAGCCTGCAGAGCTCCTCTCATCAGTGGTGTGGAGTTGCCAAGCAACATTTGTCCTGTCCCTCCATGGGCCCTGATCACGGCTCTGTGGCAGCTCAAGCTTTGAAGAAAAGGGGTTGTTGTGTGGAGTGAAATAACTTTCCCTCTCTCTTCTATCTTCTCTCTTCCTACTTGATGAGGTGAAAAATGAATCATTCTGAATATGACAGATCAAATTCTGCATTTGGTTCCTCTGGGGTAAATCCCATTGAAAATTGTCTTTGGGGAATAAATTCACTGCCAGACACCAAGGACCAGTGCACCATACCCAGCACACACATCCAGGATACAGCAAATGCTTTTTTTGTATCATACACATTAGAAAATGCAGCTAGAAGAAGTCAAATCACTATTGGCAAATAATTTATTCAGCCATAGTCGTGAAGGAATTAATCTTATCCATTATTCTCAAACATGACTCAACCAATTCCTGGAAATAACACAGCTAAAGCTTCTAGCTCTGAACTGAAAACCCTAAGATTTAAATTCTTATTTAATTCCACAGCTCTTTCCCTCTTGTTATTATGTTCAACAGTGTGCTGCTGCTGTTTGTGTGCCAATGATACAAGGTTAGAAGGCTTAGACAGTTCAAAATGTTCTCTCCGCATCAGTAAAGCTAAAAAGTACAAAGCAGCTCTTACAACTGAGAGCACTCAGGCCATCTGGCACAGTGGCTTCAGTGTGAGCTCCCTGCTCCAGGGCTCTTGGCATCTACCTGGACGACAGCCACCAGTGAGAGTGCCTGGGCTGATCCCATTTTGCTCTGGGGTGCAGCCCCCCCAGATCACCAGAATTCTCTGTATTCAGCTCTAGGGGACTGAGACTGCCAGGGCAAAGGATGGGGTTGCAGAGCTGGGTGTGGGCAGCTCTGAAGCAGAACCCCTTGCTGGAGAGGCTGAAGGTGAGGTTGGCAGGTGTGTTGATGTAAATAGGGGTGTATGAACATGGAGCTGAGCTTCAACAAAGAGATGAGGGATTTTCCAAAAAAAGCAAATGGATTTTCCATTGTATTTTCTCAGTTATTTAAGTAAAATAATGCCCTGCAAGCATGACTGTGGGATTTCTTCTTGGGGTGGGTTTAAAGCTAGAAGTCCTGTCTGAGCTGGTAGTTTAACTTCACTCAGAAGTTAACAAGGCAAGGAAATAGCTCAACAAATTATCCTTTCCCAGTATTTTAGGAAGTAGATCCTGTGGGGGTGCCTGTTTCTCTACATTTACTCTGTACAGAATAATTTAGACTAGATCACAGAATCACAAGATGGGTAAAGTTGGAAGGGACCACTGGAGGTCACCTGGTCCAACCCCCCTGCTCAAACAGGGTCCTCAAAATCGCGTCACTCAGGATTGTGTCCAGATGGCTTTTGAATATCTGTAAGGAAGGAGAGTTCACAGCCTGTCTGCACAAACTGTGTCATTGCTCAGTCACCCTCACAGTAAAGTTCTTCCTCATGTTCAGGTGGAACTTCCTGTGTTCCAGTTTCTGCCTTTCATGCTATTTCTTGGCACCACAAAGAAGAGCCTGGCTCCGTCCCCTTGACACCATCCCTTCAGATACTGATAGACATCAACAAGGTCCCCTGTCAGTCATCTCCAGATGTCTAACTTCCAGAAAGCTAAAGTCTGTGGAGATGAAACCTGTCTCTCACAAGTAATTCCTCAGCTAGTGTGCACCTTCCCTATAATTACTTCATAAACCATATTTCTTTCATTCTTTATGAAAAGAAAGTATTCAAAGCTTTCCTAAAGCAAAGACATATGTTATCCTCTAAGCCAATTAGCCAATAAAAGAAAGGAATTAGATCAGCTTGACAAATCCATGTTGATTCTCTTTTACCACCTTCTTATCCTATCGCAGCTAATGAATTGTTTGTTTCATGATTTCTTGAGGTTTCTCGTAGTCACTCAGCTTAACTGGCTGATTTAAATTTCCTGGCTCTTTTTTTCTATCTACACAAACAAATACCCTGTTTGCCCTTTTCAACTCTAAAGAACCCTCTTGATGTAGGAGAAGTTCTTGAAGTCCATTCCTAACTGTTCACAGACTGTTTTCCTTGGACAACCTGCAGGGGAATTCCCTCAGGTCAAGCAGTTTGAATTCGCTCACTCAGTACAAGGGTTCTTTAATTTACACTCCTTTGCTCTGGCCCATTCCCATTCCCCAATCAGTGTGACTTCTGTTATATTTATCTAGCACTGCCTGTTTTGGTGATAAGGGGAGTCAAAAAGGCAGTGATGACTCCAACCCTCTGCATGTCCTCTCCTTCTGTGGTACATAGTGCACACTTGTATTCCTTCTAACATATTTGTAGCATATTTATAGGATTTCTTTTTCTTCCCTCGTGTGTTTGTAGGCACCTCTAGTTCATTCCGTGCCAGGACCCTTCTGATTTCATCCACACATGCTTTGGTATCATTCTCTTCTCATTCCTAGTCTGCTACTGCTTGAACTTTTAAAAAACAATTAATTTCTCATTTCAAGACTTTAATGAGGTCCTCACACACTTTTACTGTTTTCCTTTTGTTCTATTCTTCTCCCTGCCTTAGGAGATCTCGTCATTGCAACTCTGGTCTAATCTCTAAGTCAGTGCTTGCTGGCCTGTATTCCTTTTTCCTTGACTCAACCTACCAATTCCCTGATGTTTCACAGCCAATTAATCCTTCTTCTGCTGTTCCTACTTTCTCTTTTCCATGTGTCTGGGAAGCTGATTAACTCATAGCTTGGTATATGTACTAAGGCTTTATATTCTTCCTGTTTAGCCCTTACACTCCTAGCCCTTGGGCAGAGACATTTCAGATGTTTACCAGATTGCTCCATTCTTCTCCCAAGTGCCTCATTTTCACCTCTATTAAATTTCCCATTTTCCCAACTCACTAACCAGCATGCTGCCTGGTTCTTGGAAGACTGCTGTGCTGTAAAAAAAATCCAAAGTCTTTTTGTCGACACTGTCCGTGCTTTCACCTCAAGGATTTGTCTGCCCCACCTGTGCCACCTTCCACAGAGACCAAAGGAAACACAGAGAACCCTGGAAAGGAGTTAGTGGTGATCCCAGTAATGGGCAGGATTTTTATTTCAGTGATGGCAGATATACGAAGGAAGCAGCAATTAATCCTTCCTCTTTGCCTTCTCTACGGATATCAAATTGTGTTGTAAACACTGGAGATTTAAACCTCGTTGTGACCCCTTTCACCGAAAATAAATATTAATAACCCGACTTCACAGACGGGGAAACAAACACAGAAAAGCTAAATGACTTTTTATGGAAATGCCGAGGCCAAGGCAGGAGCTGCCAGAGCATGCACTGGAAACCATTCAGGGAAAGCCATCAGTCAGGCCTTGAGGAGCAAAGGGGCAAAAAACAGGGTTGTGATTGCAATTACATCAGCTGGTGAGGAGCCAGCCCCTCAGTGCCCAGAGCTCAGTTAGCCAAAGGCTGTGGCAGTTTACTGACACTGGAATTATTGCCAGAGCATCCAACTGATGATTGTTTTTAGTGGTAGATTTTCCTTCCTTCTCACTGGTCCATGCATGAGCTACAAGCAGCTCAATTAAAGGCTAAAAAAGCCCCTGATGCTAAAATAGCTGCCTTACCATCGTTCTGGAGATCTTGCTAGACTCATAGCAGGGCACTTCTTTTTGCCTTCTCCTTTCTCTCCCACTCCCTCCCGTTCTTTCACTTTTTAAAAGCGAAATAAAAGAAGCAGAGAAAAGAAAATATGAAGAAAGTAGCCACAAACTGCTCCATCAACAATAATACGCCACGGATCTTCCAGAACCTGTCTGAGGATGTGAGTCCCTGGGGAGGAAGCCCAAGGCCAGGAATGATACAGGCTCGGCCCTCATGAAAAGCACTCAGAAACCCCAGCGCCGAGCACACAATGCAGCGCTGAGGATACGGACTTGGCTGCCGTTTATGGAGTGGGGAATACAGTGGCAGATTTATTCTACAGTAAAGAGGGTTGTTTCTTGGTAGCACTAATACTGACACATTATCTGGGGACGGAAGAGGATGCACAAATAGGAACAATTCTCCCATTTCTCTGCCTGTGTCTCCCCCAAATGCCCCCTACTCCTATTCCCTCCTGCTCTCTTCATTACTCTCCCTGAACTGAGTCCTCTCCTTCCTCTCTGATTTATACTTTATTTCTATAACCTTGTCCTTCATTTTTTCCCAATGCAGTTATATGGACAGGGCTTTTAGTTCTCCAAGATTTTGCATATCATCTCCAGCTGGAGCCTTGTGTCCAGCCCTCTGCCTGGAAAACCATACAAGTGTTCTTAAACAGAGTGTCAAATCCTACTCCACTAAAACAGCAGTGAAAATTTCCACACTATAAGGACCAGGCCATGGGACTGGGTAGGCTGATAACAACTTGCCAGGAGAGGCTTTTAAAATTATCCAGCACAGCTTAAATAAAAATGTCCTAACAAATCATCACTGCACATCATTGAAGTGGAAAGTGGTGATGGCAACTACCACCACACTCCTGCACAGAGTAAGTCCAGCTCCCCTCTCATCAGCTGAAATCAGTATAGAACAAACACCTGGGCAGCTTTACATCCTTATTTCCCACCCTTCCTTATTCCAAAAACACACACCTCCTTTCACTTCTGTATTTGTCCTTTGTATCTCACAATGGAACAGAAACTGGGAGCACAAACAAATTGGTCAAGAGCACATAAGAGATCTGTGGCAAAGCAAGAAATATGAGTGTCCCAAATCGCTGCCAAACAGTCTCTGACTCAGGCTTTGCATCTCTGAGGGATGGATAGGGGCAGTGGATCTTGTCCAAGGACAGATAAGACAGGAGATAGCTCTATCACCCACATCTCGACTGTTTGGCAGCAGGAGAGAAGCAGTGGAGGAGAAGGGCTGCTGTCTTTCCCCCTTCTTAATCTGCTTCCTGCCTGCTTCAAAAACAACCCAGTGCATGGTTGTTTATTATTATTATCACTGTTATTTTCCAGAGTGCTGTAAAACTAGGGGATGGAGCACTCTGACAGCCTCATAACAAACAGCAGATAAAACTAATTAGATTTCGTTCTCCCTTCAGTTTGCTGACTGGATTCTTTTTTTTCCCTTTTTATTGTTTATTTATTTATTTTTTTAGCCCAGAGGTTTACACACACAGGTATTTCACTAGACACTGGCAAGGCATCCTTGGGATCATGTGTGACAGGAAAGGGCTATTGTGGCCAGGAGAGCCAGGAGCTGGTGAGGGGCTGAGACAGAGGGTGCAGTGTAGTGCAGGGCTCAGCACAGCATCTTCCACCCACGTCATGTAAACTGCTGGGGGGGAGGAAGAAGAGCACAGCCATTCATAGCCTCTAAGAGAGTCACTGAGACAAAAGGCATCAGTAAAAAAAAGTTAATGTGCCTGGCAGGAGCCCAAAACTGCTGCAGCAGTGGGGACCAGGCGAGTGCCTCCAAGACACCATCTCTTCTGGCCATTATGGGAATATTTGGCGTGAGTCTCAACCTGACAGCCTTGCTGACTCTTGAGGAATGACAAAACAGTGGGGAGCAGGGCGACTTCCCTCTCCTCCCTCTCTTTCTCCATCGGCTGTTTCCAAATTCTTTGGGATTAGCTAGTGACAGCAAGAAAAGGCACTGCTCTCACTGCTCAGCACTTAGCAGGCTGAAGTGAGGTGACGGGCCCCGGCGCAGGGGACAACGGCTCCATTCACTGGGGGATACCAAACCAGAATTACAAGTGTGCAAGAATAAACAAGGCTGGAGTTAATCTAAAGTTGTTTTACACTCTGTTTTATTAAAGTCAATGCACTTCCGTTCCTCTGTGCAGAGCCTAGCTCTGCTTAATTACCATGACTCAGGGAGAATTTTAATAGCGTGGAGCGTGCAATGCACACGGAGGCATTCTCCTGACCTCTAGAGGTCTGTCAAAAGAAGAGGAGCATCTGCTCCCCGTAGAAGGTCCTGGAAAAAAAGGAGGCAGCCCACAAAACTGCTTCTCCTGAAGTTATCCGGGTGCCAGTCCCAAGAGGTTGGTCACCCACCTGTCCTGCTGCACGTCCTCAGCAGCAGGCTGAGCACCCTTGGGCTGGGGGCTTCTCCCAGCCACTGCCTTCTGCAGCACCCTCACTATTTGCTGACAAGTTGTTTGGCACAGGCATGGGATGCTGCCAGGGAGGTTGACCAGGTTTTTCTCACTGCACAGCAGCATTTATACAGGTGTGGTCCATGAGCAAGGACACTGCTCCCAACTCAGCTGTTTTTGGATCCAAGACACTTAAAACACCCTTTGCCATCTCCCTGCCTCCTGCAGCTCCTACCACAGGGATCTCTGAAACCATGGTACTGCTCACACACATTTGGCTCCAAACACACACAGAAGATACATCTCTGCTTTTATTTTGTTATGACAACTCTTGCACTGTTTAGTCACCAGGGCAGAATTTTCCCACTGAATTGAATTCCTGCTATCTTAAGAAATTCAGAATGAAACAGCTAGAAAGACAAATATTATAGCCAAAATATATGTATCTCATTAAGGAAAATGCTGATTTAAGCAGATTTCTTTTTCTTTGCAATAGGGTTTACCATTGGCATGCCTTGGTAAGTGCCCTGCAGTTGCTGTTATGTACAGAAAGAAGTGTGGGGGCAAACATGCACATTTACAGACACAGACATGTACAACAGTATTTTTTTACCCTGTGTTCTGGGGATGTGCTGAATGCTGAACATCCCACAGCATGGCTTGGGTGTGCTGCAATCAGGACCTAGCACAGTGTCAAGTTTTTGCCATGCCTACAAACATTGGATTTTTAAGTTAATTATGCACATACATAGTTTCTTTATTAATAAGCTTTGAAGCAGTATTATACAAACTATTATAATGGGAACACCTGTTTCACCACTTTCGTGTCCCTTCCTGTGAGCCAACCTTTTATTAAAATTCAGTATTGTGTGCACCAAGCTGCACACTAAACCAAGCAGAACAGGACATCTGTACAGAGGCACATGCCACACTTAATGAATTAGTTTGGGGTAAGAAGCTCAGCTTCTAAGGACCCAAGCTGCCTGTCTCGAGCAGCATCATAGAGAGACAAACACACAGGGAACTCTTATGTGCTGGTGAAGACTTTCAAATACGTGGATACCGAAAACCAAAGAGGATAGGAAGAAGGTTTTTATTTAAAGAGCAACCTCCTACTGGAAAAAACGGTCTAGGTAGTCTGAGGAAAGGTGTTCAAAAGCACATCAGAGCGTTTCTTGTTCTGCACTAGGAATTCTCTTCACAAACAGCATAAAACCAAGAAGATGACGTGGTGCTTTTAATCATGCATCAATATTAATAATAATCAGCACTGGTAATCACTGGAGTCCTTGCAGGCTGCAATGCTACAACACACTGTACATTCATCCTTGTCCTTGAGCCTGGCAAAGCAGTGACAGAGTTGGGAGCCTCTTGTATCATACAATTAGTTCCATTTGGATTCAGGGCAATTCCCCATTTGCAGCAGCAGAGTCTAAGACACATGAGAAGACCAGGCAATGTGAAGTGTGAGATGAAGTGATGTGGCTTCATGCTTAGGGACATAGGGCACCTGTGTGAGTTCTCAGCCTGTGCTGGATTCTCAGGAACTGGGAGGCAATTTTAGGAGAAATCTAATTTTTCTCCATTTGGGAGATCAAAGAAACTGTTCTGACTGATGTTTGGGCTAAATCCACTCCTGGATATTGCCACCATTGCTAATCTATTGGTGAATTTAGCCCAGGTTTCCAGAGGATCACTATGAATTGTCACTGCTTCTTTCCTTACTGTTTCCTTCCTTTCCTTGGAAACATGCATAGCCTGATCCAACCTGTTGAATGCACTGTAAAAATTCTGATCAGATGGAAATCAGAGACGTTCTACAGCTCAAGAGAAATGAATGGCAACAGAGAGTTCTGGTGAACGGCATCAATAACAGTCACTTCTCCAGGAAAAGGCTGCCTAAAGTCAGAAAAAGAGAATCATCTCTGATTCCTTGGTCTCAAAATACTATTCCTTAGGTCAATCTGTATGAAACCATATACTAGAGGCAGCCATGAAACTGGAGATTATGTTTAGGACTGGATGATCTCACACAGTACCATGTGGGCCAGTGGCCCCTCGCTCTGCCTGGTGCACCAAGCATAAGGAGTCGTTCTCAGCAGATGTATGTATACAAATTACACAAACATGCAGTCAGCTTTCCATTCAGGACCACAGCAACACATCTGGGAAGGGTGCTGAAGCTGGCAAACAGGCAAACATGAGCAGTGACCCATTGTCTTGCTGCTCTGCAAGTCACAGCCTTGCTCACACAGGACTGCTCTCGAACCCACTGTACAGCCCGAGTGCTGTTGAACCCAGAGGGAGAGCTGCACTGCTGGGTACTGGCTGGCTGGAAATGTAGAGCTCCCTCAGAGCCCTGGAGCTGCATGTCTGTCCTGTGGCTGCTCCCTCATCTTCTGTCTCGCCTTCCACCCACGAGAGGCACTCCTGGATCTCTTGGTCCAGCTCCGAGAATTCCTCTTCACCATCAGAGCTACTGGCAGTGTCATAGTCAATCTCTTCTGCACAAGGAGGTTCATCATCAGACTCCAGGCTGCTGTTGCTGCACCTTCTGCAGAAAAACCACAAGAGAGACTGGACGTCACCAAAGGAGGGGGTGTTCTCAGGGGGAAGAGCAAGCAACAGGGAAATGCTTTTTCTGGGGTCAGCTTGGCTCTGTTAATAAGGGATGAGGTGGCACAAAGCAAGCTCCAGTGTGTCTTTGTGTCTGTCTCACCAATGAGAGTGATAAAATGGAGAGTGATAAAATGAAAAGTGATAATTACTGACCTCTCAGGAGTAAAGCATTATTGTTCCCATCACAATTACTGCTATTATACAGAAACAGAGTGCTTTACAGACACCACCATTCTTGCCTTGAGGCGCTTACAAGGTTACAGAAGCTGAAATACAGCAGAGGAGAAGGTATTCCGTTTCCAGAAGGTTGCTGGTTTAATCATCATGCCCCTCACTGCAGTTCCACATTTAGTGTAAGACCTAATTAATCCAGGTGGTTGAAGTGTTCGGCATCTTTTCCTCCTGTTCTGTGCAAGCTCAGAGCACTGCTAACAAGAGGCAGCACAAACAAAAAGCTGAGCCTCTTGCATCTTCAAGCACACCGGCTCCAGGGAGGGCAGAAGCACCAGGAGTGGCTGTATTTTGGGAAGAACACGGAAAGGCTTTGATAGCGTGACTTCCTGGAGAAGGGCCAAATTCTAAGTCAAGCCTAGACAGCTGAGGACAGACTCTAAGCGGATGTCACAGCCACGTCATCTGGCTCTCAGAAAGGCAGGTTACCCCACCTTGGCCTCCTGCCATTTACTCAAAGGAATGGCCACAGGCTTTCCTTACATGCTCACTTTCAATGCACACTGCATGAGGTTTGCCTGATGCAATATTTGTGACAGAAATGTGACCACTAGTCCATAGCTCTGGGGGTCCTTCTCCCTCCCAAGCTGCCCACATCCTATCTGGACTTCAGCCCTTGAGGGCAACTGGGTAATTTTTTGAGACCAGCAAGAAGCCTGTGATTTCAGTTCTGTCTGGGTCAGTCTGGATGAAACAGAGGAACAGATACTGCGTTTTTCACCTCCAGGTCAATGTTTTTGATCAGACTCAGAGCAGGGGAATGTATTGCTTTGGGGGACAGGGAAAGGAATAATAATATCCCACCTCTGGGCCAGAGTTTCTAATTTGTCCTGAGCTGGGAAGAAAGAATGGCTTGGCAGGTGGAACATACGTAGCTTTAATGTGTGGTCTGCTCACTTACATGTCAGTAATCAGAATAATCTTCCAGCTTTCAGCTGTCTCACAGCAGTGCCAGCAAGTGAGGTTTCAGAACATACCAAAGGTGTAAAGTATTGCTTTTGGATGTATTGATCCCTCCTCTCTTCTGCACTCCAAGAAAGGTGTAAGATTTTCCTTGGTCTGAGACTCCAGATCTTAACTGCATAGAGACTGCTCTGCAGCAGAAACAAGCAGTGTCAACCCACATCTCCTTCTCAGGCTGATCTCTGGCTTAGTTTACTTCAAAGGCTGGGTATAAAGGATTTTCTGAAAGCTTAATAGAGCTGTACAGCTCAAAAATAAATAAAAGAATAATTATGCACTTTTGCAATTTCTGGCTCTACTTCAGTCTGCTCAGAAATCTGGGTCAGGAAGAACTCATACTGAAAATGAGGATGTGACATGAAACAAAACAAACAAACCAGGACAATCCTGCCAGCACAAACAGCAACAGCAGTGGTCCCAGCTGAGTCTGACCAGTGGGTTTGATTTCTTCTTTTATGTTTCATATGCAGGCATGGCATGAATTACCATGATACTGAGTACCTATGATAATGTTCAAAGCTGACTAAACTCAGGGGAACCAGAATTTTCATTCTGCTCTTGCAGATTTGCAATCAAAAAGAATCAAAGCATACCTACTTTCAATATTGCACTTGCACATGTTGAAGGAGCTGCTAATGCCATTGGGATAGAACATAGCTGTTACCCAACTCACTGATATTTTACAGATGGAACAGTTTGCAGCCTAGGAACTGAAGGTCAAACATTTGCATTAACAGGATAATTGGGGAAAGAAAAGTTCTTATTATTAACTTAAGTTTGGGAAGAGAAATAACAGATCTTCTAAATTTTTCAATAATTTTAGGACTGTATTTCTGACAAAAAGGGGAAAACCCCTCCTACCACAAAAACATTTTGCTAATGAAGGGAAATCTGGAAGACAAACAGAGAATGAAAGACAAAAATCATACAAAACTGCCATTTCTTTACACTGAAGACTGAAGGGATATTCTTTAGGAAGCAAGCATTTTTTCATAAAACCTGGGTAATGGACTTCCAAAACTGTTCCTTGTTGCCTGCCTGCACGGCACACAAAACACCAAGACCATGACAGCTCAATTTAGGGGGACAGATGTGCGGCAGGAAGAGGTTCCCCACAAGTGAGGATGTGCCTAGACCCTGTTTGGAGGTCAGGAAAGAAGACTTTCTTCCTCATTAGCTCTGCCCTTTGCTCCTTTGCTGTGACAGCAATGAGCAAGGCAGTCAGCACTGATCTCAGAAGTGGTGTCTCCAGGCTGGACTGACACCCACTGCGTCCCAGCCACCACCACAGATCTCACAGTGAGCTACCAAACAGCAAATAGATGGTACCAACCTCCTCCTGCTGCCAACACGGGCTGCAGCCACACTGCTGACTTAAGTTGAGAGGCTCTTCATCACACTAACAAACTCTACAAACCGGTTACACCTCTGCACTATGTGGAACTTTGCATCCCAATTATTTACTTTCTGCTGCAGGAGGATTTAAACCACATTACAAAGCAATGCAAATGGGCTGGTTCCAAGCAGCAGGTTCTTCTGAAAGAGCAGAGGTGGTAGCATGTGGCACGTGAAGGAGACAGCCAGTCCCACCAACCTCCACATCACAGAGACCATGCAAATGGTGAAACATGGTAATGAACAGGAATGCCAATGTCTACTGACTATTGGTTTCTTTCCCAACAGAGTTTTGGGGTTTTTTTTGTTTTACTTTTAATCTGATCTTTAAAAGCTGCAAAAGAATTCAACCCCACAAAAAATGAAACAAAAAACAAAACAAAAACCCATTCAGAAGACATGCAACAGATTTGTCAAAGAATAATGATGTTGTCTTACAGAAGGTAAACAAAGAGGAAAACCAATGACACTACATTATAGAACTCCAAGACAAATAAGCACTATGAATACCACTGAACATGAACACAGTGCAGAAGAGAGGGGGGAAGGCTGGTAATATATTCTACAGCCAACAGTCCCCCAGCTATCACAGTAAAACATGTACACATTCGGTTCATCTTCAAAACCTACAGCCTCGTAGCCCCCATCTACTCCAGCTGATGGGAGCCACAACAGCAATTTGCAACTTCATGATGTGATAAATAGAATTTCTTTGTTTTGATTTTTAATTTGCATATTTACTCAGATATGACTTAATTAGTTCTCCTTTTCTATGTGGGTGTGTTATTTTGTTTGCTCAGTTTTGGAAAGCAAGCAAGATTTGATTCCCTGTGAAACTTTTTGCTGACTTAATGGGAGGAGGAGAAGGGAGCTCAGTGCCTCCTTACATATCAGCATAACTGGAACTTTGTGGTTTGACTAGCAAACATTTCTTTCAGGTTCCTACTGTCAACCCCTCATTCTGAGGCAGCCTGCTAGGTCACAGCTGGACAGAAACCTCTCAAGTCAGCTGTCCTGCTGAGCCACACCTCAGAACAGATGCCCTGGGGTTGTGGTGATAAACTACCCCTGTATATGGGGATGAGTGGAGGTCTCTCTTCCATACATAGTTTTCATCTACTTGTACACGCACTTCCAGGGAATGGAGAAAACTGGAGAATCCCTAAGTAATTTCTAGAGATTTTTCACTCATATTTTATTGCGTGGCAGGTCACTCGCTCACTGTGTATTCTGCTGGCTGGCTCAAAATAGAACGTTTTATTTTTTTCTGCTGGAAAGAACGGGCACTGACAACTGTCCCTCTTAGGGAATCTGGGACTGTTGCTCAGGGTTTCTGCTTGACCTTCCCTTGACAGGCCTCACAGTTGCAATGGATTAGAGAAGGAAGTAGAGCATTTACTCTCTTTTTATATTGCTCCTTCACTCTTGAAATTCGTTGCAGCCTTGCCAGAGAGAAACTGGAAGTGTGGGGGGTTAAATGCATCACATAAGAAGGAGGAAAAAGCTGAGGCTGGAAACCACTGCTGGTCATGGACATACCAATGATTCTCTCTGAAGGATGTATCAACAAACAAGCAAACATGTCCTCAGCTTCTCTCTGCAGTGAAAAATAACCTCCCAGCACAATCACCCTTTCTGTAACCTTGTTTTCTTCTTGTGTTAAACCATCTCTCATCATGGTGTGTCCTAATCCTTTGGAAGCTCCCCAGAGCAGGGATGTGGCTGGGTATAATGAGCCAAGCACTTCTCTGATACAATTCATAAACTAAATAAGGCAGGAAATGGCTTTATTGAAATTTTTCAAGAGATGAGATATTTTTGTGTGTGAAGAGAAAGCAGAAAAAAGATTTCAGTCTGAGTAAACAGGGCAGGCTCTCAGCATTCTCCAGAAAGAGGGGTGCAGATTTTCCCCACTCAAGTAGGGACTGGAGACCCCAGAAAATTTGCTGACCACAATTATCACCTGTGCAGAAGGGGAATTGCTCATTCTTTTCCAAAGAAGTTTTACCTGTTGCATGAACGGTTACCAGTGCTGGTAAAGAAAGCGTCCTGAAGCCTTTAAAGATATGCTGCTCTCTCCATGGTGAATTGGAATTGCTTTGCCCTTCTGGCTTTTTGACATTAAAATTCCACCTACATCACCAAATCTAAAAGTGATGTGTGGTCTTGCACAGCTTTGCTTTTGAAGAAACCATATATTTTATTAAAAGCAGGAACACTGCTTCTGAAGGCTTGTAATGAATCTAAAATGAACCTTAAGCGGACACATTTGCAGTAATCCCAGAGTACAACTCTGCCTTTAATTGTTTCATAAAGTAGTATTTTAGGACATAAATGAAACAACTATGATGCTTGCAGGTAATTACACCTGTAAGAAATACACTACAGCAACAAGATGCCAGCAAAGAATGGCTTTAATCTGCCCTTTGTGTCTGGCTTTGGTTGCTGCAAGGTGCGTTGCACACCTTGTAATGACTTTCTAATTTCTTCTCTGCCGTTCAGCAGCTCCCCAGGCAGCAGCCTGGCACCCTCCTGCCTGAGGAATGCCAGACAAGGCTCTGTTTGGTCCCTGACCTCGCCAAGGGAGGAGATCAGCTCTGTACCGAGGCAAGATGACTCCAGCTTTAGGAGCTATTGCTTTGCCCTCCATTGTTACTACACAGCAAACACTGATGATGTTAACTTTGTAAACTCCCAAGGGATTTCCCTTCCCAAAGACTCTTTGACAAGGCACTTTGCATCACACAACATCTCCTGAGAAAATGTGTGCTCAGCCCAAGGCAATGCCAGGCTTTCAGCCCACCATGGTCCCATCCTTTCACCACAATACCAGAGTAATTAAACATGGCCTTGAATTCTGTTTGCTGTGACTGAGAGATGTTTGGTCTTTTTTTGAGCATAGGTTGGGGGCTTTTTCCATTTTTTTCTTCCTGCTGCAAATAGCCAAGAGAAAGGTGTAATTCATTGCTAAGGCTCGAACTAATTAGTTTTTCCAGAAGTTCCCAGGCTAATTGTAGACTGCAATATTTATAATTGATTTGGTCAGATTACAAAGGGGTGTCTGGTGCACCAGTTAGATAAGTAAGGTGGAAATGTGTTTTATTTAGAAGAAAAGGGAAGACAGCTTGTAAATAAAAGGAGAGCATGAAGAGGAAGAAACAGACTGACTCCTGGCCAATACTGTCCCCTAATGTTCATTCAGGCTTGCAACAATTTAGCCCTGGGTCAGCATTTTACTTGCATCCACCATAAACTGTGATTGTCCTCAGGAATGGCTGCCTCCAACAGCGGTGAGAAGGTGGCTGACGCTGCTGCAGGAGTAGGGGAGGTGTTGGGGACACACCTCTCATCACACTCGTGGTTAGGGAATGGAAAAGCCTTGTACGAACATACAGAACTGCATTTAATTGAATTACACCAAGCCATTGGGACAGCTTTGATCTTTCTGTGAAAGACGAGTTTGCAGAGAGGACAAGAAGGCATTTTTCTCCCGTTTGAAGGGTACCTGACATTTCATGACATTCCTGGATTCCAGGTATCTCAGTTCAGGTGCAGGCGTGCTTCTAATGCTAACCAATAAAATTCACACAAGCTGGTCTTAGGACTTGCAGAATGGAAAAACTGTTGAGAAGCCAGAGGCTGTGGATTCAGTCTTATGAACAATCATTAATTTCCTCCTAATGGAGGACCAATCTATATATCAGAGCAGGGCAAACACCGCATCTTTAGCATTCTTATAGCTGTAGGCTTGTAAGCATTAATAAAACTCACTGACTTGAACAGATACAAGTCAGCCACGAAATGAAGCTCTGGCAGTTGCTGCAGACCCCAAACATAATGAGTTTTTCTTCTCTCACCCTTCAACTGTTCTTAGGTTTTGTATTTTTTTTTTTTTTTCTTTAAATCCATTCACATTTCAGCACAGGAAGGCACCATCCTGTGGGTGCTTTATGAAAGATTTATCAACTGGCATATTCATTTTGGTTTGTGATGTTTTCTTTCACATAGTACAATACCTGGCTTGGACAAAACATTAATAATTCTGTTAACCTGCTGCTTGCAAGGGCAGACATGAACAGAGGAGCTGCATCCCCATCACCACCGATGAGCTAAACCAGGGTACAGAGTAAAATTTCCACTTATTACGGTAAGAAGTTAATTATACATGAACCTAAGCACGGAAAACTCTGGCTTTACCTCCACAGACATGTCAGGCAATCTGTCAAATTTCAGTCACACCAAACAAGCTCAGCCACTCTGCCCAAGCCGGAGGAACACCTCATTCACTCAAAACTGGCATCCAGCACCAGCTTCCGTGTTAATTCCTTGGCAATATGGAATTTGGCAATATGGAATACCTGAAGAAAACCTGAGACCTGACTGCCCACATGTGGACAGCACTATGTTCTTGAGATTTGGGCCAAAATCCCAGACCCCAGAGCTCAAGCTCTGGGACACAATTTTTAAGCAAGCTGAAGACCTTCATGGGAAGTACGTGTGATATATTTGTCTGATATATTCAGGCACTGTTGGATAACTAAGGTTTAGAGTGTCTTGGGAAAGCATAGGCCAAATCTTGCTTTTTAAATCTGTATTACATTACAGCTTGGTGTTTGTTTAAAGGATGGTTTAATATCAGGTCTGCTGTGATCTTGTTATATTCATTAAAAATGAGATATGCCCACAGGAGATAAAAGTTGGCTGATGTAAAATAGATGGAATAATATCCATCCACCAGGCAACACAATCAGTGGCTTGGATTTAGAGTTTAAGGATCAGAGGAAATGCTTCCAAAACAGGTAAATTTTGGCTTTCTACAGGTTAAACTTCCCATGGAAATATGAGCAGTCAAGTCCCCTTGTATGGGAAGATATTTACTGAGACTACCAGAACTCATTAGGATATTAAATAATGAAAGAGTTGCTGAAAATATGATTTTGAAAGTGTTTGGGAGCTTTTCTCACAGTGTCTCTATCTCAAGCAATTTCTTCTGAAAAAGATAATTGTGTTATTGATGATACTTAGCAGTTCAGCCAAAGTTATACAGGAAGATTATTGGAATCCTTGTAATTGCTTTTAGATGCTTCCAGTAGTTGAGATATTGGCACTGCATGGGGGATAGAATGGTGGAAAGATTTTGGCTTAGATGCTACAAAATTGTACTGCTGAGGATAAAGAATGGAAAGGCAGGCAGGTTCTCCTGAGTTCTTGTTTCCCTTGATGCTTTTTCACATAATTCCACTGACTCTATCCAAGTTTTATAATTAGTTCTATATATTTAATTTCGAAAGTCCAAGTTTCATATGTATATATCCCTTAGTTCTGTCTGAGCAACTCAAAGGATTTGGGATTTTGAAAGCAAAATGTTTTAAGGTGGCCAAGACATGTCTAGACTGTGCCTTAGTCACATATCTGTCCTATGTACGAGGTATTTTTTGGGTCAGATAACTACACATGCAAATATTTGTTTGCACAGCAGATGACAGATATCTAATTACTTGACTGAACTAATAATTGCTGTAAATTATTTAGTTCCAACCACTACACCCCATGAAGGAGAAAGAAACCTCTTGCTTGCTAGTTTTTCTTCATGAAAATGCATTTTCAGCTGATACCCACTCTGATGTTTCAGAGAATCTATGACAGAGGTGTATATATGTGTCTGTGTATGTAAATAAGTTTAAACAAGAACATAAATACAACACCATCCCTTATCTACCTCTCCTTAAAGACAGATAAATAATAGATATATATATATACACACATTATATACACCCAGACACCCACACATGCACACGTGGTTTGCTCTGTATTCAGAGCACGACTTTCATTACAAGGCATAGGAGGTCTCAGGAGATGTTCCTACAGCTCCCTGAGAAATAACAATAGGTGATCACTGAACTCTGATGCTCTTGCATTCAAGTGGAAGCAACTTGAGGGAAAGAGATGGTTGCGACCAGAGCAAGGCAATTCTTTGACTCCAGCCCTCAGGTGAGCATTGACAAAGCAGGAGTTCACCTGAAAGGGAAATTAGACCATTTGGGTAGGACTTGAGATATATTAGGATGGTCAAGAGGCAGGCAGAAATGGTTGTCTAAAACATCCAGTGTTGTCATCAGCTATTTGACAGCTAAAAGCAAGACCGTGGCTAAAGTTAGGATCCTGGATTGTCAGTAAGGAAATCAAGACATTTTCCTATTCCACATGGACCTGACTCATTCTCGTATCTCTTAAAGTAAGGAACACCCATTTTAGAAACCCCTCTGCAGAGATCTGTTTCACAATCTTGCACTTCAAATGGGTAAACAACAGGTGAGACTAAAAGTACTCAACTCTGGTAAAGAGAATGAGTCTTGTTCTGACGCACCCAGAGAGGGGACAGGGTATGGCACCACGTGGGGGTTCAACAGCTGTCTGTCCACTGAATTCTGCTCTTAGGGAAAGACTTCAGACAAATCTCAGCTTAAGGGCCACAGAAAACAGTTCTTGGGGTACACTGAAGGCAGTTAAGGCCAACATGATGGCAATGCCCTGAAGCCTAAGAGGTTCCAGGTGACGAATCTGAGTCGTCATGGCCACCTCTCAAAGAAACTTTACCTCTGCAAGGTCCTATGTTATCACAGATTTCTTGGAATGGATCCAACACAAATCTGCAAAGTCATAATTCCCCTAAAAGTTATGCATTTCATTCAAGGAAGCTCATCATAACTGCTTTGAGAAACCTCCTGTAGTGTAAAAAGTTCTGAGACTAATACGAAACTTTTGTTCTCTCATCCTTTCCTGAGGAGAACAAATATGTTTAATCAATATTGTAGTTAGGGAGAGAGAGAGAGAGAGACTCTGTGTGTAGCCATAAGAATGAAAGGCAACAAGGCCAAGGTCAAAGAAATCTATTGTGCCTTTAAAGCAAATTGAAGTGGGGTTTATAGCAGAAACATCTGATGAAGTATATGTGATCATAAATAATCAATAACAGATCCAGCTTAAAACTTCAGCCTCTGCCCTCATCTTAAATCTCTGCTCAGACATAATGAGATTCAGACAAAACAAATCTGAACACTCATGTTCAGTATATTTCAAAACATTCTGATCAATTATGTTTTTGACACCATATGGAACCAAATCCAAAACCTTGCTTAACCTCACTCATTACACAGCTGATTTGCATATGCTTTGGACTCCATTAAGGACAACAAAAAATGTCATCTACTGCATAGAAAAGTGGCAACTCTTGTTAATTCCCTGATCTTGCCAATGCCCTGCCAGATGTTTCATGAAGAATAGCAAATATTTCATTATGTTCTCCCTGCTTCCTAAAATTTGTCTGTCAGGAACTGCAAGGATGAACAAGAAAAACAACAGGCATGGAGAGCTGACAAAAACATGAAGCATTAGTTTCCACCTATTTCAGAGTTCAAACAGGGTTTTAAAGGGAATCTTTGTGCCAGAAGGACCTTCCAGCCAGGAACATATGACTCCCAGTTAACTGAGGAAAGAGGAAAAACAACAACCATTTGCTCTGATCCAAGGAGACAGCATTACCTTGCAAAAAGAGTAAAGCACATATAAAAATGTTGCCACTGCTGTTTGTTGTACAAAAGATCTCCAGATTCTTTTCTGTGTTCCTGTTGTAGGTATTTAGTAATGTTTCACCTGTATAACAGGGAGATGTAGTTTTCAAATGAATCCATTCCTAGTTTGTAACATCAACTCCCAGCAGGGAACAATTTTTTAGATCGCTCTTAACATGAGTATTTTCTGAATATTTTATAAAAATCAATTTTCAAATGCCTGCCAAAATATTCTATGTGTTTTACCTGAAAGTTGCAATTACATTTTCTTTCTTTTTCTGTATGTGAATATGTGTGTCTATATTTATATATGCTTACATAAATTCTTAGAAGATACTAGCACACCATGGAAGCAAGCAGATTCTGAGTGAAAGCTGAAGCAACATAAACTGACAAAAGTATTCATTTAATTAGGATAAGACATGTATTTGGATGGATGGGGCAAATTATAGCACAGCTTGCAGAGCAGTGAAAAAATCACTTTATAGAGAACCCTGAGCATTTAATGTCACTCTCTGATTTACAACTAAAAATGATAAAAGGTCAGTTCTTGTGTGCAGAGTAAGTGACTGAAAAAATATGTCAGGCTGTACAGCAAAGGAAAATTGAATCATGAGGTTGCAACACTTGGTTCTGAAAGATACAGGTTCTGTATTCGGTGGGCTCGCAGTCACTGTGAGCAAACTGCTTTTCTCTCTTTGCCCCAGTTCCCCAATAACGTGGCCACAGAAGGCTCCATCCCTCCACCTGTCAGCATGGCAGAGCCAAGGTGCATCTGAGGCCTTCCATCACCTGCCCAGTCTAAATGAGCGTGCAGAGCTCTTTAATTGCCCCTTCTATGTCAGTGTCCTCCTCTCCTCTGAAAGCAGTGACAAAAAGGGTGATTAGCCTTGCTGAGCAAGGTCCAAAAAGGTGCTAAACTTTGCTGAGTTTGGTCCAAAATCTCCTCTCAGCAAACCAAGACTTCAGTAAAGTAGCAAGTTTCCAGACCCATTAGGGACAGAACTCAGTGTGGGTGATTCTGCCAGACAGGAATGAAGAGTTTAGCTGGAGGAATGATCAGGATGTAGAACTCCTGCCGACATGAGGAAGAGAGAGGTGCTCAGTGACACCAAGCTGCCAAGATCATCTTCTGAAACAGAAATGCTGTAATTTTTGCAGTTCTGAAAATAACTAATGTCATAAAAGTGAAGGGGAGATTATTTAGATGGGAAAAAAGCAGTCAAAAGCTGCCAGATTTTCTGTACCCAGTGTGGCCTCTGATTTTAAACTGCCCAGGAATCCTGGTTGCCAGATCCAGCTCAAGCAAATGAAGGCTGAGGACCGGTGCACTCTGGTTCCACTGGACCTGAAAACCTCATTAGTCAAGAAATCTTGTATTTCCTGGCATTTGCCTTTGCAGTTATCTTTTCCTAGCTCCTCATTTTGTCTCTGCTTCAGAAAGCTGCTTATTGCACCAAAATTAAGTGACATCTGCTCTTCTCATGGTGGATTCTGTCTTCCAGGAACAGAAACACCAGGAAAAGACCAGGTCGTGAGTTGTTCTGGCTCATGAATTGCCACCAAGGCATGGAAAGAGCCTACAAAAATTATATGTGCCAGTGCAAACAGCACAAGTCCAGGTGCTAGAATATACAAACACATTTCACAGAGGGGATATATTTGGGAAGGTTTTATTCAGGGATACCCACAGGGTTCTTGATTGATGTGTTCTGTGACAGGATCTCTTTCCTTGTTGCTTCTCCACCAAATCATGATGGCCTCATTTTCTCCACAGCCCTTTCTGCTGCACCAGCAATTAGTGGGTACCCCCACAGTAACAGTTCAAGTACCAGTAACACACAACCCCTTAAAAAACCCCTGTCTGCTGCTGAGGGACCCAGGCTCTTGGAATGATGGGGATAATAGAACGGTGGAGTAGCTGCAGCCAAGTCAGGCTGCTGCTGACTTCACCCTGAGTTTCCTAGGCTTACACTGGACTTTCTCCTTCTCTGCACAGCCAACCTGCAGATAAACTGTGTCAGATTTAATGGTGCATGATACAGGCAATTCAGTATCAAGGAGAGGGGGGGAAGAAAGCGTTTCAGAGGCAAGATGGGTTATCAGCTCAGCTCAAAAAGCAACCTATCAAGAAACACTGCCAAGACAACTTCAGAAATCTATAATTTAGGTGTTACCTTAAGCCTGAAACTTTGTTTGAAAACTTCATACTTCTCACAAGCAGACTGGCAAAGCCCAGGAAGATCAGACCAGCTATCAGTCCAGATGACAAAGTAATACACTTAGTGTATATCAAGTGCTGTGCACATGAAAGGTACAGGAAAGATGGCAACATTATACAGTTTTATCCTGCAAGGAATCAAAGCTGTTATTACACAGCAGTTTTCCAAGGGCTATTACACTCCATTGCTTACCCACCAATCAGCTCACCTTACTGGGCTTCCCAACAATATGAATCACTTTTAAATAACAATGCATTTACTTTACATACAAGCTTTGCAGCCTGAAACACCCCATACTGCTTTCTGAAAAGAAAGCTTTATCAGGAACAAGGCTGCTGATGTGCAGGGAGCTGTACCAGCATGTCTCAGCTGAGCAGCTGAACTCTTGAACAGCATCACTCACCGCTAATTTTGCAGCCATTTCTGAGGCACGGAATGACACTTTAAATCTTGTCATTTTTAGAACGGAAGACAAAGAATTCTAATGTCTGACAACAGGTGCAAAAATTTTAAGGAATGAAAGGTAAGGGAAATATGCCCTGTGTCAAAACTTGGCAAAGGTGCAAGCTCTAGATCCCTAATTCTTAATACCCAGAGTATTTCTTGGTTTGCCAGTGAATAAGGATTGCTGTGCAAGGACAATCATTTCATGGAATCACATCATGATTAGGGTTGGAAGGGACCTTAAAGATACTCTCATTCCAATATTCTTTTCACAGCCAGGAGCATTTTCCACTAGATCAGGTTGCTCAAAGCCCCATCCAACCTGACCTTGAGCACTTCCAGGGCTGGGGATCATAATCTGATGGTGATTACAACAGCAGTGAGTGCCTGTGGAACTTCTCACACCAGCCTCACACACTCCACAGACGGGCACTATGGCAAGGCAGGGTCCAAACTGCAGGCACTCCTGGGGGGTTGTGCCTGCTTGTGTAATTCTGGGAAAGCTCGGGGCTTGGGAAGGGGCAGAGCCAGGTCAGGGAGGCTGTGTACACTGACCGAGGGCACCCTCAGGCAGACTTTTTCAGCCACACTCCCAGGTCTCAGTGGAAGACAGCAAAAATCCTGCTGGTTGCCTTTCTCTGACACGCATGTAGTTGCTGCAACTGCCTCCTGAGAGTTTAGGAGGAAAAGGCTCAGAATTAAATCCACTTACACAATTAGGGTCGTATTAACCTGCGCTGCTAAGGGTGAATCCAATAAACAAAACGTGTAAAACGTGTCCAAAGATCTGTGGCTATGGAGGAGCCCAGCCAAGCACCCCAAACCGACAGCTTTAGCTTCAGAGAGATGGTTCCTTCCTCTTCTTCATGCTGTTCTAGACATTCCCAATGCAAGAGAGGTCATGAGGAGAAAATCAAGAGAATCAAGAGAAAAGAAAATTTCCTGAGCTGTCTACTTCCTTGCTGCTTTCAAGGTCTCCCCCTCCCTCAGAAGTTTGTCATATTCTTGTCCCAACTACTCCCTATACTCAGGAAGTGCTTAATATTTCTCTTCTTACAGAGGGTCTCCTTTGAGATAGATTAATGTAACACTCCTTAAACTCAGACCTTTCAAATTCCTCTGTTGGAGACTTTGGATTTAGATATCTTTGCTCTACTGGAAAATATCCAATCATAACAGCAATTATGATTATGAGATACATCTTTAGAGATAGAAACTGGCTGCTAGGAAAGATTGAAATGAAGGGAAGAGGACAAAACCAAAAATACTATTCCCACTTACTCTGACAGAGTTTTAATCACCTTCCCAGCATGTCATACCTGAGAGCCCTCGCACAACCTCCTGAACAAGACTCAATTGATACCCATCATGTAAAGCACTTGATTTTCTCACGATAACATTAAGCATCATTACTAGAAATGGATGATACAGTTCAAAGCTAATTTCAAATTTAATTTGAAACCATTAAATATATATGTAATTGCCTCTTCCCACAAACCAGCATTTGGGCCCTGAAGGCAGCATCCACAGTAAACTAAAAGACAGTATGTGGAGTTCTTTCCGTGAGAATTTACAAGTGCGCATGAGATTAAATGATTTATAAAACACATCCATAATGCCTCTAATAGCAAGAATTGAAATCAGGCAGTTTGGGAGTAGGGCTGTTTTAAAGCAATGACTGTAGTGGGGAGGAGGAGGAGAACAGAGGGTTAATGTGATCATCTTGCCAATGCTGTGGACCTGAAAGTTCAAGTCATGGGGGAAATAACTGAGCAAACCAACTGTGGCATATGCCAGAAGGACTTTGGGGTGCACTGTGACCCCTCAGGGGGTTCAGAGTACAGGCAGACCGTGCTGGACAAGCAGCAGTGGCCTGGAGGATGCCTGCTACCCCTGAGAATGAACTTGTCTGCTTCAAGAGCAGTGCTTAGAAGAGACTGTCAGCCTCAAAATGAGCATCCCTGGCACAGGGCTGAGCAACCAACAAAAGGAGAGATCCTGCCAAAGCACAGATTAGAAAATTAGTTATGGAGGTGAACAAAACAGTAGCTGGTACAGAATTTCAATGGGAATACTGAAAATCTCATTCTAGAAGACAGCAAGGAAACGAGCTCCCTGTAAAACTCAGGAGAGGAGTGCAGTGAGACAGGACAGACACCAGCAGGGTGGAAAGATGTAAAGTATTAAAGTACATGCACTGCTCAGATGACCTGGACTCCAGCAGTGCCCAGGACTGCTGACCACAGGAACTAAAACAGTATCTGCTTCCCTGGAAACGCCCTCAATTTGATCAGCATCTGCCAGCTGTAAGAGTGAGCTGACAGCCTCAGCAGGAACAGGGCTCTGTGTAGACGACAACTTGTGCCCAAAGCCTGTTGCAGGACAACAGGATGTTCCATGCTCCTGGCAGGACACTCAGTAGCAGGACTTTTGAATGCTCACTATGGTCAATAAGGCAGCTGGGGGTGGGACTCCCTACAGGGGCCTACAGGGGCTTGTGGGGCTGCAGCAGCAGCACGGGACAGATGCCCATAAGGTCAGGCTTGGCCGGTACAACACAGTGGTGAAAATAATTTTGAAATGTGTTAGCCCCTGGTAAGTTTGGGTACAAGACGGAAAGTTCATCCAGATTGTGGCCTATTTCCAATTCTGAAATCCAAACATTATATTTTCCTATTTCCTTATCCAGTGTTGCTTCAGCACTTAATTATCTACCTGCTGGCCTGGCCTTTTCTGCCATACTGGTGCCAGACCATCAATGATGTGTCTATCAGGGTGAAACGAGCTTTGAACTGGGTGATAAATTGCTGTTTTTGCTGCAGCTGCTCACACTCGTAAATGTTTAAACACTATAATCGCACACATATCTAGGAGCTGCTTGGTTATGTTTATTTTGGATGAGTGGCTATGAAGTTTCTTAGATGTGTGTGTCAAATATTCATAGATGGCAGGCTACTGAAATATTTTTCTTTAGTATTTATTTATAGACTTTATTTATCAACAGGATCAATCTTTACGTTCCCTGCTGCGGCATTACTTTTTGCCTTACCCATTTTTCCCAGACAGTGCCTGTCTATCTAACAATATCCCTCTTCCTGCAACATCTATTCACAGAATATCTGTGCAAGGTATCTTCCCATGTGTACTCACAGCATCCATCTCTTTAATTCCAACTATATATCCACTCCATCTATCGCTCGTCATCTCTCTGAAGCACTTGCTCTCTCTCTCCTCACCATCTCTTTACCCAGGCAATGGTATCTGTCTCTCCGTAGTGACTCTCTACCCCTTTCCCTCAGTCACTCACAGCACCAGGGTATAATTATGGATTTTGGACCACAAGAGGTTTTCTTGTTTTTTTTTGTTTTTTTTTTTCCCCAAATTGGGCCCACAAGTCATCGGTTAATTTATTTGTTTTTATACAAAGGCTGGATGTGAGAAATGAACTCTGGAAGGGTACAAGTGCCTTTGGGTCAAAGACTCTTTCCTAGGCTTATTTGCTTCCCCGCTGTGCATGAACTGTTCACTGCTGTGAGAGCTGCTGTTATCTGAGAAACTCATCTTCAAACAAAGATGCTGCAGTGACTACTGCTTCCCTGTTCTCTTCCCTTTCTCCCTTTCCAATTCCCTTTTTCTGCTCCCATCTTTCCTCTCTTCCCTTCCCCCAACACTTTGTATCCACTACCCTAACTTTTCCCCTTCCCTTCTTTTGCCCGCTTGGCATTCTGAGGATGACAAGTGAAAGTCCCTCCCTATTAAAAATTCACTGTCAAATAAATATTAAAGCAGGGGGGGAAAAATCCATTTGGCTCTGTGTGTTTTAGCGTGATCTGCAATGCAAGATCCAGCACAACAGGTTAAAAAGGTTTCACAGCCTATTTACCCACTTCACTGGGGTATAAAGGACTTGGTGACCCTCAGCTCTTGGAAACCCCATGATGGGGAGAGACTCCCTCCTCACCATCAGCCTCAATGAGATGGGTAGGAACACGTTCTCAGGGAAGGAGAGGAAGGATGTAAAAACTAAAACCTCTCCTTGCTTTTTTTCTTTCTACTTTTTTCTCTTACAAATTGCCACAAGAACAGCACAAAAGATGGTCAGGTCACATGGAAATTATTGGAGAGGAGAGGAAAGAAAAAAGAAAAGGAAAGAAAAAGAAAGAACATAGAGCAAACTATGAAGGAAAGGAGGGAGGGAAAAGCTTCCATGTCTCTGGTTTTGGTTCTCTAAGCAAAGACCCCAGCAGTTCATCATTTTTCTTCAGGCAAGGCCAGCATGGTTCAACAGCAGAATAAAATATGCAGTAATTAATGAATAGCTTCACAGTTTTATGGATAGGTTTAACTCTTTCCTTTATTTAGAGCTGCTGGAAAAGACTGAGACAAATGCAAGGCACTAAACATGAATTAACAGGTATTGACAAGGAAGGAGAAAATGACACTTCCACGGAAGTGAGCAAACTTCCTAATAGCTTATAGACTTCAGAGGGGATCCAGATTTCATCTGAAGAGTAAAGATATTTCCCCTCCCACCACAGTTTTCTGTGTCTATGTAGGCTACCAGCTATGACAACTAGCCTGTGTCTTAGTCCTTCCATGGCAAAGAGTGGCAACAACTAACTGTGCTCCCAGGAGTGGCAGTAACTGTGCTCCCAGGAGTGCCAATCTGCCAGGTGATGGCCAACCCCCAGGGAAGAAGAGTCAGTACAGCTTTCAGAGGAGAAGGCAGAAGAATAACCCACCATCCCCTTTCCCTAGACTGGTTGGGACTGCTTAATAGTGTTTTAAACATGCAACATCTGTGAAGGAGATAAGTGCTGTGAGTGGGGAAAGCTTCCACACAGAAGCAATCCATGAACACATCAACAGGTCCACAAGAGAGGTCTGCTGGTGGTGCTTGTCTCATAAAGAAAGAAGCTACTGCCATGCCCAGACCCACGGCAAGGAGCAGAGCAAGAGGAAGCAATGGAAGAGGGAAAATGGAGAATGATGAGATCGGGGGTCAGCTGCTCAAGAGGTTTTGTGTCTCTCCTCGTGTTCACCCTTATCACGGTGTGAAGACACAGTGTGAACCATTGGAACAGGATGTGGAGACACTCCAAAGGTAGATCAGAAAGAACACTCCATCTTGTCTGACTTGTCTAATTTACTTATTGTGAGCAGATGGGTTATGAGGCCTGCCATCAATGATGAATTATATTCATGATAAGTCATTCCCAGCTAATGAGGATCCATTATCATTATCTGCTAAGGAAGAGTAACGGCTTGCCAAGACAGAGTGGGGGTTTCGCAGTTTCCAGGGAGAACATTCTGGGCTGGTAGCCACCTGGCAATTGAATTTTCAGGAAGCTGAAAACTTTCCAAGATGGATACCTTCTGCTTGTTTCAAGTCTTGGCTTTTAATTTCTTTGGGCAAGTTTAGGAGAGGCAATGTAAAAGGAGGTGGAGGAGGAGGAGGAGGAAGTGAGGGAAAATAGTAGTAACTGTGTCTGATAAGACTGTGATTAAATCAAGGTCTCACTCTAATTACACTGCATTTAAATAAATTTTGCCTAGTAAGTAATTGTAATTAAACTGCAATTAAACATGTATTTATATCACCATTTCCTCCCCTGCACAGCTGTCTGTTTCCACCTCCTGTTGTTGCTGTCTACCTGCCAAAACCTCTGAGCTATCACAAGGGACTTTACATTTCCTTGGACTTCCTGGAGGAGATGTTGTGGGGGGGTAAGGTCTGAGGCTCCTCCAGCAAGAAGCTAAAAGGCATTTCTGTTTCCAAGCTGTGTTGGAAGAGAGGTGCAGCTGATGCTGTGATAAACTAGACCTGAGGAAAAGGTTGTGAGGGGCAAAGGTATGAATGAAAGGAAGCAAATGTCTTTTTTCCTCTCAGAGGAACTTGAAAAGGGTTACATTTCCACCTCTTTGAAACTTCTTCACATTTGGTAGGTATCCTCCTTTGCCTTCTTCAGAGCACCTTTGGTACAAGTCTCTTTCCTAAAGCCCCAAATCTCTGTTTGCTGCATCAAGTTTGTGCATTCTTGTACACGACCTGGAGGAAAAGAGCTCACTTACCTACACAACAGCAACTGTAGGTGAGAGCACAGAGCTCAGAATACAACTCTTGAGCTCTGTTTTCAGCTTTCTAGGAGTATTCACTAACTCTGACTGTGTCTCAGTTTCCTTTATTTGCTGCTCTGAGGTACCTATACACAACAACCCTACAGATGGTCTTTAAAGTTTACTGCAGTTCTGAACAATTGGGTTAGGAAAGTCTGTTATGGAAAAACAGGAGGTTCTAGCTATTTAAAATGAATGCTAGTTCCTGTTGGGAACCTGAAGGCAGTAAGGAAAGGAGAAACAAAAGAAGAAATAAACAGCTAAAGGGAGAGTGATAAAAATGAGAAGGTGAGTGCATATCGCAGCACGAAGAATGCCCGGGGCTAACAAAAGCAAACTGGTTTCTCTGCCTTACCTCCCTCCTCATCAGAGATGATGGAAAACATCTCCATTTGTGCCTCTGCTCTCACAAAGCTCTAATTAAGGGACTGGAGAAATACCACCGTCACCCTCATCTGTTTGTGTTCAGCTGCTGAAAGGACACCATGCATCTCCCTGACAGGTAGTCATTACAGCTTGGTATGGGCAGCCCTCCTCCCAGCAGAGCACTGAGCCCTCAGTTAAATACCTCCAACGAGATCCTCGATGTGTTTCTGGTGCTCCAGGGAGGTGAGCCATGAAGCCCTTATCATGGAAATCACTGCTGGCAGGGAAAGGGCAGCTGAGGGAGCAGAGACTGCATTCTACACGTTGCTTCAAAAGACACACGGCAAACAGGGGAATCCATACCTACAAATGTGGGGTATCCAGAATTGCATATGGGCACAATGTATATAATAATAAAAAAATTCGTTGTTATCCAAAATTAGTTAAACAAATCTAATTAGTTACCAACAATTTCCACGTGGCTGCTATGTTACAAGCTGTGTTCACTCCTCTCTCTTCCTTCAGACATTTCTGTTTGCTCTCTGATTAAATGGTCTCAGGAAGGTCCCTATGGCAGTGTTTGGTGAAAAAAACCCAGAACAAACATCTCAAGCTTGATTTTCTGATGTGACCAATAGTCAGCCTGATCTGGAGTAATCTGTCACGTCAAAGAATATAGATCCCAACTCTGTGACTCTCAATTTCTTTCCAAACCTTTCTTTAACCTATAAACTTCAGTTCTACTCTCATAAATAGGAGACAAAAGCAATACTACTGGAGTGACATTTATCAGAGGAATGATTGGACATTACTTGCCCTGCAGACTCACTCTGGAATCATTTTTTATTTATTGGTTTGTTCAGTAACATTGTTCACTCATAAACAATCTGATCTAAATGGTAAGCTTTCACTTTCTAAATCAAAGGGGAGGAAACCCCCAAGGCTGTCATCACCCACAGTTCCCCCACACAGCACCCTTTTTAATCAGGAGCCATTGAAAGAAAGGAACCATTTTAGGGTACGTGAACTGCTGCCCTTTCCCTTTGGCAACTTGCTGCACACAGACACAAACCATCGAGTACACAACTGCTTTCAGTTTGATTCAGCTCAACTTAGAGGTGCAGTCAAAGGAGGAAAATGACTGTCATAGGTCAAAACCCAAACCTTCCTTTCTCTTTAATGGCTCTGTAACTGCCTCAGGCTTTCTATTTCCACTTACAGCGAACTCCATTCTGACAGCAATTTTGTGCTGCTATTAGACAGATGGAATAATGTGAACAATTATCACCTCTGCGTGCATTCCCTGTCTTTCTATTCTGATGTAAATACATCTATTTGCAATCATGGATGGCCTTCAACCCCTTTACAAAAGACCTAAGACAGATCTTTTAGAAACTAGGCTTAGACAACAGTCTTCTGAACATTTGGGACTCAGTGGAGATATTCAAGAACCATCTGGATGCAATCCCTTGCAATGTGCTCTAGCATGACCCTGCTTGAGCAGAGAGGTGGACCATATGCCCCATTGTGGTCCCTTCCACTCTCACCCATCCTGTGCCCAGCAGTATGGACAGAGTTCAAGAGAAGTCCTTCCCATTTCTGCCTGTGCCTGCCTGTCACATCCATCAGCCATCGGATCCCGGCTGTGCAGCCCGTGCTCTGTGCATAACTGCAAACTCAGTCACCTCCACAACTGAACATTCACCAGGAATCTTCACTTTGCTTGACTTACTGGAATCAAAACAGGCCATGGGCATATTAAAAATGAGACCAGTATCTCTTCCCTTGTGGATTCATTTCCTCTGGAGGGGCAGGCAGCACTAACAAAAATGTTTCAGTGCAGGGGTTATTTTCTTCTCAATGGCCCACTAGACTGGTCATTTTACACACTAGAGCATGATCAACATTCCCAGTGCTAGGAAAACATGTTTTACTGATTTAGCCACGGTAGGAAGAACGATCTAGTTCTGAGCAAAAACCAGATATTCAGTCTGAAATCTCAGAGAGGAAAGCTGTGAGAGGAGGGGGGAAAGCAGAAGAGAAATCCTCAAAAGGTAGAGGCAGAATGCAATGAGACGTTATCCTTCATTCAGCATGCAGATGAGTTTGCCAGGCAGGCAGGAAAATAGAGAAAAGGTGTCTGACGCATCACATGCCATCCCCGCTGTCACTCACACTCTTTAATTACCCCTAAATCAAGTGCAAAGCTTCCCCAGCCCTGAATGCACGCTGCCTGTCTCCCCATACACATAATAAGGCCTGCAGGGATTTCAGAGACTTTAGCCTTGCATGTCTCATTGCTCTGATCCTGAGGTTTCTTTTAGCATAAAATCAGCAGAAAAGCATTGAGAGGCACAACCTTATTTTAACAAATCCCCATCCTGCTTGCCAAACCTATCTGAGACAATGAATGCCCAGGACTGTGATTTGGATTCTCTTGCACAGGGTATGTTTGTGTACTGCTGTTTCCATATGTCATCCTGGACTTGTTATGCTGCTTGTAACTCCTCTGGTACCTACACAAGGAAGGAGCCCCAGCAGAAAACCTGCAATATTTCTAATTTACATGAGATTTCTAGGAATGGGCAAAACCTTTTAGAAGGAAAAAAAAAAAACCCATCTCCAAACACCTGTCCCCTTCCCAGATACCAATCAAAATTAGTTCCTCCTAGGGGAATTGAGGTCATGAAAATATAGCTAAGCTCTCTTTTTTTGTTTTCCTGTTTCTATCTCTGGTTCTTGGCCTTCAATTTGTTAATTACTGTGGGTGACATCCAAGCACACATGTACAAAATGAAGTATTAAACCACTGTAAGAGGGGAATTACTCTCGGGTAGTCCAGCCACTCTGGAATGGCAACTGGTCTAAACTAAATTTTGTGGCTACCCCTTGAATGTATGAAGGGAGATAAACGATACATTGCAACCATAGGTAAATAAAGTTAATAATTTAATCATCTTTCAGAAGCCTCTTCCTCTCTGAACGAGCTACAGAGGAAGGTAGGTAACCAGCTCTGTTTAGACACCCAAATTTTACAGCCAAAGGCTATATTTTGCAAAGGTTTGTGCTGCTGAGAAAACATGCCCCAAGGAGAAGACTGAGCAGAGATAGACGAAGGATATTAAAATGGTCGATGAAGAAAGAGATGAGCCTAAACTATTAAATCCATATATTCCTGCAAAGTTCAGCACCAGGGCTGCCTGAATATCCTGTGTCCTGAATTTTGGATATATATCACTGAAATAGGGAAGGTCTAGGGCAGGCAAAAGATAAGCAGAAAAACCCCTGTGTTTGGCTTAGGATTACTTGCTTTTCTCTGCAAAGACAATGAATGCATCACACATGATGTAAAGTGAGAGAAACCCTACCCCCAAAAACTTGCAGAGGAGTGGGCTGGAATATAAAAGCAGTATGATAATATATTAAGTGGCAATACAGTGTCATCCTGAAAACTTCAGCCTGTTGGCCAATCATGGCCTTACTAAGGAACATGATGTGTGGTTTGCTGGCTCAGCCTCGGAGGGTATTTGTTGTCCCATCTGAATATAAGGAGATGATCCAGAGTCCAGGTGGAGCAGTCCTTGAGGAGGACACCTGGGATAAACATAGTCCTAGTGCTAGGCGTGGGTTGGACTTTTGAGTTCCTTTTCTGAATAAATGAAACCAGAGAGCTGCCACCTGCTTGGGATGCACTTGAAAGCAGGGAGAAAGAGAAACATTGCAGGAGCTTATGATACTATAAAAACCCTATTCTTTAACTTGATTCCCATCTCAGAGACACCCACAGGAAACTTATCTACAGAAGAGATCTGAGAAAGGAAAGGGCAAGGAATTAGGGAATCTGTTCTACAGCCAGTAGAAATGAAAGCCCATTAGAATGTGGGGGATGTAAAAACTTTGTGAAAGCTACTTTAAAAAAAAAATTAAGATTGTAGCAGCCCTACTGGTACCTGGCTTTTCTCTGTTGAACAAAACTCCAGCCCCTTCCCAATCTAAATCCAGTTAAACTCTCCAGACAGATTGTTGACCAAGACCCTCTTGCACGTTTGGTATTTTGTGCCCATGTCTGAAACCTGAAGGGGAAGAGGCGTGTTGGGGGCAGGCTGATGGTGCTCTCACAGTAGTGTGGGCAAAGTTACCACACATTCACAGGCCACATACTCATTTCATCTATCTGGTACTACCACCCACCTCACTTCTGACTGCATTCTACCCACATTAAAACAAACACTGCTGTAATGATAAATAACAAGTGGTGAGTGTGACATGTGACTGCTGACCTCACATATGCACCCACAACAGGGAGCAGAAGGATTTCATGAAACACATGAAGAAAATGGGTAGATCACTTATGATGTGGAAAGGAGTCTGGTGTGGCTTGCAAGAACTCGCTGAACCTAGAGCAAAATCCATCACCTGCACTGGTTCTGAAGTGCTGCTGCCTGAGCATCAGCACTGCACATGCCCCCTGTGTGTTTCAGATCCTCTGGTACACGACTGGAATATTTCCCTTCCCGTTTGTCTTGTTTCTCAGAAATGCTGAGCACAGTGTGAAAAATCAGCAGGAGCAAGAAATTCTCAGCAAATTTGAAAACAATGCCACAGGTAGATAAACACCTGAGGCAGGAATGAGCTGCCAAACATCAGCTCCTTGACTCCTTTGAATATTTTGGTTTTTGTTTATACATATGCACATGCCATAAAGCCTGTTTATCTGTTTGCTGCTTGCCCAATGAATCTCCAAAGCCTCCTCTGCCTCCTGTGCCCCAGCTATGATTCATTTCTGAATAATTTTATGAGAGGCAAATAGCATGTTTCCAGATCCACACACTTGTCTGATATTACTGGGCACTTCATCATTTGGAGGCAATTTTTTCCCACTTGTCTCAATCTTCCCTTTCCCCCCATACATGAAAAACCATTGCCCCTATATTCTGACCGCTCAGAGATTACAAATCATTTTAAGTGGAGGAGAGGTTGAGCCCCAGCTTTGTGCTTGATGCATTTTGTTTAAGTTGCTCGTGCTGTTCCAACATCTGTCATATCCTCCACAGCAGTGCAATCAAACTGTCAGGGCTGAGTGAAGTTTTGCTGATCCAATCTGCTCCTTCTGTGATTCCTGTCAAAAGCATCAGGAGGTGGCAGATACAGTTGTGTGCTCTTTAAACAACAGATCTTTATTTTTGCACATTAAAGGAACTGTTATTGTTTGTTTCTCTTAAGCTCACAGAGCGTGTTCAGATGTGGCTGCAATCACAAACCAGGCTGCACTTCCCAGATTCTTCTGCATTCCTAAAGCTCTCCAGTTTTACCTCCCACTTTCTCTTGTGAGGACAGAGCACATAAATATCTCTCAGTCTTGCTGGTCTCTATAATTCCACAACACATCTTGGGAGCACCCAGGAGGAAGTTACTTTGTGGATCCTGCATTATTATTAATGTGGTAATTAATCCAAAGGGTTGTATGGAAAGGGGAAGAGTCATATTTTAATAAGCTCCCTTCTGGATACTGCACTATGAGTTGCCAGATAAATGTTATTCCCTGTTAACTATACCAAAAGGATCTGATACTAATTGATATTATTGATACTAATATCACTAATCACCTTGACTAAAAGGACAGGAAGTTCTTTCATCAGTTAAAAAGGATGTACCTTTGATGTACCTTAATAACAGAAAGAATTTGGAAAAAAAAATTTATTCCATTTGGGCTCTGTTAATATGCAGCATGTATTTTTAATCAGCTTTCCAGCATGATGCACCTTTTCTCACTTCTGACTGAAGCCTTAAACTCGTGCTGTGAAATGGGAACTTACAGTTTTATCATTTAATAAAAGGAACCTGAATCTGAGGTGAATCATGTGGTCCTGTCCCATTTTTGTGCTGGCCTCATAGCCTATGGCTTTCCCATCAAGGCAGAAAGCCTTCTAATTACAGCAAAGGACCAATGGAAAATGAAACCTGGGATGCCACTGTGCCCTCTTCTCTAATACTTATATTGGCTGCTCACTCCTGCTGCGATGAAAAATCAGGTTCAGAAACGCATTGATTCATTAAAGAAAAAATGTTAAAAAAAAAAAAAGAAAAAAAAAAGATAAACCCTAAACTAACAGACTTTTTTTCCCTGATACATTTGCTTCTTTAAAAATCTGAGTTTCCAAACTTAACTGACAGGAAAACGTATTCAAATTTCCATGATCTGTCTTTACCCCCTTTCAAAGCATCCCAGCCAGGGCCTGCATTATTCTCCCTGGAACAAAATAGAAGTCTGAAAATCCTGGCAGAGAGGAATCCTGTGCTACCTATAGGCATGGAAAAGGAATGGTTCCAACTTCCAGCTTGGATACAGAACTTCAAAATGCTCACCAAGTAAACCCATAGATTAATGACAAATTAAACTCATGAGTTCAGATGTACAAGGTTCAGGGCTCTGAAAATCCCACACAGTGTGTGGTTGTCATCCCTGGGAGCTGTTCCCTTTTACTTTCTCCAGTGGCTGTTCTGTAACCCACCCTTTCCAGTTAAAGTTCACAATAGATCCCAAGAAGAGCCTCCCAAGGAAGTGCAGTGAAAGGAATGGACACTTGGAGCACGCTTCAGACAATCTATCTTATTTTACCTAAGCAAATACCATACAATAATACTTCCAAGGTAATAAAAAAGTGAATGGCAGCACTTCTGCGAGGTGGAAGCTTAGCAGGTTGGTTCTGCCTGGGAGGGCTGTTGCAGCTACTGATTTCACATCCTCTCACACTGTGTTAACAACTCAGCCTGACTCCGGTTGTTGATGAAATTTCTTTTGGGTCACATCTGTGTTGTATGATGGAGTCCAATTGTGAGCTTTTTGGCAGCTGTATAGACTACTAAGTCTCCACTAATTTGATTTCTTGTCTGAGAGTATACATCTTTAGGGAATTTACTGCTTGCTCGTCTCTGAGTTCCAGTAATATGGCACAAACAAAAACAAAATCCAAGGATGACTTATAACAAGAATTTTGCCAGTCACAGGAGTTCTTCTTATAAACAGGATCCATTAGACCAGATGAAATGAAAAACCAGTCAGGGACAAAAAGTTGTAGTCTCTGAGAAGTAGCCACTCTCTGAGGAAGAGAAAACTGTATTAACAATTTTGACTAAAAAAATGAATTCACAGCTGTTATCTGAAGCAGAACTTTTAGCAGTGCACCCATCTTGCACTGTAAAGGAAATGGAGTTTGGAAAATGAAATAGAAAATGGGAATCTGTGGTTGACAAGGAGAGGGAAATAAAAACATCCTCAAACCTTTTTTTTTTCCCATATTGGAAAAAGAGGAAATTAAATCTGAGTTGGCCAATTAACCCCCACAGTCCCCAAAGGCAAGACAAGATCTTTTTGCAGGAAAGCCTTGAGGTGAAGCCAATTCAATTAGTTTCCACGGCAAAACTGTCAAGATCCAAAAAACTAGGTGGAATAATGAACTGATTAAAACTTGTAATTGCAATTCAATGGATGAAACCATTAATCATGGAGATGGCAACATTCTCTCATTTCAAGATTGTGTTTGGATGAGTTGCCAACAAAAGGGATTGTTTGAATAAAGGGCTAACGTAAACTGGAAAAGGAGCATCCTGGATAGAAAACTGTGTCGTTCCATGGCTGACCTGAGGAAAAGAATAACCTTCCCGAGGCAATAAAAGATTATTTAAAAAAAAGTTTAAGCATATTTTTTTCTTATTCTTAATTCCCCCACTCTCAGTGGTTTACACCACCTCAGACAAGCTCACAGCCTGAGTGCCAATGATGTGCTGAACAATGCTCAAAACATACTCAGAGTCATTTCTTCCACCTTTAATTTCATGTGTTTCTAATATTTTTCTCCTCTTACTTTTTTCTCTTACCCAGCCCTCCACCGAAAGTGCTTTGGTCTCACCTTCATTGTGCTGACAAGCTGCTTGTGATGTCCCCAGAGCAGGATCTCGAGGAAAGGGGAGGCCAGGCTGCCAAGCGGCAGCTCCTCCAGAGGTGTTCAGACACCTCCACCATCCACACCCTGTGCTGCTTTCCCAGCTGCCTCAGATGCTGCCATGGCACAAACTACATTGCAGAGGGAGCCAGGAAAGCAAATCTCACTTCTACTCAAACAAAACCGCATTTTAAACAAAGGCAGTATTTTTATGTAAGCTTTTGGAGATAACGCCACAGCTCAGATGAGTCTTCATGCCATGGCTTTTCATCATCTCCACTTTAACCCCACTTCTTTCTCTCCTGCTACTCCTTCAAGATTAACCCACCATAATTAAGTTCAAGAGGTCAGCAAAGTCCCTCACCTTGTCTTTTGTCAGCCTAGGTTTTTGCCTTGGCTGACTCCTCTATATTCTCCCTCAGAAGGGAAGGGTTAAACTGGGGTGTCCACTAAGCTGCTCAAAGTGTCAGCCAGGCTGGAGAGAGAGCAGGAAGGATGAGAAAGGGAAGTGGGTGGTGACAGAGAGGGTGGGAAGAGGTCTAAAAATCCTGTATTGTACCGAGTGTACAATGCACATTGATAGGAAATTAAATGCAAAGCATGATAAGAAAGCACCACTGCATTTATGGCAAACCAGAAGGGAAATTAGCAGAAAAGGGGATGTCACCTCTTTTTGATAATTGATTTGTCAGTGTGTGATATTTCCTGATGGTTGGATACCATGTAACCTTAAATTCCAGTGAGGTCTGCAGGTCTTGTCATTATCAATGGTACCACCAAGTGGCTCTTTTACAAGCAAGGAGGCTTCAAATCAGGGACACGAAAATATTCCTGCTGGGAAGAAGGAATGTGAAGAAATAGGGTGAGAATGAGTGAAAGCTCCTCTTAGCTGAGCAGACTCTTCCCCTGGAGAGCCCTGAAGAAGCAAAGCTTAATTAATTGTAGCACCATTGAAGCTCTGCAAAGATAAAAACCTATTAAGTCATGAGCTCCATCCTTCAGACCACAGCCCAATTCCCACGGAGCTGTCCAGGATAGTGCTCGGTGTCTCTGGGGTGAGCTTTCTGGAAACCCTAACTCACTGAAGCTCTTGCAAACTGGAAAGCAAAAGAACTCTGATAACTTTGGGAAGGAAAAGGCAAAACTGCAGATTTCATGGTCTGCAAAAGCCTTATCAAGAACTGGGTCTTTGCTTAAGGCATAAAGTAGAAGACATGAGAAAAGTAGAAGGTGAAAGAAGGAATAGGGAAAGTGAATTTTCACTTTCTCTTTGGCTCTAACCAAATTCATTTTTCCCTCCAAAAATATGTTTCCAATCAGAAAACACTTCACTTCAGATGTGAGAGCTGGAGGGAGTGGTTGCAGGTAGACTTTCTGTCTCTCCCAAATTATTGCAGCCAAGAGAAATGCAGCTTATTACAAACAAGCAAGATCTGAGCTGTTTGCAAAGCTTTTTCAACTCATTGGAGACTTAACAAGCAACTCTGCCACCCACACCACTTTCGGAGCAAATAAATGCAGCCTTGAATTAAGTGATGCTTTAATGGACTGGCTTGCTCCCTCTGACTTTATTTTTTTTATTTATTTTGGAAGCCAGCTGCAACTTCCAAATTTTGCTCTTAATATGTAAAAATCCATTATTAATTAATTATTAGCTTATTTTGCCTCTAATGATCTGAACGAAGACTTGCCTGTCAACTAACCTACATCAAGGGAGATAAAGAATAACTCCTCAACTTGATTTAAAGGCTCCAGCTTCTAAGTTGTGGGAGCAATGTGGGAGTTCTGACGTTTTAGAAGCTCCAGGGACAGTTTAGAGGAATGGGGGCTTTTAGCTGGAAGCAGGGAGGGGGTGAATGTATTCTTTTGTCATAGGGAAATGAAGAGCTGCATTGAGCAATTCACATTCTGGACTCAACAATGCTTCCTGGAACATCAGATGGGACAAAAAAAAAAAAAAAAAGAAAAGAAAAAAAAAAAAAAAGAAGGTTCACTTATTTCCATCTGGAAATAGCCTTCTTGGCACTTAACTGAGTGGAAAGCTCCCTGCCTCCAGGCTGCCTTGAGACGTGATATTTTCAAGGTGTTCTCTGAATTCTTTACCCTGTTGTACCGAATAACCTCAACAGGATTCTCAAAGCAAGCACCCAACAGCCTCCTATCCCACAAAATTCATCTGACCTCACTCCTGCCCAGGAGCCTATTTCAAGTCTTCATTTCTCCGGCTGCACGAGAGCAGGTGGGAACAGCCTACCTTGTGTTCATCAGGGATACAGGGATGCACACAGGCAGTACTCTGACAGCCTTGAGCTGAAAATCCAATCTCCTGTTCACCCATCAAAAAAACTTGTCACATAGCTGGTACATAAGGGGTGTAAGTAAAGGGTCTGGTGATGTTGGGCAGGCACTGGGATAATTCTAAGATAGCTGGGGAGTACATATTGAGCATTAAATATGAAATTATAGTACTGAGATCGATCTCTGGGACTTCCACACAATTTACACACCCTGAACTATCCCTGGCTTCACTTTTTCAGGATCCTGGAAAACCAAGCCATTTAGAAGACAGCCAATGCCAAGATCCATTTTTACAGTCTCCAAACTCTGCTGTTCCCTTCCAGGTGACCTCACCAGTCTTTCTAAAATCTCCAACACTCCTGTAGGTCCCCCAGAGATCATACTGGGATGTGTTTACACTGCCTTTCACTTTTCTTTTCAAGACCTCGGCCATGTTTATTGATTTATGCTTTATCTCCCAGCACTGTGTTCCTGCTGAAGGTGACCCCGTGCCTTCCCAGACTGGAACGTTACTCTTTTGGGGTCATGCTCTAATGCCTGCCTGGCTCCTGTAAAACATCACTCTCTGAACAGCTCCTGATGGATGTTTTGGTCAAGAGTTCTGCTTATTGCATGTCAAACATGGTTCGAAAATGAGCACAGACTGAGTGCCTTGATGAGGTGAAGCCAGGATCATGTCAAAAGTTCTTTTTGTTCCAAAGGTCAATATGTCAACTTCTCCAGCAGGCTTTCTTGTGGCTGTAATTCCAAATCTTTTGCTCAATGCAGTCAAACAAGTATGTTTTGGAAAATCATGAGTTGATGGAAAAAGATCTACTAAATTAGCAGAAGCGAAATAGAAATTTCTGCCTTCAGATCACAGGAGGAAATCAACTTTTCTCTTTAGAAACCAACTGATCTCGCCATTTCTCAGCTTTCCAGCAGCCTACTGACAACTGATAGAGCTCCACTGGAGCCAAGCTTTCAGAGGAAGTGTTCCTACAGATGGGCCCAGCAACCCATATTTGAACTCTTTAGTAAACCACTAATTTTAAAATGTATTAAGCATGAGAGTCATGTCACCTTTATGTTTATTTAAAATTCAGAGAGTAACCAAAGCTGTTTCACCTGAGTTCAAGACTGTCAGCATTTACCACCCAGCAGACACCACCCCACTCTGTTACAATGTGCTGTACATACAGCCACTGCACAGGGTTAACATCCTAACTCTCATTACTGAAAATCATCTCAAACTGAGTTAAACTTCTCCTTCACTCATCCAAACCATTGCTGCTTGTGCTGCTACATTTAGAGAGAAAATAATTCCATTCCCCGAATAACTTGCCTTTTTTCCTGAAGGTGTTTACAGACATCGATGAAATCTCCCCCAAGCTCTTTCTTTTCTACACCACAGAGCTTTGATTCCCCACATCTCTTCTCCCTCTGTTTCTCTAATCCCTCCAAGGCATGGAATGATATGTATGTGGAGGACAAGAATCACACACTACCACAAAGTGCTACAAAGGAGAGCAGAGTAGAAGTGTTGACAGTGCTCATGTTTTGGACAGTCTGAACAACAAAACACAAGGTATTCCTGGTATATAAAACAGCACAGCCCTACAAACATGATACAAGCTGTCTTGATAGATGTCAGCAGAAAATCTGGTCATAAATACCTCCTTATATATCCTCACAAAATGTCATCCTATGCTTTCCTAAGGATTGCAAGGAAATGCACGAAGAATGACTGTGGTATTTATAAATTAAGGTAGAGAGGACAGACAGAAGAAGGGGAAAATCCAATCTAGATTTTTCTCCCAGGGAAAAAGAATACTCCGAAGTGTAATGGAGTTGTTGCGTTTGAGTCTGTATTTTCATAGAGCAATGTAACACTGCAAAATGGGATTAGAGTGTTCACAGCAACACATGATTTCTGCCATGAGGTAGAGCCATCACCCTGCAATGCTGAGTCACACAGGCCATCGTGAACGAGACCTGTGAGGTTCTTCAGCTGATTGAGAGATGGATCCATAAAAACAGCACTGCTTCATGAGTTTGCTGGCAGCCCTCCACAAAGAGCCACCTTTGGCTGTGTACAGGGGAGGAGGCCAGGCAGACGTTCAGGTGGGATGGGGCTGGCATGAATCATCAATTCCCAGTCACCCTCCATTCCAGTTCTTCTCAGCTGCATATGCTTTTCCTCGTAAAAGAGAACAACAAACTTCAATCTCCTCCTATCACCAGAAATGCTTTCAAGTTTTACTTCCGTGGGATAAAGAGCTGTTTGATCACCAAACAAGAGAAATTTAAAAATTCTTTTCTATATTTAACAACGTCCATAAACTTTCAGCATATTTTTGGAGTTTTGCATCTTTTGCGTAAATTAACCAGACTCTGACCCTGCTCTGAAATAATTTCATTCTACCACAAAGATCACCAATGAGCTCCAGTGTCTTCGTAGTCACGCAAAAGTTCACCAAAAGTGTTTCCTGAAGACCCATGACATCTGATGATCCAGACATCACTTTCCCAGCTTCCCTGAGAATGTCTCTATGCCTCTTTCCCTTCCTGAGAAAACAGTCTTGGTTTTCAGCAGCTCCTGAAGGTTGAAACACCAAACAAACCCCCAAACTGAAGAACATGAAAATGATACATGACAGTAATACAGATAAAATTCTGCCATTCTGTGTAAAAGTAGGTTTCATCCTCTGCTGGAATAATGTGCTCAGGCTTAGTCACTAAAAAGGCCAAGCAGAAAGAGACAGCGGAGGCAGTAAAAGTAGGTTGGATTATTATGCATTATTATAGAGGGGGAAGAAAGTAATCCATTAGAAGGAAAATGAAAAGCTTTGGGATGATGAGGGGTAAAAAGTAAAAGAGGGAGAGTAGACATATGAGAGAGCACTGCAGATAATGTCTAGAAGGGCAATTACTGGCTCCCTTTCTCTCTACTCTTTCCCATAACACAAGACCCGGAGGGCAACATGCAATTAAGGGCCACCCATTGAAAACATACCAAAATGAAACACTATTTAGTGTGTAATTAACCTGTGGAACTCAGTCCCACATGGCATTCTATGGACAAAGAACTCAGACAGAGCCCAGGAAGGATTAGACACTACTAAGAAGTGGTAAGATAGCATTTCCCATTCCACCAGCTGGATAAAAATAAAATACAAAGAATATCAGTCCTCCAGCTTCAGGGCCTAAGTTGTGCATTGTGATCAGCAGCAGGTAAAGCTCAGCAGGATGTGAAAGATGCAGTTCTGCCAATGAAAGCTTTAGTGCACGGCCCTTTCCTATGTGCTGCTTGTCACTTATCTCAGATGCTTGTATGGCTCCTACAGCTCCAGTCTGAGTTCATTACAATCAGTCACATATTCATCATCACAATAGCCAGAGGAGGCACAGAAGAACTTTTTTTCTTATTGTGCAGACTGTGAACAAGGGGGTAGGGACATGCTGGAGGTCACACAGGAGAGGGGAGCAGAGCACTGCGCTGCTCCCTGCATCCATCCTGATCATTGGACCCTGCAGCAAGGCAACCAAAGAGCCAGCTGGGAAAAGAGACAGCAGGGAGAGGAGACAGCTGGGAAAGGAGACAGCAGCTCCATTTCCAAGCCCCTTTCAAACATGGACGTCCTGACACTAAGTGCAGCAGCAATTTTATTAAACAGCATCCCTACCACGATCAAGGCAATCATCTGCACCAGCCAAACCACAGTTCCAGGGACCCAGCCCTCAGGTGGGACCTCCCAGCAGGTTTCCCTGACCTTGTTGATGTGCAGCACTAGCTCAGTAGTTGGTTTGTCCTCGGGATGAATCCCAGCTGGCAGTGCTGGATGGCACAGTGTCTCTAAGTTTGCAATATTTCCCTCTTGCTGTGACTTTTCTATAGGGGTTTAGTGCATGCAGCCCACTTAGGGTCAGGCCATGAAGCTGCTGCGTGTTTTATTTACCCAAGCAGTGCCAGCCAGTCCAATGCAAGGACTCCCATGGGCTGCACAATCTACTAGCCTTTAACAGGGACAGATGTACAGAAACCAGGGCTTTTCTCCATGTGGAGATGGGTCACTTTTTTTTTTTCTTACAAATGGCTGTGTATATGCACTCTGTATCATTTTTTATATTATCATATATTTTTAATATATTTAACTGAGTGATTTATCAGTCTTTCTCTGATGATGAGATAACTACAGCACTCCTTTAATATTCATATTTCTTTTCTTTTCTCTTTTCTTCTTTAACCTTTTCTTTTCTTGGAGCAACTTTGCCCTGAGGTGGAAATGTAAAGGTCCACCACAATCTTCACTGGAGAGAAGAGTCCCATTTGAAGCTGACTCGGTGATACAATGAATGCACAGGTCATTTTGAGAATAAAACATGAAGACATGCTAACCATAAAAGTTTTATTTCCTTCACAAGTGATAAGCATGTATGAAGGAAAGACTTTTTTTTCGCTACCTTTGGTCTGCAGTGAAACACTTGTTAAAAAATGTTCCTTGATACTCATCTCCAACTGGTGTTTGACTTATCTTGAACTCTCAAATGTCACCAGCTTTCAACTGATGCTGTGAAAAGACCTAACTTACATATCTATAAAAAATAAGAGCTCTATTTTAACCAAGTCTCATTCTTTTTTCCTTCCTCCCTTCCTTTCTTCTTTCCTTCCTTTCTTTATTTCTTTATTCTGCCACTGCATTTCTGCTTTGATTTTGACTTTTTAATACAAAAAAAGGCCAAGAGGAGAAGCTATAAATTACACAAAATAAAACTCTTGATTCGTCTAAGCCCCCATTACGTTAACACATTTTTCCTTATTCTGACTTAGCACAACATTTTTAACTAAATTTGTCTGTTAAGAGGTTGTTCTAATTCACCAGGGCCACAGTCAGCTTTTCTGAGCTGGGTGGTGGATCCTGAACAGATGCCAAGAGCACCCTGCAAAGGTGAGGAAGGTGCTTCTTCAGAAATACAAAGACATGGGATGGGAAAGTAAAAGTGGATGCTCACAAAGATTGGGAATGAACAGATTTAAAGCCACCTGTTCCAACCTGCAGCTCGATACTGAAGGGTTGCCATAAACCAAAAATCTCTGTCACTTTGGTTTCAGGGCCATGAAAATGAAAAATCTTCATCTTCAGATTTTCAGGGGCCCCCTTCCCAAAGTCAAGCAAAGCAGGGGATTGAGATACTCTTCAATAAGGGAAGCATCAAACAATCGAGGATGCAGCTCAGGATGTTACTGACAAAGATCAGTAGAAAATTGCTTCATTAAAGGGATCTTTTTACAAATCAGTAGATCAAAAATCTCATCAAGCACATTCCACCACACACATCACAGGGAGATCAGAGGCAAGTGCAAGTCACAGATTCCCTGATCATTGGCTTGATGGGCACAAGAGATGCAAAGCTGAGTCATGCAGCTGGACAGAGGGATACAAGGATAATGATGGCATTGCCCCTTTGAGAAAAGGAAGGACTCAAATTCCATGTTCAGAAAGGCTGCCAGAAATTGTCAGTGCTCCACATTATTCCTTAATCTGAATCATCGTTAGATTATTGGCTCTGAAGTTCACATTCTGAAAAGCAATTTGGTTCTCTAATAAGGCATTGAGGCACAGCAGCAGTGAGCCAACACACCATAAGAGGATAATGATATGGGTAGTTCTCTCCTTTCTGCTGGTGTCTTATCCCTCAGATCTAAACACTGGACACACTTTCCATAGCACTACTTATCTGAGCATATCAAAGTGCTTTATAGATGTTCATTATAAGTAATTACCAGGCAGCACATGTGAATAATTTACAGGATGGTAGAAGTGAAATTTTTACTGCTCTCACACTTTTTCTCTCTTCTCTACAGTTTTAATACTTTTTTAAAAAATTTCTTCTCCCTCTTTTTCTGGCCAGTCTAATTAACAATATCAGTAATTTGGATATCTTCCTAAATCACATCTCCAGGTGCCTATACTTGCAAATATCTAGCCCTAAATTTGGAAGCAAATCTAAAGCAGCAGCCTAAAACAGAGACCCCTTCTAGAACCAGCTGTGCCAATGGAAGAGTTTCTGCCTCCAGCTGGATTTTTAACTAACATGAGCTGCTCCATCAGCAATAACTTAGCTTTTTATCCAGGTAAGACATAACAGTGATCAGTAAGGAGATGTGAGCTACAAGGCAGTAAGTGGGAGAGAATCTGACTCTAAAACACACCCCACTAATATCTTGAGAAAATCTGAGAAATTAACAGACCTGAACTCATTAAATTCAGTTAGAGTCACTTCTCAACATGTCTCATTAAGACAAATACAGTTGAAGCATGTGAAGATCCTTTATTGATCAACAGGGGAAAAGAAACCTTTTCTTTTCAAATTTGCTGGCTCCTCCATTTTCTGCAGAGATTTTACACAATTCTGTTCACTCAGTCTCTGCCTTTCATTTTTCCCAGTCAGCTTTGGGATTGCATCTCCCAGGGCAGTCTACATTTAACAGTTACGAGCATTTAAAACATAACTGTGAATTGTCATAATTGTCATTTTGAGCAGAGGCTGGAATTTCTGGGGTTTGTTTCCTTTTTTTCTTTTTTCTTTTCCCCCTACAGGATCTTAATTGCCTTTGTCATCAGAGATTTTCAAATGGAGATGATGCTTGGGAGAGTTTAATACTTGAAAAAGAGAAGAATGGTGCCCACCTCAGACACTCAGAAGGGAAAGTGATTCAAAGAAGCAGAACTAGAAAGGTGTGTCAAATGGCTAAAGGTGTGACACAAAGCCCAGCAAAGTACAAAGCTGAACACAAAGGAGGAAGGAAAAATGCAGCAGCTGTCTACCAAGCCAACATGAAAATGCTGAAAAGTTAAATAACCAGAAAGGAAAAAAGGGGAGAGCTTTCATGGCAGGAAAAAGAAAGGGCAAAAGAGAAAGAAGCAGCACAAAGACAACATAGTCTTATGCACACAGAGGAAAAAGGACCATGTCCAATGACAGAACATACGGACAAAGAAAAATAACCCCAACCACAGCTGGATTTCCAAGGCAACACACAGAAACCAAACAAAAATTAAAGGCAAGAAATTAATTTAAAATCTCCACAAAATAATCAAAACCCAAAAACATTCTTGAGCAAAAAGCTAATAACCTTTTCCAGCTTAATAAAAATGTTCATTTTCTAAAAAAGGCCATTTTCCAACACAAGTTTTTCCATTCAGCTGATGTCACCCAGCTCCAGTTATGTATTCCAGGCCCCCAGGGCTAAACATAATCCGTGTTTGAAAAGAGAACATCTTTGTTCAAACTTTAGGCCAAGAGCAACCAAAGGATCTCTCAGTGCTCTGGTGAAAAGAAACAGGAAGGGAACAGTAGTGGAAGATTCGAGCATGCTTTGAACATCAGACAGTGTCCAAGCAGTCAAGGATACCTGAGCCAAACTGTACCTTTCGATACTCATAACTCATTATGGCACCCTCAAAATATTTCAGAACAACTCCTTCCATACAACAGTTTCTCCAAAGTGCAGCCCTGTAGGAGCTGCAATGTGGTGTTTGTAGAGCCCTTCCAGGATTTCCAGCTCTCTGGGAAGCTGTTCTCTAGCAGATGAGTCAACTCACTGCAGTGAGGAGCAGAAACACAGGACAGGAAAGGTTCATTGTGTCAGGGCAGCTCATGGAAAGCTTCACCCATTGACATCTCCACTATTGCTGTGGAAACAGAGTGTAGTGTACTATATACTGCACAATCCCAGACCTTTGAGCCCAACCCAGGCTCTTTTTCTAGGTAGCACAGCTGTGATTAGATGGGAGAATCACTCTGTAATCAGAGCTGCAAAAGGAGGGATCGATAGAGCCATCAGCGATTAACACCGCTCTAACTGCCTGGCACATCTGTTATTTATTGGAGAGGGCAAGTCAAGATGCCTGGGGAATAAACAGTCTCTGGCATGGGAAGACCTGTGGACAAAGGGAGAGAAGACATTGTTCATGTTGGAGACCACCCCTTTTCCCTCCCTTTGCTCTGCCACAGCCTGGAGGCACATGAGCCTGTGTGCATCACATATCACTGCAGAAACAGCTGATTCGTAGCAGAGCCCACGTGGCACACCAGGCAATACCTCTCTCCTTCATCTCTGGAGTTAAAGATAGGAATACCCTGGGACTGTCAAATTTGTTCTATGTGGGTTTCCATTTGCTTCAGACCTCTATGTTCCCTTTCTTCACCCAAAGCAGCTTTCATGACTAAAAGTCATGGCAATGTCACAGGCCAGGATTTAGTAGAACTGAGAATTGCTCAAGGGGCAAAACTGGAGAAAACAGATATAAATCAAAGACTTGGATGCATTAGCAGAGCTACAAGAAAAGGCTATGATGAAAATGGCTGGAAATAGCCAAGTTCAGGAGAAGAGCTGAGGAGAGCTCTGTGGAGGCCTGGGACTAGCACAATTTGCCATTCAGAATGGTGAGGTAGAAAATTGCTGTGGCCTCTGACCAGAAACACCACAGCTTCTGTTCACCTTCATAAAAACCAGGGAAAACACCAATGTTGCAATAATGAAGCAAAACACGGCCAATGTGGATTTTAAAAAGAAGGTTCTAGCTGTGCGTTCTATCCCAGCTGGTTTTTGTCCACTGGTTTTAGCTGTTACCTGAGGCATGATTGCTTCCAGTTTTGGAATGCATTAGTGTTCAGCTCAGCTCCAGGCATCACTCTAAAGGACAGAGGCAGGGTGAATTTTTAAAAGAGCCAGATAGCAGTATTATTTTCACACGAGCCGTTACTGTTCTTTCTCAGTGGAACACCTCCCTGCTGGTACTGCCGATTCGAGCCAGCCCTCACCCTGATGGGCACTTTACTTTTAGTCCTCACTTCACATAAGGCTGTAAGAGCTCAGCCATGAAAGGAGCAGTAGGCACATCCTACATCCCAGCTGCAGCTCTCCGCCTCTCCGCTCCTTCACCCAGCTGGAGAAGTTTGGCTCCACTCTGCCCTGACTGAACTAACCCAAGTTCAGGCAAACTCAGCACGAGCTGTCTCAGTCCCAATAATGAGGCCACTGGGAATCATTTAGGATGATGTCATCAGTGCAAACACATAACCTTTGAGTTCTTGGAGGTAATTTCATCTCTGTTTCCATAGCTGATAGAATCTGTTGTGTACAGACTCGAGGCAACTGGAGCAGGATATTTCGAGTCAATCTCCACTAAGCCTGAGAACTCCCCCCACTTCCACCTCCCTTATTTATAGCCAACAACTGGACATTGCAAGTCAATGACCATCGACAATATGACACGTGGATCTACAGACCCAGCGAGTCTAATATCAACTGAACTGACAGTGCTGGATCCTGGCTTTCATCAGAGGAGAGACAAATATTCCAGCTGCCAATGCATGTCCCCTTGCATCGACCTTACGTGAAGCACCCTTGGCCTAAGGGAGCAATAGAAATCAATTAAAATTCTTTGTTGTGCCAAATTCTGCACACCTTTCAGCAGCTCCCTCTCCTCCTTCCTCTGCTACAGGTGGACCACTAATCAGAAACCCTTTTTTTGTACAGCCAACAACTAAAGCTTTAAAGAATTATCAGGATGGTAGGGGTTTTTTTGTTTGCTGATATAATCAGGGATCTCACCTCCTTTTCAAAGCCCACAGGACCGAATGTGTGAAATATTTCATTGATTCTGCAGCTTCCTTTTCCAATCTTGTTTGCAAAAAGCTCTTGAAATTTATCCTGCACTTGAAGAGGGCATTTATAGTTGTCACTTTTGCCTACTCTCAGCATCCATCCTCCACAGAAACAGCTTCTCCCTGGAGTCAAAGAGGACATCTGACACTTTCCAAGAGGCAGGTTTGCAGTAAGGATCTGCTCACAAGGGAGGACCAGAGACTCTGAAAATGTGCTCCAGCTGCTCTGCTTAAGTGTCCCTTCAGGGTACGCTTCAGCTGACTGAGAGGAGCTCTGGCCAGACCCTGGCTAACCCCAGGATTCAGTGCTCCCATAGACAGAGGTTCAGCACAGCTGAGAAACAAGCCTGAGGTCCCAACACAGCTCAGCCCTGCTACATTTAAACTCACATGTCAGTTAGTAGTGAATGAAGACTGCTTGAAGTGACCAGAAAACAACAGATCATACCCTACAGCCCACCCAAGAGCTGCACAAACAGCAACAATTCTGCGTTAATGTGGTCCTGGGCTCCAGCTGAGACAGCTGTCTTCAAGCACAAGGATCCCGACTTTAGCTCTAATGCTTCAAACTATGAAACCTCCCACAATTCACTGTGTAGACTCACAAATTACTTGTTCAGCCATTGGAAAGCACTGTTTTACCTCCTTGAGCTTCCAAGAGTCAGACTCAAAGTAAGGAGCAGAACATGGGGGAACTGCAAGTGTGGACGAGGCAATGGGACAAAAGGCAAAGTGAGAAGAAATCTCTTCAAAATAACAGTAATAAATCAGAAAAGCACTGATTCTCTGTCTACACAGTTGGTGGTATTGACAAACCATATCTCCTTTGCTTTTTCCACAATTACGCTATCAAGCAGACTTCTGGAAGCAATAAAAACTCTTTATCTACTATCGGTGAACACTGAGATTTGAAATTACTTTCAATGACAAAATGCAGGCTTAAGTGCTCTCACTGGCATATAGTAGGTCTGAGACATTAGCATCAAGAGATGCTGTGAAAGAGTCCTGGTCCTTCACTGCTCTCAGAACAGCACATGGTCTCTGCTGAAAAGTCCCTGTGATTTGCTGGGCAGAACCTCAGCTTAATAGGGACAAAATACCCCCGAGTTTGAGAATAGCTTCTGTCTTCATTACAAGCTCTTCACCCATCTTCACAGACACAGTCCTGTAACTAATGACTGCAAGAGGCTCACCACAGACTCTGCAGAACAGTGTTTTAGCATAACAGCAACTGCTCATCGCTGAGTGGTGATTATCTTGTCACACCAGCGTTTCCTTCTCCTAGGCAGACATGGTGAAGTTATCTGGAGAATGCCTAAAACACACATTTTTGAGAGGGAACTGTGAGGTGATGGATTACGGGAGGCTGCCAACACAGGCACCGGAGCCATTAAGACTGACTGAGGTCTGATTACAGTTTTGCATAGCATAAGGGCACATCTGAAGATGTGTAATTTAATGGCTCATTGCTCGCTTCCTACCCAGAATTGTGCGAGAAGGAAAAACTGCCGGAGTCTGTTCGATTTGAAATCACCTGTTTGTGTTCTACCATGGAATAGGCTGAGAAATCTCATGAAATACTAAGCAAGGAAAATGCTTGTCTCCCTCTGAATTGCTTCAAAGTGATCAGCCAGCAATTGAAAAGTCGAGCTGGAATTGCTGGAACATTCCCTGATATTTGCTTTTTGTAACTCCCTTAAAGTAGGAAGTGTGCATTTCATTGTTCTCACTTTCCTGAAGAGAACTAGCTATTTTCTTACGCATTTCCTCATGCCATTTATTTTCTGTCCTGTAGAGCCACTGCTGGTACACTCACATCTTGCAATACAGGACCTCTATAAACCAAGAGGTGGTGTAGGAAAATGAGTGTCACTTTCTGCCACTGAGTGACAGAGGCTGGGAAGGAGCAGGTTTTCTTTCTGTAACGACCCTTGTTTCTGGCTCTGCTCTATTTCCCCCTTTCAGCCACAGCAATCAGGGCTGGCAGAGCATGTTTGTTCTGCTAACTCAGATGCCGGCTCTGTTCTGACCCAGGTAAAGGGCTGAATGCTGTTTTAGACTGTGACAGCACAGACTCTTTCTCACCAGAAAATGTTCCTGTTTGTAACAAGTTTGATAAACAAGATAAGGTGTTCAGAGCTGCTTTGGGAACAGGCGGTCAAACGGTTTCAGTTCCGGGGGGTGGATGGCTGTGGCCAATCCCAGTGAGTGCTCATTTTGTATATAAAAACTGCATTTAAATAAATAACTCTTTTCTCGGCATTCTCATCTCATGTGCCCCTTTGTTTCGACATCGGCTCGACAGCGACATTAGACTTTCTCAGTTTTCACGTGTGTCAGCCAGCAGGCCCTTTAGTTCAGCAGTATATCATGAGGCAAGGAAAGATTTGGCTTCTGCCTTGAAAATGCAATTCTTCACCAGGTTTTGATGAGGCCTTGGGGTGGCTTTGAGGTGTCTTTTTTGTGTTTTTACTGGTGAAGCTCTTGTTTAAGAGAGACAATTTTTATTCTGGCTAGCTTCCACATTCCAGTGCCAAACAACACCCACTCTGACAGCATCACTTTCTTTTCTTTCCTGCCAGCCCCTGTCATGTTGCTGTTCATATTCTTGTTTTTCTAATCCCTGAGTCCCTTCTTTCATTCACTACTGTCAGACACCTTGATCAGGCAGCAACAGACCTTCTAAAAAGACCTCAAGGCTTAAACGTATCCACAGTCAGGGCATCAGGAAAACTACTGCACCAAATAAAACTGTCTTTGGGCATGAGGAGTAGGCTGACCTCTACAGCCATCAATTACAAAGGTGCACTAATTACCCAGAGCCAGGGTATTTTGCATGCAGACATACAGTATCATTCATTTGCTAGAGAAAATCTGTGCTTGCATGAGCAAAGCAGGAAAAGCCCCAAATTTTGTGATTGTTTGTAAATTCAGTGAGCACTTTAAATCCTCTTTGGGGTGGTTAGAGGTGAGCAGGAGCTGGCAGTTGCCTGGCCCACAGCAGAGTTGCTGCAAAGCTGGTCCTGCAGTGGCAGCCTTGGGAATACATAGACTCCTTTCTTGGTGAGCACTTTCCAACAAGCAGAATATGCTCCAACAGGATATCCCCCCAAAAGGGAGCAACAAGTACTATTGGATTTAGAGTAAGAGTTCAGGTTTAGGCTTCGGGGGCTTTTTGGGCAGGTTTTGGGTTTTTTTTTTTAAATTTTGGTCTGTTGGTTGTTGGTTGGGTTCTGTGTATGTGTATGGCTTTTTTGTTTTTCCCACATGAAACAGTAGGTTTTTTATTCTTTTAGAACTCTAGACTTCTTGTCTGCTAGAGGTGGCCAACTAATATGATGAGAAAGATGAAATGAGCAGGTATTTCAAGGGTGCCATTAAAAAAAAAAAGACTTTTGAAAATGCACTGTGACTGGAATCATGCAAGTCCTGCTGAGATGGAATGGAACATGCACTTAAAGAAATTGCATGAAGGGGAGGAAGGAATAATAAAATAAAAATTATTTCATATAGGGGAACATATTCCTTAGGGAAAAAATAAAAACACCCAAAAAACCCCAAAAGTCAAACAGAAAGTGTGAGAGCCACAGAGGAAACACCAAACAATTTCACAGGAATTCCCTTGGGAGTTGGTTGCTTTCTTGAGATTCCTAATTAATTATACATACTAGTGAAGAAATATAATGTGGCTTTGAATAAAATAAAACTCAAAATTTAAAATGAAAGAGATCGGCAGACGGAAGACAAAATGATTTTGTTAATTCAAGTTTGAAGTAATTTAACTTTAATCAGAAGCTGACAGGAAAATGGTAAGCTCAGCTGCTTGTCACATTCAGCAGAGATGTCCCCACTGTCTTTAACAGATAAAACATTTCACTACTGACCTCCAGTGGGAGCAGAACATTGCCTTTAATGCTGTTGAGTGCAGTTTCAACAGATCTCAGTACTTATTATAAACTGCTCCATGGTCATCTCTCCATCAGCCTGAACAAATGGGATTTTTTTGAGTCCAAAGACCNTGTTTTTTTGGGTAAAAAGTCTTTTTTTTTTTTTTTTTTTTTTTTTTTTTTTTTTTTTTTTGGGGGCAGTAGAAATATCTGGCTTCTATAAGCTGCAATGACCTCCATGACTCCATGACAATGCAAGTCAGGGCAAATCTGGGTTAAAAAAAGACTTTGGGCTCACCAAAACAAAGGTGAAAAAATCTTGTCAGTTACAGTAATTTCAAGTGTTATCAGATTTAGGCTTTACAAATGTCAAGTGTTCTGATCCCTGGCCCTGAGTCATGTAGCGAGTTCCCAGAAACCATGGCCATCCTCTCTGTGGCCTCTTCCCCTTCTTTAGACCTTCTAGAATGTAGCCCACATCTGGGGTTCATTTATCGAGTTTTATTTGGATTTCTCCAATTAAAAAAAAAAAAAAACAAACACACCCAAACCCTGGTTGCCCTCGACTCCAGTTATCAAAACAAAAATGGAACAGCAGCACATCCCGAGAGCCAAAAGGGTCCTCCAAGCAAAACACGAGAGTTGTTGTGTGAGCAAACTCTGCCCATGCACCCAAGCAGATGTGCTCTTGCCTTTCCTTCTGCCATGATCCCAGCCACTTCTGGGCCACGGTGGGAGTTCCTGCCACTGCCCAGCACCCTGAGTGGGCTTCTCACAGGAGCTCAAATGCCTCCACTGTGCAGAGCTCAGGCAATAAAGTGTAAAAAGTGCCTCTCTCTTTTGCCATAGTACGGCATTCCAAACAACTCAAGGCTTCAAGTGAGAATCAATGGAAAGTGAATATTAACAGCAGGGAGCTTGGGTCCTGCAGCACACATGATGCAGGCTGCCATGGAAAGGGACACCCTCTGCACCAGTGTTGGTCATACTCCTTGGCCAAATATTGATGGCCTGGGGAATGCCCTCAGCAAGGTCTCACCGAAGGGAAAAAAACCTCAAATAAATAACAAATCATCACAACTGCCATCTTTAAATACAAAAAAAGGGTATTAGCACCTCTCAACCTGCTGGTATAGGCTCATATGCCAACAATACAGGACCCAACATCCTTGTGAGACTGAGCAATTGTGCTTTAGGTGACAAAGGCACTCTCTCTTCATGGCTTCCAGTCCTTCCCATTTATACCAGGGCATTCTATTGTCTGCCTTTATACTGTCAGACTTGTCTTATTCAGGGGTAATAGGTCAGTTGTTTTCTCACACAACACCAGCTCCATCACAGGCTTGGTGGATTTTCAAGCAAACCTCTCTGAGACTCATCTCAGACTCACAAGGATATTACAGATATCCTTCAAATTCCGCATTAACCTCCTATTTTTTGTGATGCCTGTAAGAATATGGAAATGACAGGCGATAATTTATGAGTATTTTGTTGATTAGTACTGGCAAATATCCTTTCTCTTCTTTTTGAATGTCCCCCCCTCCCATCTGTGCTCTCGTGCTGTACCCAGAAGTTGTGAGTTCCTTGGGGAAGAAACAGCCCTTCTGTTCCAAGTTTGCACATAGCCTAACACAGCAGGGCCCCGGTTCACAGCTCTAAGATGCTACAGATACAACTGCAAACAACAGCAACAGCAAACACAACCCCTTTCTGCTCCTGCACACTTGCATCTGGACTGAGCACGTAGCTGGCATGTTTGTCTAAGTCTCATTTTACAGGAATCCTAGGGGCAAGAGTCACGTCTCATCCGCAGACATGAGATCTCTCTCCTCCCTGCCCATTTCCCCACGGCAGCAGAACCCAGCTGCTCTTCACCAGTTGCAGACCAGATGTGCCCCTGGTCTGATGCCAGTTGGCAACTATTATGTCTCTGTAAAACAAGGGCACTAAAAAAAGCCAGGTTAAAACAGCAGTGGTTCTCTGGGACCAACCAGAAATAGGGCAGTTGGATATGAACAATCACATAAGGAGGGATGGATTGAAATCACCAATTAACCTCAAATAGGTCAAAGAGCCACTGCAGGCAAACACATCCCAGTCACAGATGACAGGGGCTGAATTTAAAGCAATGGCCTGAAAGAAGAAATCATTATATCACATGCCTAAACTCCTGTATCAATCTGCCTTTAGAATTAGGTGTTTTAGACTCTCTGTTTTTATCCCGGCACATTTCCATGCACAGCACTCTGGCTCTTGCTGTGGCAGCACAGGCCTGACATCAGTTAAATTTCACTTTCGAACACGCACAGAGTTACACGTTGCGGCGTAGAAACCCCACTTCACTTTCGTCAATTATTAAGAATGTTGCTGCTTTATTTTTCTTCTAACCCTCCAAATAAACTTATTCTCTGGAGTAATATTTAATGTTCTGTCTTAATTAATATCTCTAATTTGGATTTTTGCAGATACATCTCCAGTTCACCTGATCAGATTCCGGTTGGCAAAGTCATTTCGTCTTACAAAAATACTTCAATCTTCTTGTTTTGGAATGACTTTTCACTCTCCCATTTATGTTTTTCTCATTTATGTGCTATAGCCTGGAGCTCTCTGAGCCTTTGTTACCACCAGCTTTTTAATCAATGATACACCAATGCTTTCCTCCTTTGTATTTTGCTCAATGGAGCAACATTTAAATTCACACCATGGGGTTTTTCTGCTTGTCATTTGTGATCTGTAAATTGCAACAGAAGAGTTTTGTTGCATGACCCCACATACCTGCCACGACCAGAACTGCAAACAATATCTAACTAGAGACATTTTCATTCTCCTGTTATCTCTGCACAGATTAGGCTGTTACTTTAATTTCATAAACACCAACTCTTCTGTACTTTTTATCATTTCCCACCATCCAGCACAATTCCAAGAGCATGTCTACCAAGGTATAGTTTCAGCCAAAGAAATTAAATCCTATAAAATAGGGGGGGCGGGAGGGGGGGGGTGTACTCTACTCAGAAATAATGTCACGTCCCATTCTTCCAACACATGAAGAAGGAACCTCATGTTCACAGTGTTGGTGAGAACACATTAAATGCTGGAACAAAAAACAACCAATAGAGCAATGTAGAGTAATCTGCAGAGTGCACAGCCTCACGCCCACTTCCTCAAGGCTCTTTCTGTCTCTGCTTCTCATTCTGGCATCCTCCTCCCTTGCTGTCCCCAGGAGTTCTAGACCTGTCAATAAGCACTTTTGCTTTTCCTTGCATGGCCCCTGTCATAGGGCCCTGTCAGGGGAAACAGGTAGAAGGTTAAAAGTCTCACACAGACTCTGATGCACCAGATCTGTGCTTTGCTTCCTACAGCTCAAGGTAAAAAAAAAAAAAATCAGGACAAATCTTGAGATAGGCTGGTCTGCTGGAGAACAAAAAGTGCCGCAGTGACTTATAGCCACCTTTACTCCAGAATCCCACAATTCTTCCACTTCCAGCACAGGACCCAGATGCTGAGAATTGGGCAAGATGTTCCTGAGGACAGAAGCACTCTTCATGCAACAGCTGATAAAAGTCAGGTGCATGCTGTCATTACCTTTTCTTGCTCAAAGAACACTTTTCAGTTCACCAAAGCAAAATAGCACCAGGACTAACACAGAGACACATTTTGATCATTCTCTTCTGTATTTCCTTCACTGTCTGACAAAGGAGATGTTACTTCAAGTGTATTCTCTACTTATCAGCCTGGGCTCTTGTTTCACATTGGGTTCTGCAGACACTGTACCTAAGGAGCCAGAGTATGGTAGAGTGCCAGCTAATGCTTGAATAAAACAGTTTCTGACTTCTAAAGATGAAATGGAGAAAAAGAAAAGAAAAGTCTTGTAGAGATATGTCAAACTTTATTCTCAAAGTGGCACACTTCCTTCTGGGAATCCATTTGAAAAAATCTTCAATCTGTGCTGCTCACAAGAGGAAGGAGTTGCTGCTCCATCTTTTCTCTACAGGCAATAGGTGGCATACAGGGAAGCAAGGGAAATTTATGTTGCTTGGTACTTTGAACCAACTCTCCCCATATTCACACGCAGTTTATTGCATCCTGCCTTCTCCATGCAGAGGTTCCCTTAAAGCAACCCCTGTTGATATGTCCAGATTAGGAGGGGAAAGTGGCAAAGAAAACTCACAAGGATGCATGATAAGGAGCTGGACACACTCTTCTTGTCAAATGTGGACTGGACTCATTATCCAGCAGTTTGAACTAATGATGTTTCCAGTTTTCCAGAAGCAGAGAGCAGGGATTGAGCTGGTCCCTCCACATGGGATCAGACAGCTCAAGGACATTTCCAACAAAACACAGAACTGTGGACCTGATGTCTTTCAAGAACATACGATTTTATATTGCTGTAATCCTCTGTGGTTTCACAGAAACCGACATCACTTCCACCTTGATCAGTGCCCAGCTTACAGCTTTACAGACACTTCTTTCCCCTGCTACAGTTTTCTGTGGGAAATCCCATGCCAGAGGCAGTCATTGTGACCACCAGTTAATGTGATTAACTGTACAGGCAGCAAGTGACAGATGTTGTGTCTAAAAAGCAACAGGAGTTTGGCATGGGAACGTCTCTTACAAGCTGCAAATACACATGTGAGCAGCTCCTGTGAGTATAAAAGAAATAAAACAGTACCCCACTGAACCATAACTTGTTCTACAGTTACCCCAGAAGTTACATAAAAATAATAAAAGCCAAAATTAATTAACAAGACATTACATATAATTCTGGGAAGTGCATTGGACCTCATTTTTAAAGTTTGCTCTTGCTTTTCAAGCCATAGCAACTGTGGGAATCTGTGCAGAAGCTTGGATTACACAGAGCCTCTGTGGACTGGTGGGCAAGGGAGAGCTGATGAGGTGAGAAATGCTGGGAGGTTCATCACAGAGCTCTGCAAGTTATCACATGGACAGCACACATCCACCTGGCTGTGAGTCTGTGCAAGAAACCACCACACCAACACATCACTTAATGCAAAGGGAGGTTAAAGGTCCTGGATTAGCAACCCAGAGCAGAAACCCCAGCACCACTGCAGTCTCAGGAAAAAAAAAAAATCACGCTGACTCCTTAGGGTGAGGTTTTCCTCTCACTTGAGGCTGTGAGAGAGTTTCTTTCAGATTAAATAAAGAACTGGCAGTGGAAGATGAAGTTTTGCCTTAGCCTTTGCCAGTGAGACACACAGTTGAGTTATGGGACCCTTATGAGCCATGATATGCTGGCTGAGCAGCACTGCTTTTGTTTGACCTGAATTTTTAGCAAATAAATGTGACCCAATTTTTTTCTTTTTTTTTTTTTTTTGGTGCCACTTAAGTGAAAAACCTAATCTCTGATCAGTTTTGCAGAAATTGGATCACAATGGTAGATTGTGCAAAAGGCCATGAAATCGACAAAACCATAAAGGAGAACATACAGGAAATCTAATAAAAAAATTTTATTCTTGTCCATGTTACCGCTAAATCTTCTGCCTCTCTTTATTTGGTGGAGGGGACAGAAGCCTTCCAGGCTAGAGGTCACTTGGCATTTACCTCAGTACATTTCCAATTGAGATAAAAAAAAGAGTACAGGCATGAAGAAAGGAATGGGAAAAAAAGAAAACAAGCAAAAGAGAGGCGCATCCTTCAGCCTTTTGTTTCCATAACATCCACTGATATTTCACTACTTCTGTGGGTTTTCACTGCATTTAGAAAGTCATTGAAAAATGTTAATGGTCTGGTGGCAAAGCAGCCATTGGGAATGAAGGATGAGCCAGAGACAGAATGAGGGTGTGCAGCTAATGATTTCCTACATGAGCTGATTAAACATTGCACTTCCATCTCTTGCCACCTAATTCCCTCCACCGCTGATTTATGGAAAAAGCCCCACCATGTATGGCTCCTGCAGTTTTATTAGCCAGTAACAATTTAGCACCACAAGAGGCTTTTCCAAGCTTCTAATTTTCTTATAATGAAGAAGGAAAAGGGATGAACAGGAAAAAAAACCAACATTGCAGTGTCTTTTCTTAAAGGGAGAGAGGGAAGGAAGTGAGGGAAGTTAGTCCAAAAAACTAATAGAAATATCAAGGAGGACAGCAGGTTCAGCACTCGGGATGCTGTTTATGATGAGAGGATCATTACCTCACAGAAATCATTATCCTTTTCAAGGCACAGAAGAAGACAAGTAGAAGTTCCTATAAATAGAATTTGTCTAGTACTATTTCAGTGGGTTTAAAAATAGCTTTTCACCTCATTTTCTCTAATACAGCCCTGCCTGCTTCTAGGTCCTTTCCAGTAAAAGATTCACAACATTTCTTGAAAACCTAAGCGGAGAGGATTAGGGGGAATTTGCCTTGTTTCTTTTTATGATTTTGAAGTTTGTATTTTTCACCAGTAGGCTCAGTTCCAGAAAAAGAAGTGCAAGAGCAGGACACTCTACCTAGCTAGCTTGGTAGAGAGCTCCTCCTTGGAGGAGGAGGAGAGGCATGGAACATCTGCATGGAGGAGGAGAGGCTGTGTCATTGTTCATGTGTGACCGGGGGAAAGGCTGCAGTCAACCAACACTGTCATCACCCTGCAATTCCAGGCTGGGGGAAGAGAATTTTTTGCAGTGGAACTCAGAAAAGAAGTCACCACAAGTTTCAAGCCTCTGGGAGGAACTACCCGTGCATTGGCAAGGAGTTTACAGCAGTTCAGATGCTATTGGCTCCATCTGGCACCTTACAGCCAGATGTTTAATCTGCCTGGTCAGTTAGGCATCCTGTATTTTACATGGGAAGCTTGATCCCATCCCAGACTGGGTCCTCCTGCTGATCTCAGTGAATCCAGCATTTGGACACATCAGGGCACTCAGTTGGCAGATGACTCCTCTCATTCCTTTGGTTGGGTGGGTTTTCTGCTGGGCTGACAAGCTGAAGTGGTTGTGACAGCAAGACAAAATCCAGAGCCAGTGAGGGAGCAGGGTCAGAGGCGTGCAGCCAGGAGTGGGCAGCAGTTTAGATTGGAAAGTATCTAGGTAGGAGTTATAATGTCTCAGGAATGCAGGAAATGACATACCAGATCAAACCCATACATATCCTATCTCTGACATCAATCAGAGAGGCATTTTAGAGGGAAATACAAGATACTGCCTTGAGTAAAACATTATTTAACCTGCCTTGCTGATTTTTTTTCCCCTTTAGCTCCATCACTGGCAGTCTTGGTTTGCAGTTAAAAAAAAAGGATTATTTAAGCTCCTTCCTAAATCACTGCAATTTTCATACAAATTATAGAAGCTCTATGTACAGCCTTAGTATTCTCATTATGCAAATCTTACTGTTCGCTATGTGAAAATTTTAAAGGCGCCGGCACAAAGTTGACAGTGAAAAATTATTTCCCAAAAGTGAAAGATGCATTTTGCTTAGGTCCATCTACTGCTACTGCAATGGAAAAGACTTCACTTGAGTTGGTTTGGACTTGAGCTCTGTATTTTATTATGGTGGGCTTCTGAGAAGAGCTGATGGCAGGGTTCTCAGAAATTGGTGTAAAATTCACCTGCAGTACCTGAGGAGGGATCAGAGGCAGAGCTGGTGAGAGCATGGACTGGAAAGCCAGGCTGGCTTTACTCACCGGTGCCAAGAAGACATAAGGGACAGGCTTTTCCTGGCTTCTGTGAGGGCAAGGCACATCCCAAGTCCTTCCCTGGCTGCAGAAAGCTTAGCTTCCCTCAGCACTGCAAGGAGCACAGAGACCAAGCCAGCTTTTCCCAGCAACCTCCTGTCCCTAGAAACTGCTGTGCCTAAAGCTGGTCTGTGATTTCCTGACACTCATTTGAAGAGATGGATTTTTGACTCTAGCATCTGAAAACATAAAGTCTTCAGAAACCAATCAACCTTTTTGCTACATTCCAGTATAACAAAAAATAATCAGCACTCACACACAAACAAATCACCAGGATCAAACTGAGCCTCAGTTAGATTTGATCAGAAGCCCAACACTAGTGGTGACTGTGCCAGCTGAGGACTTTGTTCCTAAGCTTCCTGGTTTCTTGGACAAAGCCTTTGTATCTGGATTATATCCAGTACAGTGACTTCATCTTGGGCTTTAACTATCACAGTTACAACCACAAACCAGATCATCAACAGGAAGAAATCAGGGAATTCCATGAAAACCCATGGAGCTGCATCTATTTAAACCAGACATGAGACCAATAATTTCAAAAGATCAATATCGAGCTGTAATTGAAAACCAAGATTCAAGAAGAAGAGAGTTCGACTTTTCTTCTGATTTCCCACTTGAGACTGAGTTTATCTATTTGGGTTTTCAAAAGCAAGAGAAACAAAGTTGGCTGAGCTGTCTCCTCAGTTATGGATGCCAAAGAGTAGTCATCTATACCTACATAGGTTTTTTAATTCTTCTAACTCTCCACACACCCATTTTTTATTTTGTTGGAACAGACACGAACACCAGAGTCCATCATTCTGCAGAAATATTTCCCAGTCTCCTCTCTCTTCCCTGGACAGATATATGGATGATGCAATTTCCCCTGCCATTGTTTTGGAATGACAATATTTTGATAAATCAAAGATCTCAAAAGCCTTTGTCCATCTCATTCTCGCTGACTTGTGCACTGAGATTATGCTACAGCAGAATGAAATCCAAGAGAGAAAAGAGTGGATATGTGTGGAGGAGGGAGAATGATTTAAACAAAAGAAAGGACACAGACAGATTTCCCTGGAGATCAAAACTTCACATTGACCAAAAGGTCATCTTGGCACTGAAGGAGACCTGAAAAGTTCTAGAAGGAAGGCAACAAAGAAACTGTTTTGCATGAAGATACTAATTCCATTAGTAATTATGCATTGAAATAAAAGGTGCAAAACTGTTCTTCAACAAAAGGCTGGTGCTTCCTGCAGAGTATGCACACAGCTTCAGGGAATCGCGAGTTCAGAGAGACACATTTCCCTTTGTAATTACACAATGTCAAACTATGATGTCCCAAGTCTTAATTGGGGTCTGCAGGCCCTATCATCATCATCATAATAAAAGCAGCAATTTAAGTCACTGCAAATAACATACATCAGTTAAGTCAATCAAAAGTCTCCTCAGCTCTCTATCACCAGGCTATGAGTGCAAAGGTAAAATGAGGAAATCCATGACCTGCTTGCCTGGATCCAGTCTTGCTCCCACTGAGGCCAGCAGCAGAACTCTTGTTGACTTCACTTACGGCATAACAGTGTTTATAAGAAAGAAGTATTATTTCCCTGTTGACAGTTCAGTCTCTGGGCAATGGCATAAATACAGGCTTTGCATTCTCTTCTGTGCTTTTTACCCTGTTGCCCAGAAAATGCAATTTTTGGATTTACAGTCTGTACAAGACAGGTGAAACAGTTCTGACACAGAATGGCACAGGCTCACAATTCAGATTACTTACAAGCGACAGGCCAAATGACAGGAGAATTATTTGCACCAGCAACATTTCACAGGGAAAGTAAGTAAGGAAGCTGCACTTTGGCATCTATAATTATGGGAAGGCTTAAGAGAGCCAGCGAAAACTCCAAATTTATAGAACTTCACCAAATTGGAACATACAACTACTGTGATTTTTTTCCCCTTGAAAAAATTATTTTATAACAAATGACGTATTTTACATTAATAACACTAAAATAACATGAAAAATTGAGAAAAATACTAGAAGTAATAGAAAATGAAATTAACTGTTCTTTCCTGAAAAAAAAAAAAAAAAAAGAGGTAATTTCAAAAGGGATTTTTGTCAAGAAAATATGTTACAGGCAGATTCTTGGAAACGTCTTTGATTTCTGAAAAAGATCCATTTTGCTAAAGCTGTGTTTTCTCATGGAAAATGGTTTCAATTAAGTTTTCCTGAACAGCAATATGTCACATCCCATATGCAAGTTACAGCTGAGCAGTAGCGATTCCCATGTTTGCTTAGATATTTATGGCATCATTTATAGCTACTCCATTATGGTGAGAAATATTTTGACTTCATTCTCTGGATACAGAGTGATGGGGCCTAGACAGCTGACAAATGACAGATGAGAGCTAGTCTGTGTTCACACCCAGCATCTTTTTAGGATGCATTTCAATCACCTGGCTGCACTGCTTCCTCTGACCTGCTGCAAAGGGTTGGCAGTAATCACTAAAACCACAGGGCTAATTTGTAAACTAGGAAATCTCTCTTGACAAAGATGACAAATATCAATTGTATTAAGAAAAAAACCAAAAAAAGTAACAGGCTCAATGTAAATTCTGGTCTAGACTTCCAACATGTCCTTGGAAAGTGTTTTGATCATCATATATCCTTCACACAGTAGAAAAAGACAAATTATGCTATTGTTTTCATAAATTTTACATGGATGTCAGTTTACAGAACACGCAGAGTTGTTTTCCTGTGTACCAGGTGTTCTTGCAGCCTGGGGTTATACAGATAAAAGCCTGCAAGACATGCAGATTACTGATTCTTCCTCGAGTAGGATTTCGATGCAGCACTATGATAACGCCAATTACCGAGGTTTCAGCAAACACCGTATTCAGAAGTGGCTGCTGCCCTTCCATCTGTGTGTGCCTTACAAGGGTATGAAAGGTCTCTGTAGCAGTCAGCAGGTTCCTGCAGGCCTGGTGAGTGATGCTCTGACAGTCAGGCTCTCCAGCACAGTCACTCTGTGTGGCCTGTTTCTCTTAGAACCATTACCTGTGGAATAGATCTTTCTTCTCCCCTTTCTGCTCCTTTATCTCAGCACAGCACTCCTCAATCACTTGGCTCCTGGGAATGTTTCAGACCAAGTCTGTACAGCATGGAGCAAAGCCAGGTGTGCCTGGAGCTGGGCAGATGCAAACTGTGCACCATGCTGTTATCTCTTTGGAGGGAAGTTTTAAAAGACCTCGCTGTGGAGACCAGGATTTATTGTTCCCATTTCTACAGACAGCAGAACCAAAGCACAAAGTGTAAGAGACAGTACTTTAGGCACTTTATGAAAAATGCAGGAGTTGCTGGCTCCCAGCTGCTGGATGTGGGGGACATTCAGCCTAGCACAGCCCATTAGTTTCACAAACAGTCGCTGTTGAGTGGTTTCAGCAGCATTTTCAAAATGGATAAGATAAAAAAAAAGTTTCCAAAGACATCCAAGATCCTATTGATTCAACCAAACCACTTCCCCACTCTGCAGCATCCCAGGTTCCCCAGCAAAGCCCGCCATGAATCCCAAAGTTCAGGAACAATCCATAGGGTGACTACTATAGCTATGCCAACTCAGGCAGCCTGCCCTCACCTTACCAGCCAAGTCCTGCCTGCCCTCACCAATGTGGGAGCACCCAGGGCTTTCTCTGCTCTACTGTGACACCTATTTTCACTATACTTTTATACCAAGATTTTTACCCCCTCTTCCACGCTTGTTTGCAATTGGATAACACATTCAAATGCTATCAGAGAAGACAAACATCAATGTCACTAAGATTTTTTTAAGTAAACCATCATCAGTACTGCTGGCATTTACTCACCAGTAGCCCTGCTGGCTACTGAAGGGTCAGTGTATAACAAAGGTCCAGCTGCATTCTGGTTTCTGAAGCTGGTTAATAAGAATCTGATCTAAAGAAAAAAAAAGATGGTGCTGTCCTAAAGTGCCTTTTTTTATGAACCAGGAATTTAGGCTGTGGTATCTTCAGCCTCTACTTTTGTTAACACTTGTTCAACCATCAACAATAGTTTCATCAATATTTCCCTTAATTTACAGAAACATACACAACTCCAAACCACTGCTTCATTTATGCAGGAGAATATGTCTGATAAAATATGGCAGGGAAAAGAGATTCTGAGAAGAACACAGACAGAAACAAGGGATGAAGTGGAATGAAGATGACAACCTGATGCTTACAGCTATCTTCTTACCACCACACAGCCAGCCCAAGGCCTTACTGCTTTTAGATCTGCACCTTGGATTTTCTTGTCTCTCTCCAGCCTGCATCTATGGTTTGAGATATTAAAGCCGAAGCAGAATGATTGATGTTCTTGTGTTCTACCATAATTTACTGCTTAGTTTTTCTCAAATGGTCCCCTCATTTATTTGTTCTGTGGTTGTGACCCTCAACTGCTCATTAGTCAGAAAGGTCATTAGAAAGGAAATTTTTCTGCTGGCTTTCACTATGTATCAACTCTCAGTTCTCCTACTGCTCAAAGGGAAAGCCAGCCTAAACCTCAGTTACTTGTTTCTGATAATTACTAGCTACAGACATGTATAGACAGATATATAAATAATAGTATTTTTCTTAATATTATTTTTCAGTAGAGTTTAGCAGCCTGAGAAAGCAATGAAGACCATTAAGGTAAACAATGTGCAAACATGCAGAGCTTGACTCAAGAGCCACCTTCCATAGGCAAACACTCCTGTGTTCTGTGTACGTGCACACGATTTCCACTCCATGGTACCAACAAGATGCTCTCCTCTTCCACCTTCCAGCAGGTTCTCACATGATCTCACCCACTCTAACACGACACTGAGGTCATCGTGGAGCAGCAGGCGTGTTGTAACCATCTGCGCTGTGCTCGTGTCAAGTACTAACACACAGCACCTCTCCTCAAGCTCCCGAAGACATCTTCTGAGCTCCATACACCTAATTCTGGCCTTGGCAAGGAAAAAAAGGCAAAGGTAATTCAGTTTCCATTAAGAGTAGTAAACTAGTGCCTGCAACTCCTTAAAAGCATGATCTCATGATTTCTTATTAATCAGGCAAGTCTGAACCTGGATGATGGAATGGCCTCAAAGGAAAATCCAGATGCTGTAAGGATCCAGTAATTAATACAAGATGGTCTTGCTTGTTAATCTGTACTGAACTAGTGCCCAACATGTAGCTGTCTTTTGGATAAGATATAAAATCAAGGTACTGATAACTCTGTCCTTTTTTTACAAGCACAAAACTTTTAAAATCCAAGATGCTGGACAAATTCCAGTTAAGAAGATTACATTCTGTCTACAAAAAATATGACCATTGTTTCTCTCTTTACCTGTTAAAAAATTTTATGTAGTTCTAGATAGAGTAGAGCAGTTGCTGTGTTCCACCCCAGAAGAGTTGCTTTTCAGCAGGGAGTGAGCAATCTCTTTGTATGCTGTGAGAAAAGCCCTCCGGGATTCTTTCAAATGAAAGGAGTTAAATAAATCTCAGTTATTGCTATTATGACTTTCTCCGGCATTTATCCACAGAATAAATGGATAGGTAAGTTGATTTTCAGGCTGCTCTTCATTATTTCCTGAGCAGAACTACCTGAAAGTGGTTCACTATTACTTATACAAAATTTAATTTGGTGACTAATAGACCCAGGCAACCAAAGCAGGCAGAACTCTATAATCAACATAAGGAGACTTGTATTTATTAGGTGGTGACTGGTGAATCCCAGGGACACAAAGGTTCTGTGAACTTTCCAAATTGCACACTGCGCTTTTCTAAGGTTCCCAAGACTCATTTGAATTCACAGAACTTTTCTTCTTCTGTAACACATTCACAGGACTAGATCCTAGTCCCCACTTTGTCTGCTTTGAAATACAGGAAGAAATCCACTGTTGGCTTCTCTCCTACCTGTCTACCCACTCTCACAGCTTTCCCATTGGGAAAAAAGCCTGAAAATACAGCTTATGTGGCCTGGATGTCTTTATGGCCTCTGTTGCTTAGATACCAGAAAGGTCCTACATGGCTACTGAGCTGGCACAAATATGAGCAGCTTGACACTGCTTTTCTTTACACTGGGAGCTTGCTGGATCCATTCTTCATCCTGCTGGTGTTTTATTTATATTTCACTGGGCTTACTCCTCTCCCTGGCTCTATTACTCAAATGAAAGCCAGTTCAAAATGAAAGCACAAATAGCCCAGGTCTAGCTGCAGAAGTTTTGATCTTTGAGACCATCCAGAGGCAAATGAATACAATCCTGCTTAATACTTCAGGAGAGGATCTGAGAGCAGCACAACTCAGGGAAGGGTCATGTTCACACTATTTCTCACACCTCGTCCTAGAAAAGTCTACAATAGGAACATTCTAAAACCAAAACAGTAAAGATTTTATATAATAGGATCAGGTTACTGGAGATTCAACACTGACCTACCGCCAGACCACGGGTAGCCATCTCCCCAAACTCTTTCATATCCCCAGTGTGTTCCTTTCAGTGATGCAGCAGGATGCAGCTGACTACAACAACAGGGAAATTGGACTCTTCCAGACAAGAATAAATGTATTGTAAGCCAGTGGGAAAGGATAGTAAGAGCAGCTGCTCAGGAGAGATGCTGTCACATCAGGGTACCAGTGAACCTCTAAGGAAAATAATATTTTTACTAAATGATGATAATTCATTACATACATTCCTAATTCCTGAAGGGAAATCCTTCCTGGCTGATCCTGACTCTGCAGATACTCATTCTAGCACCTTTTGATAATCCAAAGATCCCAAGAAAATGCATGTTAATAATCCATGGACATGCTGCCCTTCTATATTAGATGCTCAGATTACCTGGCAGGGGATGAATGAAGATACACAGGTACCTAAAGGGCAGCCCTTGTGTATTCATTATGGACACACTTTGGACTCCTGAAATGCCAGAATGATTTTCCAAGTCCTGGTAGCCCCCTGCACTATAAAGGCTTATACTGCCTCACATAAATCCTTGCCACAAAAGCAGTGCATTCACATTGCAACTCTTACTCTGCAGAGTCTGCCTGCAGCTCAGTTACTGGCTCAAAGATTAAAGAGTCTGTGCAAGTTCCCTAATTAATTTTCATAATTAGCAGCTACCTTTTTAAAGTTTAACTTTTTGGCCATGCATCTCCCTAAACAGATAATGGGAGGTGGAGCTATCAAACTTCTATGGAATAGAGGATCTTTTAAAACCTTATCTGGGCTAACCAGGTGGAAACAGACTGTAAAAGACACATGTAAACTTCCCCTTAAGTGTGGTGATGAATTATTTGCTGTTTCAAGTTCTTTTGTCATAGAGTTAACCATAATTCTCTGTATAACTAAACTTTTGAAGACTGTTTCCTATCTTCCTCTAGGACTGGGAGGTTAGAAGTGCCCAATGCACTCCTCCTCCCCGTAGGATTTGATGTCAAGCTGTTCAGGAGAAATCAGGACTTTGTGCTGCCAGGATCAGACAGAGATCCAGATCCAGACACAAGAGTAAGAGAACGCAGACCAAAAGAGAAAGAGGAGGGAGCCCTGACACAGGGATCCACACAACTCTGTGGTGGGGGGACAGCTGGCTCCAGAGGGGTGATGCACACAGAGGGGAGCTTCCTCTGTGTGCACTGAGCCAGGCAGAGGGAAGAGGAATCACACAACATGAACTATTAATCTACTGCTCAAAACTGAAATGGAGAAGTCTCTGCATTTAATGACTAGACACCAGCCTCTGTCACAGGTACTAAAATGACAGCCAGTAGATGGAAGAGGTCATAGTTTAATCAATTCTCTCTCTTTTTGTTTTACATAACTGAGGGTGATAGGCAGCTAATACATTTCACAGCCATGTGATAAATTGCACTGTCACCTGCACTTTGCCTGGTACTCCTTCTTTGTCAAGGCTATTTCCACCATCCCTACTCGCACTCCAACGCAACTGCACTACAAGTCACAAGTGTGTCAACTTTTTCTTTTGACAAGCGGATTTTTTCCATCAGGTTTTCTAGTGCACAAGATCTAGGGTGGGGAATCTGTAGGGTTAAATGAGTGAGAACTTTCATGGTCCCCAATCAGCAGCTCTGTGTTACTGCATAAAAAAATGTCTCAACTTTGCCAGAGGGCTGACTCTGTTTCTTGTTGCAGAGGGGCCGAAGAAGCAGAGATTACAGTCATGACACTTTCAAGTAGAAATAAAAATATTTGTATCTCTTCAGTGTTAATTTTTCTATTTCCAAGCTCTTGTCTAAGCCAGATTTTTGCTGGCCAAATCATTCATTTTGTCACAGGCCATATGAAAAAAAGAGCTCCCTGACACTTGGAAGGATGACTTTCCACACCCATTCATGTCTTTGCCATGCACAATAAAGCAGCTATCCCAAAAGCAAAACTAAATCATTTCAGCTTCCTGAGACTCTTCCTTAGGCCCCAACAGCATGAGTTGTAGGGAGCTGCATGGCAGGAGCATTGCCTGTAGTCCATCCATCACTTTTCAGGGACATGGCTTCTTCCTGGCCATTACTCATGGATTTATGGAAACAAGAGAGTGTGGTACATGCAGGCACTGAACTGGTACACCACCAGGGTCCTCCAATTCACACATATCCACTCTATAGTGGGATGCAAACAGGAACAAATTCTCATTCCACAAAGGGCAATATTCTACTTATGTACTTGGCCAAATCATTACCTTTGACACTGAAGTAATAAATCTCAACTGCCTCCATAAAATAAAGTTCCCAGACACTGAATTGAGCTTGGTTCAAATTGTGGATGAGTGCTGCACTATTTTTCTGCTCTCTGAATTCAGCCATCCTGAGTAAATATAGCAGCAGCATGATTGGAAAATTGCTCTCAAAGGTGATAAAATACAGGATTCATCAGATTTTGATATGTCCTGAAAACAGATAGTTGTCCTTTCTCACTTGACAGCCTGGAAGAATCAGAAGTTGGAAAAACACTGCAGGAAGGAGAACACATTCCTGGAAGAGCCAGACTTCACCCCTACTTTTCCACAGCCATCCTTCTCTGACTCCCTATTTATTTCTTCCCTTACCTGATGTGATCCTTTCCTTTTTTGCTTCTCCAAAGAGGGTGTTTTGCATTGCAGCTTTGATCTAGTTAGAAGCCAAGGTACCAGGACCTCACCTCACATCAACATGTTCAGAGTGAGATGAAAATGCAGAGCCAAAGAAGGCCTCCATCAGCGTAGGGCAGTGCTGTGCAGGATGAAGGCAAGCAGTTCCTATGCCTTTGCTTCTGTTTTCACAGTTTTGTTATCTCAGAGCAGCAAATCCCTTTCCCCTCCACCTTCAGTGAAAAAGAATGGCAGTAAGGAAAAAAAAAAAAGGCTTTTTACTGTACTTGGATTCTACTTTAGTGAAGTTTCACGTGGGGGAACAAGAAAGCTCTAGGCTGGCTGACGAGGAGATGTCAAGTGTTTGTCACTTCAGAGAAGTATTCAGACTATCTTTAACAAATTGTTTCCCTTCACAGTCTTTTCCTAGAAAAATACACATCTTTAATGCTTCTGGATCGAATTCTTTGCTGAAAGAAAAGACATTAACAAATATGATGGCAGGTGGATGTTGTAGGGGAAGTTCCCTTCTCATTAGTCTTCTTCTCCCAATTGCCCTGATCTTTCACCTGTGAAGATCAGACTAGAAACATTCCTGCTCTTCATTCATCCCAGGCCATCTGCACGAGTGGATGTCCCCTCCTGGCATTCTCCAAGAGATTTGTTGAGCCCAGCTATGAACATGCAACTGAATCTGTTGCCTAAGATGTGCTGAGTTATTTTAGTGCATTTGCATGTGCAAACACTCTATAGGACCAAAAGTTGATTTAGTTAAATTGGGGAATCAATAAATTTTAGCTAATTTAATTTGCATCACTGCTATTGAAGAATGTGAATTGTGTTAAAATCCCTAATTGGGCTATAAATGAAGGGGGGGGGG
>VZTJ01001640.1:2272557-2315114 GCA_013397795.1 Orthonyx spaldingii | reverse complement strand
TAAACAACAAAAAACTCCAAACAAAACAAAATAATCAAAAAACCCACCAGAAACTACAAGGATGGAAAAGTCACCTTCCTGGGATCACAGCCCTACATTCACAGCTCTCACACACCCTTTGGGGAAACTCTAAAAAAATAAAAATTGCAGCAAACCCAAGTCATCCTCCCTCTCTCAAAATTAAGACAAAATGTACTGGGACTTTCTGTGTAACGTCCATGGTAGAACAGTGCTGCCAGCAATTAGCATCACAAGCCTTCCTCCTGGAGCCACAGTGTGTCAAGGACACTTTTAATGACAGATCAAGGGCACTGCTGTCTGTGAGGTGTTTGAGCTGTGCTAACAGCAGCGTTCTTGGCACACAAATCCAGAGTCCCACAAGAGAGGCAGGAAAGGCAGGAAAGCATCACAAGGCAGGAGGGATCTCTATGCAAACAGGGACGCTGCTTTCATGGCTCTTCCTGTCGTACCTGCAGGGCATCAGCTCTGAAGTCTCACTGAACATCTTTCTATTGCTTCTTTCCCAATAGCTGGTTCCTATTAGAGTCACTCTGGGAGTGGATGGAAATGCCAGAAAGGAGACATGAGGAAAAATATACTGAAAAGGGCAAAGACCTCAATTGTTCCTATCCATTATCCCTTCTCAGATAAATTCCAGCCCCTATGCCAGAGTATTCCATTTCTGAGAAAATTCAGGAATTAGTAGATGTTGCATTACAGAAGAGCCTTAGAGATACCTGACAGTGGTGAGGGCAAACTCCTGATGGACCATGGCCTCCAGAGGGACCTGAGCTGGCAAAGAGAGCAAGGATCAAAAGTTAGGGAAGGACGCGGGGTACACTGCTCCCCACTTCACTCTATCAGCAGATGCTGGGTCATGCATGACTAGATTTCCCAAACACACTGGGATACAGCCAGCTGCACTGCAGGCTTAGCCTTCAGGCCTTGCTCTCCAGGGACTCTCTCTGCTCTAAGTCTTTGATCATGAACAGCACATTTGCACAATAAGAGTTTCGATATGATTTTAAAACGTGAGAGAGAAAAATGAACAAAAGCCATATTTCTGCATCTCATGTCTCCAATCTGTTTCTCCTTGAAAGGGGCAAAGACACCTCAGAGACATTGTCAAAGTGCCTAAACCAATTTTTCAGCCTAATCCATTATTTATATTTCCACTCAACCCCTTTTTTAATCCTGAGCTCCTGAAATTAGGTTCTGTAATATTCAGAATCACTCCCATGAGCCGAGGAGAAGGCAGGGAAGGTCTTAAGTCTTGTCCTGTCCTTACTCTTCCAAATCCGCCTCTGACAGGGACTGTCCATCTTTTCCTCTCTGTTCTGCACCTCTCACAAACTACCAGCATCACAACCTCATCCACTTGTTTCTCTATTTTCTGCTCAGTCCTGTCTGGGGTATTTAGGTAAGAACAAGCACTGCCTTCAGGCCAGACACATTAACACTGAAATCTAAAAGGTCTAAAAAAAGGCATCACTTTTTATGGGCATGCACATGTGAGACTCAGGTGTCCTTCACCAACCCCATTTGTGGCCAGTAATCCTCCAAGAAAACTGCTTCAAGGTAAAAGGGTTTCTCCAACACAGTTCATCAAACCAAGGGAGGATAGAGCTGATTAATCCAGGAAACTACCATCCTTCTTGAAAATAATAAACCTCAATGGAAAGGCAATGGAGAACACAAAAAAATACTACAAAACGGTTACATTAAAAAATGCTATATTTTCCCTAGAAAACCCATTGTGAATTCTTGGTTTCCTATATCTTAAATGTGCCACGTAAATAAGCATGGTTCAAAGTAGGCGACAGCAGTAGTCAGAGGCATAAGAAGATTTAAAAAATTATCCTCTTTCATGACTGGATGCATGGGGAGGGAGGTGATAGCTGTTTACAAAATGCCTGGCAATTTGGGCACTCCCAATTGTTCTGTGTTACAGTGGAGGATAAAGGTGCATTTGCAAAGGTGAAAGAGCAACGGATGAAAGGAAATATTTTCTTTCCTCACAACATGCAGCCAATCTATAAAACTCACAAGATAGCAGGGTGCAGCGAGGAGCAATGCAAGATTCAGAAAGCATTAGGCACTTATACAGAAAATGAGAGCACTGGAACATTTCATTAGATAGAATTATTGTTATTCTAATTATTCGGAAGGGCTACAAATCCTCGTGCTCCCAGGTATAAATAAACCACTGCCTGAAGACAGAAAACCGTTCCCCCAGAGGATAGGGGCATTCTGTAGTTGTCCACTGTGGCAAGTGGTTGCATCCCTCTTTGAAATCTCCAACGCTGAGCACTGTCGGGAAGGACACTTGAGTGTATTAAAGTACTACAGTGGATCCTCTCTTATGATTCACTTTTTCATAGATGAAAACACATGTTGTGTACTAGAACAAAAAATAAGTACTAATTCTAGGAAAAGCCTGACGAGTTAAATCCGGGTAGCAACACTTCACCCAAATTCTTGGCTGCCCCCTGCAGTTCAATGGAAGACGAGACACAGCTTTATTATTTGAAATGGGTGTTTGCTTTCTCTTTGAATTGCATAGGGCTTTTATCTTTTAATGAGATGCTGGTACTTTTTGGAGGATGCTATAAAATAGCATCTTCAGAAAAAATTCTCAAGTACAGAGTGTGATGCAAAAACTTATTGGATAGACTAGACAGAAGAAACAGATTAGACAGAGAAACAGAGAACAGATGCTTTCTATTCTTCCCCTTATTCATAATTTCTGATCATACTGGCCTGATAGCAGAACCTTGTTCTGGCATTCAGCTGCTTTTATTGCTTATTCTCCCTTACAAGTCCAAATCCTCAAATTCATGTTTAAATAGGGATTTAAGGTAGTAAGTAACTGTTAACGCTTAAAAGGAAACCGTTATAGATTAAATGGTGAATAATGTGCCACAGATAAAGCTGCTGATTAAGTATTTTTAAATGGTTAGTTATATATTTGAAAGTCTAACCAGAAAGCACGCTATTGGTACTTTAGAAATGAAATCTGACCTTCCAGAAATTTAAATTTTCCTCCAGTTAAAAACCAGTTTTAACAGGAACAAGTAGAAATAGGAATGGGAGGTGGAACAAGAGAAGGAAACAGAGGAAATACCCCCAAACAGAAACCAAAGGAATGCTTTTTCTTTCTTCTTACACCATTCTGAGTCTACTCTGACAGCAGCCTTTGCCTTGGCATGGTGACTTCCTTTAGTATTCATGATCCAGGGAGCAACTTCCTACGCTCTCAGCATCTTCCCAGAGACACAAAAGCAGAAGGAAGTGATAATCTTTCCTTGAGAAAGGAAAGTTAACAAGAAACAGACATGATTTTCCATTTGTTTTGGCCATTGTATCCCAATCCAGTCCTTTCAGAGTCACAATTTTCCACAGAGTTCTGCTGATGAATCTCAGCATCCTTTCCAACTTCTTTCCCACTATCCCCACTCCCATGTGCACACTGAGTCCTTCCAGCACATCACAGGTCCTTCTGCACTGTTCCAGCCTGGAATCAGCCCCACAGCTCTCACACTGCACCGTGACAGCAATCAGAAAGTGGCATTGCTCTGTCCTGGACTTGTGGAGAAAATCCCTTAACTGGGCTGCATTGCTGAGTGCTGCAGAGTGACCAGGGCCAGAGACTCATGGGTCTCCATGCTGTACTTGAAAGAGAATTTTCCCTACATTCATGAGAATAGGATCTGGGATGTTAAGTTTGAGTACACTTCTGCTCTGCAGACAAAAAATAAAAGGCTGAGTATTAATTTCATGTGCATCTTCCCCCCCACGTCCTTCTACTCTCAACTCCAGTCTAATTCTCGTAAGTTCTTTTTACCAACATCACGTTAAACATACACATCCTAATAAATCCATATGGTTTTTGAGAGAATACGAAGAATTATCAGGGGCTACAGGGGCTGGTTTTCACATTTGTACCTCTGTGCGTAAGCACGCATCCACTCTGGTGCACGTGTGTGCTGGGGCCTGCAACAGCAACCTGCAGGTATTTATCTCCTGTCTCACACAATACCTCTGCCTGCCTCTCTGCACAGTGTCTGGTGAGGCAGCAAGAGGCAGGGCCTGTGTGTGAGTCACAGCCACAATACTCTGAACAGCCAGAGCCTCTCACAGAATATACAGTACAGCTGAGATGTCAGTGGAGGTGGCTTTGGAGTACTTTAAAATGCTGTTCAAGTGCCAACTTTCACCTGCAAATATGACACTTTGCTCGCCCACCCGCTTTCCTTCCAGGCTATGTGCTCCTTTTACTGCAACTTGACAGCTTTAATTATGAATTTCTCTGCCTTCTCTATCCCCTTAACTGTTTAGTCTCTTATTTGTCTTGCTAAGTTTTTGATATGCTCCTAGATAGCAGCTGTACACTGTCACCACAGCAGAGGAGACCTGGTCAGACTCTCATCTGCAGGCTGGGCACCAGACCAAAAGAACTTGCAACACAGCATTTGCCTGGAAAGCAGAAATCTCTGCTCTTACTTTCTCTTTGCAGAGAAAGGAGGCAGCAATGGGGACACAATGAGACTACGAGCATTGTTAAATCCATTTGGGACTTCTTAGCTCTTATTGTCTGAATAATTTATACAGGCACAAACTTCTGGTGAAAAACTGGATCCCACTGGTAGCTTTACAGGGGATTCAGCTCCTTCTAGCCCTGTATTTCACCCGTGACAGGAAACCTGCTTCAGACAGTGGCAATGTATGCACTGCTACTCTCAGCACCACGTCCTGCCCTGCAGGACTGGAGCCTCTGATGCTCCAATGGGTGGGGTGAGGAGACATTCTGCTCTACAGAGGCTCACAGACCACTGGCATTCATTTGGGTTTGCCTCTAAGTTCTGTGATGCTCACGCATCTGAGCCACTGTGTTGGATTCAAGGGGTGAGAAGTCACATGGTGAAGCCTTTGATCCAGAAAATCCAGATCTAAGTCTCCCGTTCCTGTGTTCTGTGCCACATGAGTAACTCTCCAACACACAGGATAGAAAAGTCTGTTTTGACCCTCAATCAGTCAAATTTTCACTTCCGTGACTGTGTTCCTCAAAAAGCTGTGGTGGGAGCTGTGGACAGATAAATTAGAGGTCAGCTCAAGTGACAGTTGCAATGAAGAGAGGAAAAATACACAACTTCCCAAGAAATGTGCTCGTTTCTAAAGGATTGGAAGTGGGTTTCATCTAACTACCATTCTACTCACTCCTTCCATTGCTTTGCCTGCCTGAAAGAAGCTACTGTAGCATGTCCTGGTATGAAAGATCTGACTGTTCTCTGGTTTTCACAAGTCTCAAGTTATTTTGGGACTCTGGGAACACCATTTGGAAAAGTTCCACAAGGAAACACTAAATAACCAAGATCCTTGAAACAACCTTAGTGTTTACCTATGGTTCCCACCCACACAAAGACGCAAGGACTCCCACTACAGTCATGCCTTGTGCATCCACATCCTCTGAATAATGCCAAACAGCTGAAAACAAAGGACAGGGATCACCAGCAGAGTTGCACTGACAAGGTTTTCTCCTCCTACTCTTATGCCAGAGCCCTAAATCTAATGCAACTGGTGTTGAGCTACTGCTGCAGTACAGACTCAGTCTATAACAGGCTACATATAGTCCTCTGTACCTGCCTCTTCAGCACTAGACCTGTGACACGTTCAATCTGAAATCCCACCTCTGCCTGCATTCAAAATGATCAATAGTCTAAACAGACTGGTTCTCCCATTATCCTTTGCATCCTCTTAGGAAAAAAAAAACAACATCTATTCTATTCTGGTGTCAGCAGTGTCCTGGTCTGTATAAAGGCCACCTCAGAGAAAAGAGTGCATCCCTCACAATGCATTGCTTTGGGGAATGCTCCATAAATGGGAACTTCTGAACCCCTGATAGCCCTCAGGTTTATTTTTCTATCTCAGCATGTGAAGGGCTCCAGTGGCTTTCATATTTCAAGTTGGATCTTAAGGGAGTAAGACTGCAGCAGAGAAATACAGATGCTCCTAATCAATACAAAAATGTCTAATGCTAGACAGCACCATAGCAAAATGCCTCACAGAAAGGGCACTGCAGAGCCCATTTGTTCTGCTGGATATATACAAGTTCATTATCTGTAGTCCAGTCAGATCTCTGTGAGTATGGTAATTTGAATAACCTCAGACAGATACGATAGCAAGCAGTGCTTCTGTGCATGTTTGAAGTTCCTTCTATGATCTCTTTCTCTTCCCATTTGCTCTTGCTCTTTTCCTCTCCTTCCTTTCTGCATCTATTTAAATTGCTATTATTAGCTAAAAAAGGATAAATTAATTACCTCTGAAATGAGCATGAATACTTATACCCAGCCTGGCATAGCTGGAGCTGGCATTTGATAACAGTCAACAGAAGCTGAGCAGCTTGCAAGGCATTTCAGAATAATAATAATAAAAATCAATAGGAGGAAAATAGGGACAGCTCTAGAAAGTGTTAATGAAAAGTTGCTGAATTCCAGCGGCTCACCTGTGAACAGCTACATGAAAGCCTTCTGAATACCAAATATATTCATTATAGGCTGCATTGCTTGGCTGAACCGCCAAAGAATTCTCTGGGCTTGTATTCTCACAATAACAAAGGAGAGGCTCAGGAGAGAGCAGGATAAGAAGGATGAAGGGGTGGACAGAAGAAGGTTCACATTTTTATTTTGAAAACAAGATTATTGAGGTATATAAAAACAATAAAATCTAAAATCTGTAATAGATCCAAACTTGAAATCTGATGGTTTTTTCCTCTCAATAGCACAGGCAGGAAGTCTTTAGATCAGACCCTGGGGGTGCTAGAAGGTACAGCTCTTTTGCAACATCAGTGTGAAAGATCGCTGGAGAGTGTTATAAAACAGTCAGGAGTCAAAGCATATCCTGAGCTGATCCTAAATGGTTACAGCAACATGAGACTGCTCTGAAGCCAAAGCCCAGCTTCAGCCACTCTCACACCTGTCATACTGAATTAATGTCAGATTGTGCTCTCACAAGTGTTTTGTGAAATGCGTTATAGAAACCCCTTTTGCCCCGCGTTCTGCACCAAAGTGACAAAGTAGTTTGGCTTACTTAGGTTAATGCATTCCCACAGCACTTTTCTCTCCAGCATCCAAATACAGAAATACCTCATCCAGAGATGCTCATATAGCAGTAGAAATTTCAAATTCCTTTACCAGCAATAAAATTTGTGACTAAGCAAAAAAACTGAATCAATAAACACCCCCCTCTTCTGAAAGCTGCCACAAGGTATTTAATGCCTACAGATGATCAACGTTAAAAATGCACCAGATCTTTACTTACAGAAAAATGGAACTCCAGTCAAATAAAAACCTGAATCAAGTCTGGTCAAATAATTCCTGCTGTGGTTAGATTCTCTAAATGATGAAAGGGCACTTTCATCTTCAGCCATCTGTCAGAGGGCTCCCCAGAGTCCAGCTGTCCAGTCTGCCCCAGGACCGGACACCGTGACCGCTGCTACAGCCGAACTGGGAGGGGATGGGTGCTGTGCAGGGTGAAGCCCTGTCTTGCACTTAAACCCTTGAGCTGCAATTTGTTTCAGTATTTATAATCAAACAATACAACACTGACACCCACGTTCACCTGTAAGAATAGGAAGACCCAATCCACCAGGCAAGGGAACGGTGTTCCATCACTGCATGTTGGTATAACGCTGCATTTCTGCTATTCAAAGATGCACTAAAGATGCCCCAAATGAAGTGTGCCTGCTTTGCTCCAGCTGCATTATTTTGTTGTTTGAACTTTCCCTTTTTTTTTTTCTGTTTTTTTTTTTGTTTTGTTTTGTTTGTTTGCTTCATTTCCACAAAATCACTTTCATTTGATCTGAATCACCTTTTGGCCACACAGTTTAAAAGATGAGTGAAATTGCTTGCACAGCCATAATCAAGGGAAGGTGCATTGTAGTGAAAAGATGGGAGATCCAACAGTTCAATACTATCCAGGATCATGATGGTGCATCAATGTGGTAGAGAAGAAGAGCACACACAGTTCCAAATGATCTGCAAATCCCTCTTGTCAATTCCTGGCTTTGCCATCCGTACCCTGACCGATCTAACTCTGCTCACTGTATGGAAGATGAAGAGATTACATCTGGACAAAGAAACAGAGCAATGATTAAGCCTTCTGCTTTTGATTAATAGCAGAGCTAGACATATTTACCATCTGGGGTGGAAAGAGATTTGGCTCTGCTCAAGAAAGGTAAGAAATGATGAAGAAACACAGGAGATAAATAACATCTGAGTCAGCAGAAAATGAGTTCACAAAAGTCTATCTCAACACAGGAGATGTCTCATGAACAAATGGCTGCAATTGCTGCAGTGTATGCAAAACATTTCCTAGCACAACCTGGAGGGCAGGAAAAAAAAGAAAATTAAGGAATGTGACATCAGTTTAAACCACAAAGAAGAAGGGGAGGACACTGTAGAGGGAGGGGATTGCTTTTGCTTTCTCTCTCTCTCAAACCTGTTTTATGTGAACAGTCATTTCCCATCCTCCTTGTGGTCATGACAAATGTGAAGCTACCTGGACAGCAATGACTTAAAACTTAATTACTTTTATAGCAAACGAGGCACGAAAATGATTATCAAAAAACATGATGTCCGAAGTACAAGCTGCATTTCACTTTCCAGCAGAAAGCTTCTGAATGCCAGAATTGACTGTAAGGCATGGTGGGATGCTGGAAACATCAGAAATTCTTCCTAGGGCATGGCAATAGTGACTTACGAGGCTAAGTTTGAGAGAGCGCAGAATAAATTGCTTGTATGAGCACCTGACACATGGCTTTGTTTGTTGAAAGTGGCTGCAAAGCCCAGAAAATTCTCCACATATCTGGCTTTTGATCTTGGCAGAGTGGTCCATAAGATCAAAACTATTCAGTCCTGGTAGATAAAGGGCTATTCAATGCAGAAAAACACCCAAATATCATTGGTGAAAAGAAAAACCACAACAACTAAGTCCCTACAGAGGTCTTGTGTAAGGTGTGAGAGTCAATATGATGTGTCCCAGGAGCATAGGTTGCTAATTAAAAGACCAACTAATTCCTGGAGCAGTTTAACCTTTCTTCCTCACCATCACACATTGTAGCTCTAATGCATCTTCTATGCTGCATCTTGCACTTTCTCCAGCTTTTGGTGTGTCCTGAGACAGCTGTCGTGTGTTGAAAACAGTGACACGGAGCTGTTAGGCCAAATTCAGAGTATCCTTGGGCATCATATATTTAGGGGAAATACTCTGTCATCCCATTGGCCACACAGTGACAGAAATTCAGTCCATCTGTTTACTGTCAGATGTAGCACTGCCTCTGCTGTGAACTCATTCCAAGTGTTGCCCCACTCATGCTTGTGAATTATTCCTTTTGCAGCTGACAATTTAGGGGAAGGATAGACTGTGAAGTGGGGACAGGAAGAAATTCTTGTCTGTGCACCAAGCCATGTTTAGTGAGGTCTGCTAAAGGCTTCTTTCACCTTTCTTTGGCTAGTTGGGGACAGTACACTGAGCACAATGGACTTGATCTACTGTGAGAAATCCCCCATTGACACAGGACGCCTCCACTAGAGCAGGCACTTCCCTGACAGCTATTACCGTGCTCCAGTTTACTGACCCCTGGCTCTGACAGAGCTCTATAAAGTGCACAGCAAATAGTTTATTCCAGGGAAGCAGGGTCCAGCCTGCTCCTTTTTCCCCCCCTCACAGCAGTGGTGAGAGAATAAGGCTGCAGCACACCCACAGCCCAGAGAGCCTGAAGAGGAAAATTAAAGGACACAAACAGTTATGAACCTTGACAGGTGAAAATGTTTGCTGTCGGAGGGAGATGCTGAGATGCCAAGTCAGTGCCACGCACACCAGACACCAGGGCAAAGAGAGACAAATGCAGGACATGAACTGCAGGGATTTCACAACAGAAGAGATCTCTGGCTCCACAGCTTTTGATCTCTGTACCTTTGCAATGAGACATTTCATCTGGGAGCCAGCTTTATCCAGTGCTGGATTAACTTCTTGTTCCACAGCTTGACCTGTCACCCAGAGTATTACAGAGATGGGCACTCAGAAACCCACATAGAGAAAGCACATTAGATTGAGATAGATCTTTTAACATAAGCACTGTGCGGTACATCACACTGCTCACAGCTTAATTTCAGCTTGATTTCCACAAAACAAAACCATAACAACTAAGAACACTCATGTTTTCATCAAGGCTGAACAATACTAGTCTTTTCTTTTGATATTGGTGAATACTGCTATGGAAGGCATCACCCATATTTGTATCTTTTTCTAGACAAGTCAGCAGGACAGTTTTTGGACACATTTTCCTTTGCCAGCAAACCTTAGCTACAGTAAAGTCTTTTGCCTCCCACTTAAATATCTGTCATGCATATAATTTCCTGGGACCAGGACACTGCAGACTTCTGGAACAGGCACAGCCTGTAAGCTGTTTAAAAAGACACTGCTGTTCACTATTTAAAGCATTTAATAAAAAAATTTCACCAGGTAGCCACCCAGAACCTTTCCTGTGTTGCACCTGAAGGATCCCCAAGCCTGACTTTGCTTTGGCAAAGGTACACAGAAATGTGGGTGTTTTTATTCACACCTACTCACACTTTCTGAAGCAAAGTATAGAAAGCATGCAAGGATACCGTGCATTTTTCTGGTAACCACAGAGGAAAACAGAGCTAATTTTAAACTGCAAACATTTCACTCTCCTTAAACTCACAAAGGTGGGTCCAGTCTAGGAAGCAGCAGAGTATAATTTCAATTGATGTCATGATGCACCAGCAGTAAAGCTGCCAGGCTCTGCTGTTACCTCACAGAACTGGATTAGACTTAATATTTACAGATTAATATCAGACAGAGTGGCACACCTCAGCTTCCTTCAAAGAAAAGTTTTGATAAAGAATAATTTTTATTTTTTCAAAATGTGTGAGTAGAGAGAGGGATCTAGAAATAGCTGCCCTCCTGTCTGTATCAGTGAGCCCTCTGTATTCGGCATTCTTCCATTGGTTCCAAGATTCCCATTGAAACCAAACTGTGGAATTCTCTTAGCTAGGCTCAGAGAAACACAGGAGGGGAGTACTAATTTTCTGAATCAGAATCAATATGCTGCACAATCACTTTCCATGAATTATTTATTCTTAAAAAGAATATGCTAGCAAACTCTTTGGTCCCTGCATCTCCCTTCATCCAGCCTTTTGCAACCAGCTCCTGCAATGTGACAACTCTGGGTGGGATTATCAGTTTAGCTGCTTACCTGGTCTGCAAACGGTAACAAATTTCATCCAAGCTAGCAAAATTTCACAAACCTGCAATTATACCCAGTGAAGTGAAAATTAACAGCTAACCATCAATTGCCTTTTAGCAATGACATTCGTTCCTGGATGCCACGGAGGTGTTCACTACTGCTGGGCAAAGCTGAAGGGGTAGAAGATTTTGCTTTCAGCTACTGAGGACACATGGCAGTGTTACAAAGTAAGAGAACTTTCATTTTTTTGTTAACTTCTTTAAAAATATTTGTAATTAGAGAGCTTCCATCTGTACCGATCAACTACTACAAAACATTAGATAAATAGAATGAATTCCTATTAATATGAAGTCAGCTAAAGGAAAAAGTAACAGAAGGCTACGAGGATCAGAGAAAATGCTCACTGAGTTACTGTGACCAGATGGCTTTTTGTCAATGTCTGAGGGAAGTCAGGGTTTGATGTTTTTCTTCTCACACGTTATTTTCATGCAAAGGCCCTTCTAGCTCCAGTTCAAAAGTGAGAGTTGGATTTAATCCCCAAACCATTCACCTATCCAGGCTCCAGCAGCTCTCTCTAATGCCACACCAATGATTTTTCAGATGGCTTTCCACAACACGGGTGGTGTTTAGCACCCATCTTAATTGCTCCATTTATATGTTCACACATGCAAGCGAGCACAACTAATCCAAAGGAATGCCTCTACATTTTATCCCTCTTTTTAAACCGTCCCTCATAAACATTTAAAACTGTGAACAAGCTTGCAAGAATGGGTTTTGGCATGAGGAACAGGTGGTGCTAATGTTGGGTAAATGTTCCTGCAGGGGAGAGACTGGAAGTCTGCTATAAATTACAGGGGTATTTCTGCAACAGAAAAACTTGGTGTTCGTTGATGAAGCTGAGAAAGCTCTTTGATGGCAAAGCCATCGGGGAGCTTCAAATCATGTCACATTGCTAAGCCTTCTTTCTCCATTTGTCTTGGAAAAACATTCTTGCAAACATATGTGATGCACATAGCACTAACAAGTGATGGTGGCCTAGAGAAATTATGTATTTTTGCTTCATCACAAATTCAAGCTGAATAACCTCATACTCAGATGCTTTTCCAGGTCAAATTCTTCTTGTATTTATATAATGGGGTAAACTCACTTAAATACCTCCCACTGAACATAGGAAGCAAGTAAATTATTTTTGCAATTTAGAAAAACATGTCCTAAATAAGCAGTGGGATTAAACTTTTTTCTGTCCATCAAGAAGTCATAAATCTGTGCTCTAAATGACTAAAGGTCTCCGTACAGTGAGGAAAAGAAGAATTTATAGCAACACACCTGAAGAATGAGCCTCATAATTTCTAAATCATGCTATCAATGTCCTTTTATAATCTGCAATACGTGTTCCTTACAGTGCAGCACTTAGACAATGCCTTTCTTTTAAGAGATCCTCTCCATGGAGGATCTGAGGTGGACAGAACCCCATGTGACAACACAAAAATATTTCCTGATGATGCATTTTTCTGGGGCAGTGCCATCCCCATGTTCCAGCAGGCAGTTTTGAAAGGAAAATAGAAAACCCCTGGAAAATACAAAACAGGTACTTCCCTTCCACCTTTTTTCTTCACATGGATAGCTCCAGGACAGACCCACTGTTTTAGCAGTTTCTTTGGGAGTCAATTACACTTCAATTTCAATTACTCTCAGTACACTACAGTTCCCAAGATGCAAATCCCAGCCATGAGGAGAGACCATTTCTGCAGATTTCAATCCAAAACATAACCCCACCAACTCAATTCCTACAGCAGAGCCCTCTGGATACAACAGCCACTGACCTTTGTGCCCGGTCTGTGATCTCCTCCTCCAGATCCAGCAGGAGTGCTGCCTGAGCCATCAGCTCCTTGCTGCAGGGCAGGGATTTGAGGTGCAGAATCAGCAAACCAAGGCAAAACTTGTTTCCCATCTCCTCCAGCTCCTGCGTTCCCAGCTGCAGGCCCTGATGGAGAGAGGCACAAGGTCTCATGAGACCCACACATGGAAGTTTCCCCTGCAGAACCATTTGTAAATTAACTAACACACGGTCTACAGGAGCTATCCTAACATAGCCTCTGTTTTACAACAGGGGAAACAGAGGTAAATAATTTAAATGCCTCAACTAAATTTTCAGAAGTTGCTGTAAGAATTAGACTCAGACCCCAGGAGGATCTGACTGTAAATCCACTTTTACAAATCATTAGGATCCAGTTTTTCTCTGTAGAAGAGTTGTCTACCTAAGCAATGAGAAAAAAATAAGTCCTGTGATTATAAACATTAGGCAGTGGCAAAGATAGAAAAGGGAACTGGACAAAGGGAGAAAAGAGAGGAAGAGATCTTTGACAAGTTATGAATTGTTTTTTAAGAAAATCAATTGCAAAGTAATTGCAAAATAACAAACACCTCTAAGGAATTTCTCAGTCTGTTAAAAGCTGGTGGCACAAGCAGGGTTTGGTTTATCAACTTCATCTTTCAAGAGCAGAATTCTCCAAGCTGTGGATCCTTGCTGATTGTGAATAGTGTGCTTTGGTTTTACACAGGGCCTGCATCAGAGTAAGCCAGTGTAATCCATGGCAGTTTCATGCATCTGGTGACAGGAGGGCAGGAGACAAACAAAGCTCAGATATACCAAAAAGAAACTAAAACTGCAAAGTCCCTGATCTTTGGCACTTAGTGACCACATCGCACGTACCCCTCAATGCATCACACGTCAGGGGCTGGACCCGCTGCTGCCTCTGCCAATAACAGCCCTGTGTGTTTCTGCAGCACAAAACATCCCTGCAGCCAAGCTCTGTGAGAGTTCCAGCTCCATTCCCAGGCTGTTTCCTTAGCAACTCTCCAGAGTCCAAAATAAGCCCTGGCCTTTGGCACAGTGTGAGCTCCACACCAGCACAGCCTGCACATCACTCTCCACGAGAGCTTTGTTAGTGAGCATCTCGTGGGTGATGGAGCTGTACGTGTTCAGTAATCCATGAGAGGAGACAGAGCTCTGTTCTTATGTTGGTTTTTGGTTTTTTTCTATATAAAGTTATATTTGTAAAATGCTTTGGGATCCTTAGGTCTGAGCACCTCTGTATAGCTGGAAGTTTATTTCTGAGCCAAAACCACACAGGTGAATGGAAGAAAGAAGAGATTTCACACACAAACTTCTGGGCACTCCTGAGGAGTTTTTTGGTGCATTTTTGTTAGAGGACAGAAACTACTTGCACAGCACCAGCATCATTTCATCTCTAGCAGGTCCAGAATATGCAAATATAATCTGGCATAAAAAACACTCTCTCTGATCACAAATACATTTTCCTATGGATAAGATATTGTAATTCAGTTTCTTTTCTGAGGCCCTGTGAGGAAAGCATGAATCCACAGCTATGATTAACATACTCCAGAATTCAAACCTATACTGAGTGACTGGACAAGGCAGGACCTGCTCAGAAGAGCACACAGGCAATCAAGGAAAGAGCCTCAGTGCTAGGCAGAGTCTAGGGCCCCAGGAAGACTGAGTCTTGCTCTCTGAACAGTCTCTAGCGTTTTTAACACAGTGGGAAAATGTCTGACATAATTTCTACTCTCCTCCTATTCACTTCTACTTTGCCAAGCAAGATATGGGTATAAAAAATTGTAACAATAATTAATAAGAAGAAGAAAACTGAGAAGTTTATGGGAACTGAGGGTCATTAACACAAAACAATGAGAATGCTCAGCAGCTCTACATAGATTCTTAAATGTTTTATTATTTTACTTTAAAAGACTTTAGATATTTTAGTGTGGCAGAGTTACAACCAGCAGGCAGAAGTGGTGACATTTCAGAGAAAAAAGATGTCATTTCCACAGCAAGAGCTATTTTCTCAGGGGCAAAAAATACAAAGAACATCTCGAGGCTTTCCCTGGGGTGCATCTCAGGGTCTTGCTTCCAAGATTAAGGCAACATACTAAAGAGTTATAAAGGAGATGTGAACAGTGCATGAGCTGAAACTCAGCCTGTGGCTTTATGGCTCCCTAGAGCTTTATTCAAGATATGAAGAGGCCTTAAGAAACTGTGAGCCAAGAAATATTATCATTAATAATAATAATAATAATAATATTAAAACTATAACACATCTCAGAAGCCTAAGACAGTAACTGCTCCTGCACTGAAGTCAGATGCTCTACGATGGACCCATATTGCTTTGATACCACACAGCTCAGGAGTAACAGCTAGAAACTCAGCCAGAGAATTACATGTCAGCATACTTCATTCACTTCAAACACAGATATTTATATATTTATTTATTTAACTCAGACAATTCTCTCTCTCCTTCCTCCCTCCTCAGTTCTCAGCAGTGGGAGGAGCTGGAGGTGCAGAGCACAGCTGCCATTAAACTGAAGCTGGGGGCAGAGCTGACATGTCGAACTAATGTTATTGATGGCATCTGCCAGCAATGCCAGGACCTGGGATAGTGGTTAATAATCAGTCCCACTTGCATTTACTGAAAGGGAAGCCTGACCTCCAGGTATTTTCCTTGTAGCCATGTGGCACAGGCAGCTGCAAAAATTTGGAGATTGTGTTTACAACTCAGGTGTATGAAAATATTCTATAAGAAACAAAAGAAAGAAGAAAAGAAGGGTAGAAGCGATGCACTCGGGTTTGGTTGAGACGCTGGTAGGAAGCACAGCTCCACGGCAGGGAAGCTGTCTGGGGGTTACCAAGTGACAATCTACAGTCTGTTTGGCACAGCTGTACAGAAGGAAGCGGCTCTGCCTGCCAGCACCTCCCCTGCAGTGTCCTGCCAGCCTGGATTCTCAGTGACCCCATCTTCCTCTCTGGCACAAGGTTTTACAGCTCTGTCCCCTCCTTTGGTCACGTCTGTGTGGCCAGTGGAGCATGGGGGAAAATCTCTCATGCCTAAAGTATCCAGGCGAATTCTGACGCAGGAAACAGCACCCCTGTACCAGAAAGCTGCAGATGAGCTCATCAGTCCTAATTAGTCCAGCCTCAGAAAGATGCTAACTAAACCACCCTACTTTAATGATCAGCTCAAATCTCCACATGGGGTTTGCTCTCCATCACATCAAAGTACCAGTCTGGACCAGCATCAGCTTGATGCACCACATTCCACTGCACAATGCAAATTGGTCCCTTGGGCCCTGTCATGCAATAATCTTCTGCAGACATCATGTTAAGGGATAACAGGTTAATTGTTTCCTGGCTATTATAGAGAGTAATGGAGCTGAAAAACTTTTCTTAATCCCTTTTCACATTTTTGTACTGCAACAGACAGAATGGGAGGAGGTGATGCCTAATAAGAGTCCGAGTTTGAGATATATTTATTTTCCACTGTAATACAAAACAGGGGAATAGGAATAAAAGACTTATCATTTGGCCACAACACTGTCAATACAAATTTTCCTAAACAAAATTGATCAAATTGTATTGGAAAACCAGTTCATTCATGCTGGGTACTGATGCATCAAATGAATATCCACAACTAAATGTTTCCAGTATCTCTCAGCTTGCCCTCAAAATACTTCCCAGGTGAAATGACAATGTAATGGAAAAACTTTATTATTCATTACTCATGTGCTTTAAATACTCCAGGAGGCAGAGGCAGAGACAGTTTTGTAACACAGATATTGTTGAAGGAGGTGGAAAGACTCCAGGAGTTAAATTAGAGATTTCTCCACAAGGGTAATGAGAATTACAGTAAAATTAGAGCTGGAAGATACTAATAAATACAAGTAGTGAGAAAATTTCAGAGGGATTAATTTTTTCCTAAAAGGGAATCTCAACATTCAGCACGGCCACGTGAGCGGCCTCTCCCCCTTTAGGTCACTGTTCGGTCCTTGGGGCAACAGCTTTTCCCTGCAAACCCACTTCCAGTCAACACATATACATACATCCTTACAGAATATTCCCTGCATCTCAATAGCTTTACACATGCACAATGGCTATGCCCTGAGGCCAGGTATAAATAAATCGACAGTCTGGTTTCTCACTAATTCCATCAGTGAGCTCTCCCTCGGAATACTAATCAAAACCATTTGGAAGCTCTAGAGGACAAACTTAGGGACCTGAATGAAACATTTGGTGTCTGGTGTCTGCAGCCTTAATTTTAGCTTGAGCCAACCCTGAAGGTTACTGTACTTTCAACCCCTGTGAATGAAAATGCACAGATACCTGCTGGGGAACTGGCTATTTAGACAACTAGGACAGCAGGGAATAACCCAGGTTTTCTCATGCCCCAGAGATCCCTAAGCAGCAGGTATGGCACGGAAAACAGATGAAACGGAGGGGATGGGAATTTGGGCCAAAACATTTCAAGAGGGTTAAGTGAGTAGACAAGGCTGAAGATGCAAAAAAAAAAAAAATAAATAAAACTAGCAGGAATTTCTAGAAAGAAACATGAAAGGGACTGGAGTTAGAGACAGGAGATAAAAGGATGGGAAAAATAAAAGGATGAGAAATAAGGAAGGGTTGTTGAGGCCAATGGATGCTGATACAGAGGAACGATAATAAGAAGAAAGGTAATGGCAACCTTGACCACCTTGGCACCCTTGGAAAGGTGTGCCTTGCTCTGAACATCTGTTCTCAGTACATCTGGTGCTCTGGCCACGTGGCGAGGAGAAAAGGCCTGACTTGCTTTGAATCTGCTGACAAAACTTCTGCTGAGCTCAGCTGGTGTTTTGGCTGGGCAAACTTCAACAGCACAGAAGTAGTTATTGTTTTAATCATTCAAATGGGCTCTTTTGCTATTAAAGATATGTATGTCACAGGCAACACTGTTCAAGGAGCAGACTGAAAGGGAAGATGAAACACCTTCTCCCTCCAGTCTGCTGGAGAAAGAGTCCTGGACAAACTGTTCATGGGAGAACTGGGGATTTAACAAACAAAAACTTGTTGCCAATTTCTCTAAATAAAACCCAGTTATTTAGGTTATGAATTCTCCAGGTCTATTGTAGGGACAGGTTTGTTCCTTCTTTCCACTGAGTAGCTATTTGTCTGACATGTCCATTTCCACAGCTGTTTCCCTCCATTCTTTTCTCCCTCCCAAATTCCTTCTTCTTCTCTGTTCCTTCCTCAGCATCCTCTGTCCTTCCCTTAACCAGTTCTCATGAATGACTCAGTATATGTTAACTTCATCATGTGCTGGAAGAGCTAAATGTTATCAGTGTTGCACCTGAGCTTCCTATTTTGCTTGGCCACTCCACCCCAACACTGCTGTTAATGTTTTATGCCAACAATTTGCAAACTACACAGGATGGGGACAGGGATGGATTTAACTTCCCACCTCCCCAAAGACTGCACGCACACCCTGAGGTAGTATTTGGACAGGGAATAACACAATACCTTATTTCTTGATTTTATTTTTTTTTGGGCCATAATTGTGACGAGTGGTCATGTCAGGAACAAAAAGAGAATGAGAAATGAGAGTATTTTCCACCTATGCAAACAAACCATGTGGAAAGATGCTATTCTTTGCAGAGTTCTTGCTTTCCAATAAAATTGAATAGTACATCGGTTTTCTGTCTCATTCATTTCCTTGTGACATGCTGGGGACCTATTTTAGGCTCTGGATGAACCTGGAGTGAGCTTATCCCTCTCTGCAGACACCGAACAATCTTTCACCTTGTCCCACGCTGTCTTTTCAAACAGAACTGAAGGGGCTGAGTGAAGGATATGCCAGGCCAGGACTGCACACTTTAGAGGAATCTGCTCTGTCTCACAATAAGAGGATCAGGAGTGCCCCAAGTTCCTACCTGAGGACTGCAGACAGTTCTGGAGAGGAGAACCCAGCCCGTACCAGCAATCTTTTGACAGTAGACCTAACCAATGCCATAGGTGATGCCATTATTTTAAATAATAAAAAAGAAAAACAAAACCCAAAATGCTAATTTCTAAAGGAAAACAAAGGCTGTTTCAGGACACTTAAGCTGCCTACTTGGCAGACAGGAAACAGAACTAGGGAACTGTTTAAGTCACATAGGAATTCTGGGGCAATGCAAGGAAATGAACAAATACCTGATATTGGAGACTATCACGTGCTTTATTCCAGAAAGCACCTTTCTTCCCCATGCTCCCAGTATTTCCAACAGGATAACTGGTATCTGACAGCACCTTGAAAATTCATCAGTAGTCCAATCATTACCTCCTCTCACATATGTTGCTTTCCCTGCTATCTGAACTCTGTGGAACATGGAATAAGTCACAGACAGGTTATAGCCTGAGGTATCTGGAGTTTAAGTGTGAGGTGGGGCTCTAAATCTGTCTCAGAATCTGTATCAAATGAATTAGCTCTTAAAAGCAGCTTGGGAAAGCAAGAAGCTGAAATTTTTCAAGTCCTAAATTGGCAGCCAAATCACTGGATGACTTTTCTTCCTCTCTTCTTCCACTTAAAAGTTTGCCTGTATAAATAATTTTGTTGTACAGAAATGTAAGCAGACTCTTGGCCCACCCAAGCCTTTTCTTCAGCTATGAATTTACCCAGTTTGGCCATATTTCACCATGGGTGTAAAATAGTTTTCTAATCCTGGCTGGTGATCATCACATGCCTTGGAAAAAATTGATTTATGATATTTATCCTGGCTAATGTAAATGTAGATGCTACTCAAAGTGTCAAACCCACTTAAAAAAGTCTCAGTAAGGTATTTGTCTTCATAATGCCATTCACAATGGGGATCCCCAGGTTAATTATGTGTTACATAAAGAATCAATTGTTACATCTTCATTTCATGGAATGGTGACACACAATTGTATTATATTACACAACACTTTCTTATTTTTCTGCATGGTTTTCGAGCATTTAAATTAACAATTGCATTCTATTCTTCCCATCAGAGAGGAGATGGAAACATACATTGACCAAAATGACACAGCAAGGTTAATTTGCTTTAATTCCCCATCCAAAACGAGACACCAAGGTCACGACATCTTTCACTTTTGCACCAACACAGGGACAGGGGCACTAGAACAGATTTAGTGAAAGCCAACACAGCATGACTCAGACAACACCCCAGCTGCTGCAGCACGATACCCAGCACTGCCTCCACCCCTCTGCTCCCACACTAGATCATCGTGCAGTCTAACAAACCACTGAAACCGTGTCTCGGCCTGGCAGCAAAGTCAGGTAGAGGAGAACCGTGTGAGGTGGGTTCTGCTCTCTGCTGTGCTGCCTCCAAACCCCCCCAGCACTGCCCAGCCTCCCCCAGCCCAGCGCTGCTGCGCTCTCTGCACTGCTGAGCTTTATTCCTTCCCTTTGTAACTCAGCAGCTCCAGGATCCCTAATGCTTTCCCCCTATTGAAGCTGCCTTCCAGGCCACTAAACACTTTCATCTGTTCCCTCTGGCCCATGTATATCACTGCTTTGTCTCTCACAAAGAAATGACCCATAACACACACGGCCCTCCACAGGAGGTGTTACCACTCACGTCTACAGGGATATTAGAACTTCTTCCAAGTCTACCTGTTTCTTCACACACACAGGCATCTTATTCACTTTTTCCTTTATTGCTGCTGCTGCACATGGCACAGACATCTTTATCAAGCTGTCTTTATAATAGCTACTTGTGTTTTCCGGAATGGTTAGAGCTAATTCAGAGCCCAGCCATGTGTCTGAATGCTTTAAACTATTCCTTCAAACATGCTGTACCCTGCCACTACCTATGTTTCATCTTCCATTCCAGTACCCACAATCTTTCAGCCCTTCTTCCTACTGTATAATTTGCATTAACTGCTAGCAGCAGACCTTATTATCTTATTATCTCCTTGCCTTCCAGTCATTCAAATTATAAATATTGGCCAGTACCAATTTACAGATTAGTAACTGGATTCACCTTACATTTCTTTCCATCCCAATGTTGCCTTACCCTACCCACTTTCCCCAGCCTTTTAACAGGTTTTGACTACACAAGCAGGCTCTTCTGTTTCTCACTCCATAACTCCCAAAATTTCAAGATTTTTTCTAGGAGGCTTTCCTTTCATCAGCTCTGACTCACCTGGGATGCCCACTAACACAATTCTGCATGAAAATTAACCTAGATTCACCCTTGAAAGCCATGAATGAAACTTTATATACTAATTTCTCCTTTGTCATCTAACTCCTGTACCTTAAAAAAAGTAAAAATCATATTATCAAGGCACTGTTGATTGTATTAATACTCTCAGTCATTGGGTTTCCTTATTCCTGTGTTACTTCAGTTCCTGTGGTTGTGTTATTCGTGGTTCTCTCATGACATCAAGTAAGTTTTTAAATATAAGGAACCATAATTATGATTATTTACCTTTTTGAACCTGGTTTAGACTGTCAACTGCTGAGTTTGCTGGCCAGTTTTAATGATTTTTTGGGTTTTTTTAGTAGTTCAAATTCTTAATTTCCTTACAACTCCTACAGGAAAAAAACCCTGGGCTTCACCTAAATCTGTGAGTTATAACCTTAATCAAATATCAAATAACACAGCAGACAAGGTGCAAACACTGATTTGTGTGCAAAGCAGCCAGCATGGTCCCACAGCATCCTGCTCCCTTCCCATCCTGGCTGCCTACGAGCTCTGCCAGGGTACCTGTGGCTCCAGAACACATTCAAACCTCAACCTACACAAATTCTTATTATTCCAGTCCTTAGAGTCCCTTATTATTTTTCAAATCATACCTTGAAGCACAGAGCATATTTTTTTCCTCCAGGTCTGTGTCTGTTTTCCACAAAATCCCTCACATCCTTCTGCCAATGGCCTCAGAGCAGAGCTTCCACCTGGGGGTGGCTTTCCTGGCCACATCAGATGGCAATGGCAGCTCCCACGGTGGAATAATTACATGCACATGTTCAGAAGAGATTATCCTGAGGCCCTCTGTGTGCTGCTCTCCTTAAAAACTTACTTTAAATAGGTCTTCACCCAGACCCTCACAGGTGAGAGGCAAGGACACAGACCAACCCACAGCTCTTCACGTTCCTCTCCCATTTCAGTTTTCATTACTGTAACCTTTCATGCCTTCTATACCCATCCCCTTATTCTGATACATGTCAAGAGCTACCTGAGACTTTTTTCCTAAATTATAAATGGCTCCCCCAGGCTAATTTCTTTTTTCCATATCTCAAATTCTCTTTGGTCATCTTCAGCAAACACCATCAAAGCCAGCATTCCCACCTATCACTCCCTGCAACCTCAGCATCAGTGACAGGAAGCAATTATGATTCTACAATTTATTGTATTAGCACTTCTAAAACAACAAAGGAGGCATTGATTTTCTAAGCCAAAGGCACATGGGAAAGCACAAAAAGCATCTCTGCCCAGCTCAGATCAGAGAGGCAAGAGACACTGCAGAGGAGACGGCTTCCCCCAGCCTGGTGCCTGCTCCCTTTGAAGAGGGAGGATGGAAGTACAAGCAAGGAGCTCTCTGGCTGATCTCTTACAGGTGTCAGTGTAATCATTCTGACACGGGACCCTTCTTGCTGCTTATTGTCCATTTAGCAGAGAAATGGACAATAACAGGGAAAATATGACCTTTTTTTCTCTTTCTTTCTGTTAAATACTCTATACTAATCACCTGGAAAATGGCTGATAACACCGAGGGTAATTCAGGCAAAAATGCTGCAGGACCCTCTTTGATGTCTGCTCTGATTTAATACAGGTTCACAAAATGGCCATGCAATATAATAATACCATAGAAAGTTACAGAATACATGAGAAAGCTGGGTCAGAGGGAGATTTCACCAGACAGTCCAAGGGCAAGTTACGAATCATTTCATTCAGAAGCTGGGTTAGGAAGGACATCCTGCAATGAGTCCCAGGGATGTGATATCCACAGTCAGAAATCAAAGATCAAGAAGGTCCTTTCAGGTGAGCCAACTGCCATTAACCACTAACAAGGGTTTGCAGGTCTGCAGAGCCCAAAGGTTCATTTCATCACAGCCCACACGTCCAGTGGCACGAAGTAAACTGAGAGCCATTAAGACACGGATGATGGATATTTATACTTGAAATTATTTTGGATAAACTTATTACTAAAAGGAAAGAAAAATGAGGATCAAAACAAAGCTTCTATTTTATTACAGGAGATAGGAACTCGTGGTGCTTGTCCGTACGGAGCTGACCTGGAGCATGCAGATGATTTTGGATATTTGGACATATTTACCAAGGAGAACATCGGTCAGACCTGGCAGCAGGACGTAAACTTCTGCAAACCACCTGTCAGCATTTTCCCTTCTATAATACTACCAGCACAGAGTCAGTTTAATACCTGCACACTCTGTGCCTTAGGAGAGACAGAGACAAAGAAATCAGGTGTTTGAAGACTGTGAGGAACAGACTGAAGAAAGGGAGAAGAGTTCAGAGAGACAGAGCTATGTTTAGGGGAGGCAGCTCTCTCAAGCAAGCAGGGTAAACATTGCCCCTTGTTCTGCCATGAACATGTCCACCTTGGCTTGTTCAGAGATGGAGACCAGGAATAAGCAATGGAGGGCAACTGACAAGTGTTTCACCTCCTAGAGAGAGCATCAGGTGAGAAGCACACAGGACTTGTAAAAACAAACTCCAAGTTTGAGTCTTTGAAAACCTGCTGACTGCTCACAGCAAAGCAGGTGAACCTTTATCAGCAGAGGAGACACTGACTCCAGATTACAGGCTCTCAGGATTTCTCATCTTGCGCTGTACTACCTGAGAAAATTTGCATAAGAACACGTTGCCTTTTTCTTAGGAGTCCTTTTATGATTTCTACTGAAAATGATAATCCTCTGTTTGTGACATTGCAATCATTTCTACTACAATCGAGTGTTCTGTCCAAAAGGAGGATTACTGCTTCAGTTTGGAAAGCGTATGGACTTTCAGAGGAACTAAGGAGTCAGTTTCCAAGAAAATGACCTTGGTAACAGAGAACAAAGAAGACAAAGATCTAATAACAACACTACATGTGATCAGAACTGCCTCTTCCAAGAGGCATCTGATGCCCTTTAAGTTCACAAAAACTTGTGTTCCTACAGATGAGGAGATGGAAACAATGGAGAGAGAAAAAGCAGTGAGACATTCCTCTTTACTGTGCCACTCCAACATTCGCTCAGATTTTTCCTTTGACAAGCTGTTCATGTTTGAAAACTACACATCACAGAGACATATACAGAAAACCCACTGCAGTGCTCAACTGCATCCTTTCAGCAGTGTCCTGTGGGGAGGAGCATCACTGCGCATGGCGCTGAATGTCAAACAACTCGCTTAAACCTGCGCCTCTGGCAGCTGCTCAGAAATCCACAGAACAAACAGTTAAAAAAAAAAAAAAAAAAGCCTTTGTTTTTCTGCCTTTCTTTTTTTCCCAAGAACATAATTTAGCATGACTTTCCACAGAACAATTTGCATGGGATTACCCACAATGCACAGCATTATGGTGATACATTTCAACCTCTGATGCATATTAGACTGACAGGCCTAAGAATCTGTTAAAGGAAAAATAAATGATACAGGATTAATGATGATGTAAGACAGGACAGTAAACATTCCGCACTTTTGTAATCTGCCAAAATTCAGTCTAAAATTGGCCTAAGAAAGAGAACAAGAGTATTGTGCTCTCGGAACAGCTTTAGGGAATGTTCCAAATTCAAGCAGAAAACAATACCTGACTGAGACATGGATGTAATCACAAAGGAGTGGAAAGTACAACAAACCAGAACTAAGAGCTGAACAGAAGACAAGGAGAGATTTTCTTCATTTCTTTGATTTCCCAGTGGGTAACAACCTGGAGGGAATATTCCTTCTTGCCCATCCAAGGATGGTTTGGTTCACTGCACTTCGCCACACACATTCACTCATTCTGCCTTTCTCTCCTCTCCAAGCTCTGCTGCATCTTCTGATGCTGGTAGTGATGCCTAATAGATCCTGGACAGACTCTGTGTTCAAATACAACCCTCCCAAAATACTGAGCCTCAGGGCTATGTGGTCACAGAACCCAAACTACTGACACCTCCTTCCTGCAGTCACGGATGGCAACTCAGCCCTTCAGCAGCTTCAGCTGGGGAACAAATACTTCTTCCTAATGTTTCCTAGAATTGGTCTTGCACTTTCCCATAGGAAATATCCACAGGAAAAGAGTATCAAATGTTGACTCTCCCCTTCAATCAATTCCTCACATTGTTTTCCTAGTAACTGAAGCAATCAGCTGTCACTCCTCAAAACCCAAACTGAGGGATAAGTCTCTTTTGGTATCCAATGAAGAGCCATTTAACTGGCATGGGCACTTTTGTGCAAAGCCCTCAGACAAAGAGAAGCAAAAGGTAACAAGGAGGGAACAAGTCATAGGGCTGGTCGAGGGGAAGGTATATGGTGAAAAGCAGGATTTTTCCATCAAGGTCTTTTCATTAGTTCTCTCAAAGCTAAGTCACAGAAAAATGAACAAAATAAGGGTTGAGGCCAAATTATATTTGCTGAAGAGGAGTTATAGAGATTAGTGTATTAATTAATTGAGACAACCATGTCAGCAAGGGCCTGACCTTTATTCCTGCCCTAGTAACAGCTTTGTCCCTGGTGACTTTCAGCCTGCATGCTAAAGCCATTTAGATACATCCCTCAATTAATCGCAGAATACCCTCTGGGAGGTAGGAGAGCAGCACTGCAAGCTTCAAGCGGGGATGCTGAATCAGAGGAGGAGTAACCTAGTCAAAGGCACCTCGTCAAGGGCATTAGCAGAGCTAGAGAGAGAGCCCAAAATGCTCTTTACTTCTCACACTTCACCCCTAATGGCTAGGAACAAAACTGTTTGAAGGTATTAATCTGGAATCCTACCATACTTTATTAAAAAAAAATAAAAAATCAAAGACTAACAAGAAAAAAAGATTAGGTTTCAAAAAAATCCCACCACAAAACCACAGGAAAGAGCCTGGTTTAAAAAGAACTTGTATCTTTTATATTTTGTAATAAAAAAACAGCAGTAGATGAAAGTTGGACAAAATGACAGATACTACTGGGACCAGGACAGCGGGCAGGTCTTCAGTCACATCCTGCTTCTCCGCTTTCCACTGAGACCAGGACCTTCCCTCAGGCAGATGAACTGCCCATCCCCTGAGCACCAGTCACTCTAATAAAGGCTCTCCAGAGTCCACAAGTGCAGCTGGATGGCAGGAGTGAGTTCGGATAAAGAACTGGTGCTGTCCCACACAGCAGGGATGGATGGGGGTGGAATCTGGGCAGGCTCAAGAGGAAAATAAACTATCACAGGCTTGCAGAGGCAATCAGGGGACCAAAAAGCCACATGAGCTGGGGAGAGAGTGGTGATGTTCAAGGATAGATACACCATTGGAAGGTGCCTGCTGCTATCAGAATAGATATTTCAGATAGTGGCTGTTATTACAGCAAATTGGATTCTGAATTTATTTTGCCTCCCAAACAAAAGCAGCAGACACATCAGCCCATGGATCTTACCCACAGGCCCCATTAGTCGGGACTCCCACCCACAGGCACTCTCTGGGCTTCACCTGGGACCCTCCTTGTCCCTGCAGATCCACCAGTGATGCTGGGCTGACCCCAGTCGCCACCACTGTACCTGACCTTGATTCACTGGTTTGTGTTCCTGGCTTGATCTGGTTCTGCATCGCCACAGACCTGCTGAGTGATCGGGGCTCTGGGTTCAATCTGCCCATCCTTCACAGGCCTGCTCACCTTGCTCAGCTGCAGGGGACACAGGCTTGGCTGGCAAGGAGAGACATCTGGAATTAACTCAGTTTCTCCCATTGTTAGCACTGCACTGAACTCTTTTCTCTCTTTCCAAACTGTCTCCACTCCAGATGAGCAATAGTGCAGAAGCTGTAGCTTGGACAAAAAAAATTGTTCCCTTGACATGTCTGTCTAGCTGAGCTGAACCTGCCTGTCCCTTCCACCTCGGCTCTACAGTCCTTCACATTCATTCCTAATGCTGGAGAAAGCTCAGACAAGAAGGTCTCTGGTGTGGATGGAGCCTGGACTGGCACATACTCAGCTTTGTTCCACGTTTCTCCATTTAGAGGTTACAACAGCCCAAACCTCAGCCAAACTTCACTACATTACATTGCACTCACTTGTCTGGCACCTTCTGGTCCACATGTAGCCAACACCTGTCACCTCTCAACTGTCATATTTGAATTTGGTCAAAAAAAATTTCCAGTACAAATAAGTCTTTAACTTTAGCCGCCAAATTAATTTTCATTAAAGACTACAGTGTTACCTCATGTTAGAACCCAGCTACAAAAATAGATTTCCTTTCCTCTTCCCTTGCTATTGTTGGCAAACACTAGTAATAGTGAGAGAAGCTATTTTGGGACTTTTATTGGCAAGTCTTATGTTCAGACACTAAAGGAAGTAATTGGCTGACAGTGGGAAAACAGTGCTAGACATGGCTTTCAAGAAAATACCACTTTCTACCAAGCCCTTTATGCACAATTTCTTTGCATAGAACCCAACACCAAACCCCAAAACAAGAGAAAACCAAAAGGCTTTATTAACTGCTATTAATGGAGGACTCATCTGCAAGGAAGAATGAGAGAAAAGGGTTCATATGTAAAGTTCTCTGTCTCAGACTGACAATCACAAATGTCCAAGGACACATTTCCAAGACACAGGTACCATAACAAACACACCCATTCATAACTACACAATTAAAATAACATGTTCACCATGTACAGACACACCAGTGCACATTTGCATACTTGGAAGTGTGAGAGAACATGTTTTGAACTAGTTCACTCGCAGATATGTGCCCACATTCAGTCATAGTTTTCAAGCAAGACAAGTTTGCTCTCACAAATATTCCCTGCACACAAACACTCCACCAGTACAAGCACTCACCTCTCGTGAGTCAAGAAAGTACAGGAAGGAGCTAAATAGAAGCACACAGAGATTCATATCTATTTCTCTTGTAAATTGTGCACACAGTCTTCACTCATTTATTAACACTGTGCTAATAATTTCTAGTAATTAGTGTTAAAATGGGAAAACACGATAATGCAGATATTGGTATTTTACAAGTGAATTAATTACACTCAGCAATACCTGTCACCCCCAATACATACAAAGGAGTAACACAGACTTGTTTTTCTATTTCCCAGGCATTTGCTTCAGTGTAACTAGGATTTATTCATCAATGAGCTAAGAAACAATACAATAAAATTCACTAAATGGAAACATAAAAATTAAGCCCTTTCTCACAAAGCCACACTGAGCAGTACAATTACCCAGACTCTTTCAGACTCCTAATGAAAACTAAAAATGACTGGCAAATTATTTAGGAAAAACATAACCTGTTCTTTTTCACTTCTTTGGGTGTGGAGACAGTACATTTGTCAGCAAGCAATGGATGATGCAGGTTACAGTCACACACAGTCATAAACCTGTGCTGTGCCTCGGTGCCACCAACCTTGCTCTGCATCAGAAACCCAACAAGGGTTACATGCAATCAGTGAAGACAAAGTCTTTGTTCAGTCCCTAAGTGTTCTTGCACCAGGTTTGCAAGAGCTGTGGGCACAGCCACTCACAGTGACTAATCACCCACTCAGAGACAAATCAGCTCATTACATGGGTTACACGTGGAATTATTCTCTCCATGTACTCTACTACTGATTTTTTCTCCAAGTGGAAAGCAAATTCTCTACAATCTCTACACAGAGAGATTGAGTTCTGTATATATAACAAATAACTGTGTACCGTTGTACAAAAAAAAACGTGCCATGAGCAACAGAGGAATAAATTCTTAAGGCTTTATTTTTTCTTGTTTTTATCTTTTCCTTTTAAATTCAAGAACATATACATAAATGAGATGTATTTTGAGATTATGCCAAGCCTCAGTAGTATTGACACAGAAATATGGGTAAAACATTTCTGGTTGTCTTGGGAGCATTCTGGCTGTCTTAAAGGAGAAGGCCTTCAATTACTGATTCTGCCTTTTTGGAAGCTCCTTAAGGTTTAGATTCTGGGTGAGGAGTAACGAGAGCTCACATTTAATTCAGTTTATCATAGCTGTACACTCTCAAGTGAAATCACTGGAACTGACTGGAAAGAGAGGGATATTTAATGAAGCACCTTGGGGGTTGAAATATCTGTTATTCAGTCTTCATGAAGTAAGCCTCTCTTCAGAATTTTACATTCCCTTATTTCAACCAGTCAGGATCTCCAGCAAAGCCAGCCTGACCTTAAATGCCATCTGGACTGTACTTATGTATTCCAAACACACCTAGAAGAGCCACATGCTTCTCATTCTTGGGCTGTATGAGCAGATAATAAGCCAAATCTGTGCCACAATAATTTGATCTCTCTTCAGGCTGTCCTTCTTTTAAGAACCTTTTCATGTGAATTCATAGATCTACCTGAGCTTTTCTTTCCCATAGAGTGTAACAAAAGATTTTTCCAAAAATATATGAGAAATCCTGATAAGATTTCTCTTTTCTAGCAATGGACTCTCAAAAGGTCCCATTCACGCTACACCAGTCAACAGCACTGAGTCAACAGCACATTCACTAAACTGTTATCTCAATACCCTGATAGCAAGGTCTGCCCTTGCAATAAGGATCGAGGGCATGAACCAGTCACCATTTGCACATCTATGGGATCCTGAGCATCTCTGTGTCAGCAGGCTGAGGGCACTTCACCAGGGTCTGACACCACATCTCCATCTCCAGCTGAAATGGTCTTACTTTGTCCTGCACTCCTCCACCACTAAATCCATCTGCGGAATTTTAAATCCCAAAATGATTACGCTGAGAAAGACATGCCCGGAAAGCTGTAAAAGACCCTAAAGAAAGGTAAGGAGAGTTAAAAAGATATGAAGGTTCCTTTCCACCTTATAATAATAAACACCATATGAGCAGTAAGGAGGAAACATTACAAGGGATAAGCTGCTCTCCCTTGCCCTACAAGCAGCAGGTAACAGCTGAGAGCAGCAGCTGGGACAGGCACTGCCTGTGCTGGTTTGCTTTGCACCAGCCTGGCACCCCTCACGTCAATGAGGTGTCCTTGAACAGGACTGCACAGCGTGAGGAGGCTGCCCCACCCTCCTGCTCCAGTCCTGGGGAGAAGAAGGGATGGGACAGAACCTCACAAGGCATTCACCTGCCCTGCTGTCCTGTGGGCTCCCACAGGCAAACAAGAAACGCTCAAATGGCAGCGCTGTGAGCGTGCTGTCCTTCAGCAGGCTCTGCTGCAGCCCTGTGCACTGCACACCTCCACTCCAATTAGTTACAACGGGAAGGGAACTGAGAGACAGAATTGCCCCCAGCTTTGCATTTATTAAAAGGTCACCAAGGAAATGTGATTTTTTTTCCTGTGAACAGAGATATCAGAAGCTAATGAAATCTGAGCTCCATCACTGCTGCGTGCATTTTCTTTTCAGTCTTCCTTTAGAATTGAGCTTCCTTTCCCTTTCACAGGCTGCTACAGACTCCCATATGTGCTATGGCAGGAAAGATTTAACACGAGAGTTGAGGTTATGCACCTCTGCCTTCTTCCCACCCTACCTGCACTAGCAACTGGGACAGTGTCATCTGGCAGCAGAATGACCCAGAGTTCGTCATAATTTTAGTTGCACCTTGCCTGGTATAGACTCCCAGGGAACATCCATGTGCACTCCACATATCCACACAAGATACATGCACTCATGTAGCAGTATCATAAAATCATTTAGGTTGGGAAAGACCCCCATGATCGAGTTCAATCTTTGTTTTAGACTCAAGCAATACTGATACCAATCACCTGTGTTTCATGTTCTGCCTACAAGCAGAGATAAATGTACCCTCACACACATACACACAGCCTTGTGCACACCTCCTTCCAAGCACAATCTCTTGTTTCCACGCAGCCAGAATAAGCAAATCCATGTGAAAATCATAATCATGTACATCCTGCCACTCACCGGTGCTAACACACCCCTACAAACCTGCACGCTCTGTCCCCAGGCACACACCCTTCCTGACTCCCTCCTCCAGGAATGCAGGAGGTCTGGGAATCAATAACCATTTACAGCCCTTCAATCCACCACTGTCAAGTTTGTTCTCCCCTGTTTGCAGTGACAGACAAGCAGACTAAAGATGCAGGACATCAGTATGCAGAGGAGGGGAGGTGGGCACTGTGTCAGCATAAAAAGCAGGAAGACACTGCTGAATCCAGTCGAGGTTGGTTCTTGCCTCCTGCAACCAGCTGAGCAGAGCTGCCACTGTCCCAGAAACCTCATGCTTTATTCTCAGGACATCAGTGCAGAAATAGATGTTTCCTTCTTCCCATCAGAAGAGGGAAATACCCACAGGTCATTTTTTCTGAAATAACATAACTACGTAGGAAAATTCAGAAAGAATCCCACTCACCTGTTTCCAAAGCCTAAGCAATGTCCTTACCCACATAAAAATGTGCTACGTGATCAATATCATACCAAAATGACTTTATGCCTTATCCTACAGAGGAGATCGCATGAAACTACACACATTTAAGGCACAGCAGGCCACCTTTAGAACAGTTAGGATGCTTTGCTGACCTTTAAAAGAGAACGAACATGCAAACGCAGTGCACCTAAAAGCAGTCAATACCTGTGCCAATGGATTTCAACCAGCTTTGCAGCATCCAGAATAACCAAAAACCTGACAGTATTCCCAGAGTCTGACATGAGCCCTAATCATGTACCTCTGTCACAGCCCACAGCCTCACCTGCAGAACCAGCACCTGAACATCCCAGAGCTACTCAAGCTCAGCCCACAACACGGCCTCATTCTCAAAGCCCTGAGATTATAATTGTATCTATATTCAGAGATCTCAATGCTGCATTAGAAACAAATCCTATTATGCCAGGCCTGAATCTCTCCTGGGCAGAGACTGGCATTAATACAAATAGAATTATAGTTGTTTAATAAATATACAATGTCTGCTGATCTATCTCGTTACATTAACCACAAGAGTGAATTTTGCATTAGTCCTGACAAGACCTATTTTTAAAGCTGACATTTAATACCAGGCCCCAGTACAAATCAGAGTACAAAAGTCAAAGGATTTGGTGAGAACTAAATGTGTGAAACCACAGAAGCAGTTCTGGGGGCTTTGCACAGGTGTGTGCAACCTGTGCAACACCTTTTCCTAGAGCTGATCAGTCAGATAAGAAATTCAAGTTATTTCTATGTATGTGGAGGTTAGCTGGGTTGTTCCTGACCCAGAAAAAGCTTCAATGCTCTGACCCCTGGAAGCCCTTCCAATCACTGAACATACTGGCTTGATCAGCAAAGCGACCTTTCTGTCGCTCTTTCCAAGCCAGCCTGAGCTCCACTTTCAGATCCCATTTATTTCATTCTCCCTCACTGGAAGAGACAGAAGAGCTGCTCTTAAAAGGTCATTACAGAGTTGGTGTCCAGCTGCCTGCTGCACATTCACCGCTTTCATCCCTGGTGGAATGGTTCTGTCTGGTAGCACAGGCAACAGGGTTGACTTCAGGTGCCAATTCACCTGGGTGTAGGAGAGCTGAAGGTTGTGAAAAGTCACCAAGTAACTCAGGCTTGTTTGTTTGTGTTGTGTTCTGGGGTTGTCTCCCTTCTTCCCCATCACTGCCAGCCAGTGAGGCATTCATGCTCTGGGCCATCGTGACATGGTTATGCAGCCCTGCTCCCTAACTCACATAACAGATCCAAGCCTATTCCTCCTCAAGGCCAGAAAGAAAAATGTGAGAAAGGCAGTAAAAATAGAATTGAAAGCATAATATAATGAAAAAAAAAAAAAAAAAAAAAAAAAAAAAAAAAAAAAGAAGGCTGAAGTAAACACCTTCAGAAGTGCTAGATTCATACCCTGTTGTTTTCATGTAGAGATAGCAATTCAAACCAAATAATCTCACTCGACTTTCAATTATCTTGCAAGATAAAATCATTTTATCAGCTACCAGCTTCCCCTCCAAACCAGAAGAAGTCTCTGCACAATCTGCTGAGCAATATCTTTTAAACAAATGAGTACTTAAAAAAAAAAAAAGTACCTATGAGCAAATGTAAACTGCCTTCCTGTGGCAAAAAAAATAATCTGTATATCTGTTCTAAATTATATTTTATAAAATAAGTGATCTCCAGCAGGACTAAGCTACTGTAAACTGGATAAAATTTCTAGGCTTTTTTTAGTCCTGGTAGTAGATAGCTGTACTTCTCTCCCAAACTCATTTACAGTATCTTCCTCAAACTCATTATAAAACATATTTTTCATTGCTGCTTTGTATGAATCTTGGATTCAATTTCATTGTGGAATTCAGTCATTACTTCCAACACCCTCAAAGGAAACTTTCTGCTTTATTCATAAAGCTAAGAGGAGGTGGGAAATAGGAAAATATTTGGTAAGAAAAGTTTTGAGAAAGATGCTTTATCTAAGACAAAACTTTCTGAGAGTATGACAGGGTACAAGTGACTTTCTCAGGAAGAGCTGCTCAGCTCTTGGATGATGTTTTTGATCAGACCCCACAAGAAAGATACCCTTGCAAGCTGAGCTCCCTCTTCCCTCTGAGGGATGGGGGCTGTTCTATTTCAGGTGAGCACCATTGCTACTGAGTTCTGCAACTTAGTTTCCTTCTGGATCAAGGAACATCTCACTATTGACACAAAATATTACAACTCTTACATGAGAAGTAGGGACAAGTTCAACAAAAGACCTTCTAGCGATCTAAATCCTTGCTTTGAAACACGCAGAGTAGAATCTGAGCTTTCTTCAGCCAAAAGAGGGTAGTGACCTGCTCTGTGATCAGCTGTCTTCAATTCTTGCAAGTTATTTTAAAAGCCTATGTTTCCACCCTAGTGCAAAATGGGAACACTGGCTTGAAACATGAGAAGATTTCAAAGACAACACCTGCTTTCCACAACTACGCGTCAATATTTTTATGTTCTGTGGCAAAAGGTGCTGAGGAAGTGTTGACTTTGGTGATGATGACAACACGAAACAAGGTAAAGCATCTTCAGAGGTGTAAGTCCTACCATCAGCCTAGTAAGACTTTGGTCTCTTTAAATCCAGTCCCTAAAACAAAAATATTGGACTAGGATTAAGTGCAATTGACAGAGCAGAAGCTTTCCCATTTCTGGGTCACAAATAACAAACTGAATCACTCTGTCTTATAGATGCCAATCCATGGCAGATAGAAAAGGTGGTGAAAAGGAACAGTTTGTTCCCGTTGTTCTTAGTCCAGTGACCTAATAAATCCCAGAGGAAGAAATGATAAGGGCAAAGATAATCAGCATTTAGTATCATCATTTTTGAGAACCCCCAGACAAGAACAGGCCATAATCTTTGAAAAGACTAACATGGTTTTGGGTGGAAAAAGAAATGCTTCTAACAAATTAAAGGCACTACTTTCATAAATACGTCTGTTTAAAAATCTTATCCATGCAATAATTTCTGTAGTAGTGTTCCAGAACTTACTTTCTGCTGATGGTCTCAATTACTTTCTTACTGTTCTAAGGGCTGACTGCCATTAATTTTTGCTCTTTATCTCCTTATATCCATTTCCAACATTACAATGGCTGGTGTCTATTTTCCCTGTTTTCTTTTTTCAGTGACAATAAATCTATGCTGTTATTCTTCACGAGATAATTTTCGTGAGCCACATTTAGGGAAATGACCTCTGCTGTTGTTTACTCATTACATTCAGAAATACTTGTAAACAATCAGTGCTAACAAACAAGAAACTGAGACTGAAATAACAGAAATCTCTCTCACTATAATCAATCATGTAGATTTTTCATCAGCATTATGAGTCACTGTCCTCTACACTAATTATTACTTTCTTTTTCTACTAAACCAGCATCATTTTTAACTGAACATGTCCTCAATTCTTGATTAGAGAATTGTGCCTTTTCAGATATGTAGCAAAATCCTTTTCAGAAAAGGACTCAATTTCTATTTGTAATACTTCCATTTTTTTTTTCTCTTGTGGTCTGCTTTAATATTTCTTCAGCTCTGACAAATCATTCTTATTAAGGAAAAAATATACAAGAAAACGTGTTAACAGGAACACTGTCCCCTGCCCACATTAAATGTAATTGGGTCATGATCACTGGTGTCTAGGTAACCACAAACTCCCACAACAAAGATTAATTCATCATTTCCTCTTACAACCTAGTCCAAAATAGAACTCCAGTGGATACTACATCTTTTGTGTTATAAATTAGTCATCTCTAATGTTTAGAACCTCTAATAGTATTTACTGCTGCCACATAAAATCTCAAGTAGATCTCACCTGAACTGAAAGTCATGGCTACACATTTACTTTTTCTGTATGGAATACAAGTTCTTCTGAGGCAGTTTATCCCATTTTCTAGTTTAATTCAGTGTGCCAAGGAGGATCATTTTCTAGACTTTGCCATCCTACCTGCAGTATGCAGACCTGAATTATCAGTAAATGATTATGTAGCACACTGCCATTCCCCTCATCCCAGCCTGCTACCCTTTTTGTGCTTCCCAAGCAGGGAACAGACCACTAGCTGGAGGTGTTTAAATGCAAAAAGCACAATTCCAAAATTTTCCTAGCAGGTTCCAATACAGCCAGTTAAATTACACCTTATCAACAGAGATGATCTTTCAATTAGTCTTGCTCATTGCTCAGGTCTTCAGTGTGGAGACATTTGAGAAATTATTGCATTTGCAGTTTTTCCTTCACTGGTTCCGTTTATTTATGACAAGTTGTTTGAGTTTGAACTGCATTTTTTTTTCATAGGGTTTGCCCTCCTACCACTTCATGAAAGATGAGTTCTCTTCGTGCAAAGTGCAAAGGACCCTCATCCATGTGATCTCCCTGAGCACTGGAACCTGGCTCACTTCTCCAAAAAAAGTCTGCTGCTCCATACCCATTTCTGCAACCAATAGTTATCTTTCATTCTTCCTTTGATTTACACCTTTAAAAAACTCTCTGGTAAAATCACCAAGACTTTTGTCTTTCCTTTTCACAGAAAGCTTTGAAGAATGCTATCATGTACCGCTCCACGTATTTCTTTGCTGTCTGTTCCCAAAATGCATCATCCAAACGTGTCTTTGCACCTCATACTTCTGGTTTGGACAGACAACACAGTCACATTGTACTTGTGTTTACTCCTCTGTCCACTTCTCCTAAGTGAGGCTCATTTGACAACTACTTCTTTGAAAATATCCCAGTGGTTGTTTGTTTTGCAGCAAAAGACGTTCAGAGATATCCTTCTAATTCTCAATAGAGAATTGGAGTATCACGCATCAGCAGCAATGAACATCTCTAGATTCTCTTGGCTGTAAGTAACCTACATATTTTCTTTACAAATTTCTGCTATCTTCAGCCTCTTCAGGGCTGAGCCTTCCCTGCTTATGACAAGTATGCAAATGATTTCTGAATTGTCCCCAATCTCTGCAGGTTGCATGCTGTGGCAAAATGTCTCTTTCTAGACCACATATCTTCACTTGTAGATCTCCCACCATCTGGCAGCACATGCATTCCTTAGACAAAAATTAGAATATAGCACATCCAAGGCAGATCACAGCAATTTTTTGGGTTTTTATTTCATTATCCATATTCAGCATGCAATGCAAGGTTTTACCTAAAAGATAAGCCATAAAACTTCAAATTCCATCCCAAACTCTCGTGCCAGGCTTATCAATTTCTGTCTCAGAGTTCATCTGGCATAAGCATACCCCCACTTTAAAAGTGTCTCACATACAGAAGCACCTATTTCTGCTCTGGTATTCAAAACTAAAGTGTTTACAATTTCGTTTGGCTTAATTTACTTTAGAAATGAGTTAAGCCAAATTTAATTAAGGCCACCTTAATTCTGCTTCAGAGTGTTGACATGTAGCTTAATGTGGTTTAGCACAAGAATTTCCACTTGCACCTTTAGCTAATTCAGAGGCACTTTCCTGCATGTTCTGATATAGACAAACTATTAAAGAATTAAGCATGTTTAATTAATTATCAAAAAAGACTGAAAGGTCACTCAGGTTGCATTGTGTAAGTACCTTTAAGAGAACAAACTCTAAGTTACTAAAGGTGTCTCTAAACTAGTAGAAAAAAATAACACAAATGCAGCTAAAACATCAGGCAGATGAATTCAAATGAGAATAAGGCAATAATATTTAACTGACACCTAGAAAATACCAAGGGACCAGATAGATTTCCAGTCCTGTGATATTCTCAAATCCAGTCTGGATATTTTTCTATTTACACAAACACAAGTTAACAGGCTTTGTACAAAGCTGCCTGGGTGAAGTCCAAAGGCTTATGATGTACAAGAAGTCAAACCAGAAGAACTAACAATCTCATCTGAGCATCAAAGCTTCATGAATTTGTTATTAAGTTTCTGTTTTCAGTGCTTAATACCTTTCCCAGCAACTACAGCCTTCCCTGCTACAGGACAGGCTGCACCCGGGCATGGCAGAGGAGGGCAGGAGAACGGAGCCCCCTTTGCTCTTGCCATGACTCTGGAATATTTGCCAAATCTTCAGTCCAGACTTGAGACAGAAGTACAGACAGACAGAGAGGCTGTGGAGCTGTGCTGCACAGAGCTCTGTTATCACACCCAAAGAGCTGCAGTAGGAGCAGAACTTCCAGATGTGGCCTCGTGCAATACCCACCTTCTCTAGCTGGCAGACCTGACTGTACTCGAGGACAAACCCAGCACAGTTTGCAGACACACAGATATTATTTATGATGTTTAAAGTATCAGGCAAGGGCACATGTTCTAATTTAAGCAAAAAAATATGTCAGCACTCTGTCAGTAAGGAAGGAATTTAGTACTTCAAATGCAGAGAAGTAATAATCAGATCTGCTATATTGGGCAACTGGAAACCATTTTTGCGTCAGAAAGAAAAGAAAAAGTAATAATCCCTAAAAGAGTTTGGCATACCTAAAAAAAATAAATAAATCTGGACTGGAAAGAAAAGAAGGAAACAAACCAAACAGACAAGAGCTGAGTGGAACCAGGGTGTATCTGCAGATTTTGAGATCGAAGAGAACGAATAGAACAGCTTGTGTGATTTTAGGGGAGACCAGATCAGGGGACCTGGATAACAGAGCAGATAACAGAGGCATGAGGATGGCAGTGAGCATGTATACAGAGCAGACAGACAAGCAGACTGGGAACTACTGCAGCTGTGGGAAGCACATTTTGCAAGGATACAGAAACCAGCAAAAGGAAGATTGGATTTTAAAATGTAGTTTATGCTTAATAACAGACAGCATATACATATTATGGGCATCAACTGGTAGAATTCACTGCTGCAGGAAGGCCTGTCTGATAAAAGATTACAAAAGAGAATGAAAAAGAGACATAATTATTCACAGAGAATGCAGCTCATTATTTCAAGTTTTGAAAATGATAATGAGGGCTCAAGCTGTAGTGCATGAAGCAGAGGAGAGGCAGGTCAGGCTGGTAGGATTATTTCCTTCCCGTGTCTCAGTGTAATTGAATCAGTTGCCTTACAGGCAGGTTTTGTTTTCTTCAGAGGCGTGAGGAAGCAGTGTCTGTGTGAGACAGGATACCTGATTATATGGACCAATGATCTGATCCAGCATGGCAAATGTTACGATCCTAAGAGGAAGGAAATTCATCTTTACAGAAAATCCTGTAATCAAAAACTTTGAACTTTAGATGCTTCTAAAAATCCATGCATAGTCAAAGGCAAACATGGCTCTTTTAGCCTGTGCTTTTCCACCTACCCATTCTTATTTTCCATGCCTGAGGAGTTCATGATTAGACTAGGAGCTTCATCAAAGGGCAATTTTCAGCTGCCAAATAGATTTGTACAATAAATCCACACGGGGCCAGATTAACAAGCAAGAGAGACATCAGAAATCAAAAAGCTAGCTGCTGTAATTCCCCAGAAAACTTGAAAGGATGATGTGCAATGATATTTGGGCTTTTAAAGGGACACCATTGAAATGTTGCAGTTAGATTTCATTAGGAATGTTGCTTTTCTATTCCTTATCCTTCCCAAGAGCTTTTTCTTGAGAAGACTGAGATCCCATGGACATTCAAGGTCACGCCATTCGGGATTTCTTAGTGGAATTCAAATAAAATAGCAACATTTCATCCAGAAAAATTACGTGTGTGTGTGTGTGTGTGTGACTGCAGTTGTCTGATTTGTCGGTATAATATTTAAAATAGAAATTGAAAAATAGTCTTTAAACATCGAGTTTGCTTTACTTTTATATTTTTTTCTGTTTGCTCTAATAATTTGTACTGTGAATGCAGTTAAGGCTCTAACAGCTATGCCCATAAACTGAATAAATACAACTCAGAGATTAGCCTGATCATAAATTGTTAGGTATTTTCGGCCTTCTGGCACTACAACAGACTGTTTGACTTCCGAGCATGACAGAACTGATTTTAATACTAGGAGAGCTTGTTTCTCCTTGCAGCACATGGCCAAACCTACTCCCTCAATCACAGGGTGACAGCATTTGTTGTTTTTATGTCTCCACATGAGTACACCGGTTTTGTTCGTTTTCAAATGGGGACACAATAGCAGTCACTTGTCAGCAGGGTGAAAATATGGAGGTGAGCCATTGATTCATGTCTTGTTCTCTCACAAAATGCAATTTCTTCTCCATGCAACCTCAAGTGCAATAGCAAATAGCTTTTTTTGCTTCAAGCACCCAGGCTGGCCAGGTTGGTAATGTCAAAACCTGGGATTCTTCCATCTAGTCCTGTTCTCTCAAATGCTGGAAGATGGATATGACAGGACACTTGCCCTTCTGATTCTATGCAGTCTTGTTGCTCATCCACTGTGTAGAGAAACAGTTTGATAGCCCCTGTCAGTACCTATCACCTCCTTTCTGGAGAACAGCTTTGGAGTATGGGAAGACTGGCCTGCAACCAAGTATCTAGGGAAGTGAAAAAGCAGCTGAGGGGGGAAAAAATCCCATAAACAAACTAGAAACATCAGTTGTTTACAACAGACTGGGGAAAAATAGAAATTTAAAGCAAGATCAACATTCAAGATAAACATTATTCAAGATGATGCCTGTTTCCCACTCCCCACCCCGAGGAGCTTGCTGTGTCCCTAGGCTTAACAAAAAGCCAACTACCAGCTAGGACACATCATTAACATTGCTAACATCATAAGCAAGTGACAGGAATGTAGGAGATTTTCAGGATTTGTTGGAATAAGCTCTTCAATCCCAAGCAGAAGGGGTAAACCGCAGAACAAATACAACTGTATGACAGTGGTGAAGGGTGGGCCAAAAGAAGCTCTGCTTTTCTATACTACATGCCAGCCATGTCCTTGGAATCTCAACAGGACTGGATACCTCCCTATTATGATCTCACCACTGTTGTCATGTTTCATTGTGCTGTAATTGAACCATATGGCATGGGATGTATTCTCAAGGTCATAGCAAGTCAGGGATACAGCTGGCTCAACATCTCAGGAGAAATGATCAAAATAAGACATGAAAAATTAATTTAGTATCTCCATTCATGATCCAGTTAGCACCAGTGACCGTCTTCTGTCATACGTACAAAAAGAAATTAATTCCAATATATCTTTCCTTGGGTATTCATCAATAATGAGAAGGAATAAAATACTGTTCCTCAGTGCCCCTGATAATTCTTGCATTGGGTTTCAGTACTTCCTGGGTGCTTTGGGAACAGGGAGACTAAAGAAAGCTCTGTGCTGTTCTTCTCCAGAGTCTTTCTCCCCTGTTTCGAGTAACTGTGAGCTCAAACACAATGGAACATTCCTCCATCCCCCACCACTCGAACCTTGCAGCCCAGGAATAGGAAAGCAGATGGCCTGAGCAACAGCTGAAACCTACTGCAGCAGGTGCTGGGAAGGACTTTTTCCAAAATGTCTTTCAAGGCAGCATCCATGGGACACCTCAACAGATGGACCAGTGCAGGCAGCCACCCCTGTACTGACTGCTTGAAAGAGTTAACGAACCATTCAGTCATGGTGGGAAAACATTTGTTTGTTTGTTTGTACAGCAGCAAACTCTGCCTACTAGACTAAGGGCCCATGGCTTTTCTAGAGTCGTTCACAAAACACCAACATTTGGCAAATGTGGAAAGAAGGGCTGAGTGTTCTCAGCAAAAACTTCCACGCAGTCACACTAATGCCAGAAAATGGGTTTTAACCCTATATAGGGTTAGAAATCCTCAAACCAATTACCCTGTCAAAAAAGAAAAAAAGAAGAAAACAAAAAAAGAAATACGCCTTCTTCAGATGTGATGATAAGAAAAACGACCCTACTCAATGAGTGATCTTTCCAAAACAGCAAGATTAAACTGACTCTGGAATGGATCAGGAAATGAGAAAACAGGTTATGGAGACAAGTATGACCTTCTTGTAAATTTTACAGACTAATTTAAATGCACATAAATGGCCCTCCCACAGGGAAACACTGAGCACCTTTAACAAAAGTTAGCAGATAGCAAAAACATCCCTGAATTTTGGAAACAGAGTTGGTATTTACACCTCATGTAGTATTGGTCACACCTGCCTTAATACAACTGTCTCATTCCCCATCAAGAAAGATGAGATCTGCTGGGGTGATCCTACAGAGAACTCCGGTTTTCATGCAGCTATAAGGCCCAAAGAATCCCTACAATGTTCTGTGATTTGCTTTTCCAAACGGAGAGCCAAAATCAACACACCTTCAAACAGATCTGAGCACAGTGGAGCATGTGATTTCTTAGTTAGCATCCTGTCAAAGAACAAAACAAACAAACCAATAAAAAACACTTAACAAGGGGAAATCCTCCTGAAGTTCATATAAGAATTTCATATAAGAACTTCATATAAGAACCTTGTAGATATAAGAATCTACAAGAAAGACAAACACCCACCACCTCCTGATTTGTTTGCTCAGAAATCCCTGCTCTCTTCTTCCCCCTCTTCCTTAATGCCATTAGTGCCTGCAAAGCTCTGTGAAGTGAGGCCCACAAGCCTAAAAGGTACAATTAGAACATCTTACAAAATGAATCACCAATCAATTAGTGCAAGGGGTGGGCGGAAATAAGAGAGGCAGGAAAATAAAGCAAATAGGATGCAAAATTTTGCCTTGAGTAACAACTTAAGAAAAGGGAAAAAACAACATCCTGAATTTGAACCATTAGTCCTTAGATTAATATTAGATAACGATTTTTTTTCTATACTTTTCTTGCTGTTACAGCTGCTTCCAATTTGAGCCACTTTGGACCAGAACTGGAAGCAGACCTATCAGAAAGAAAAATCGTTCTTTCTTATTCTCAGCATCTGCTTTAGAATGAGATCTCTAGAGCACCAAGGGTCAGTTAAAAACCACACATTTTAGAGATTTTTTTTTTTTTTTTTTTTTTTTTAAAAAAAAAATTTTTTAATGCTTTTGAGACTTTCTCATTCTCAGGAAAAAAAT